>VYXD01004757.1:34737-46973 GCA_013397195.1 Hylia prasina | reverse complement strand
AAAAAAAGAAAAAAAAGGGAGAAAAATTGTAAAAAATCCAAATAATCTGTGCTGGCAGCGCTGAAACCTTCGCCGGTATCATGCAGGGCTTTGTGCTGCGCCTTTGTGAGGCATAATTAGCACTTGGAACGTGCACACTTCAGATGGCGGAACGGGAGCGTTCCTTTAACCCCTCAGCTGCCGCAGCGCATCCCTGCGTGTCCTGGGATGACACCGCCGGGAAGCAGCGCCAGAATTCCCGGTGCCTTTGGGGCTCCGTGCTCAGCGCTCCGCGCGTGGAGCGGGCGGGGGCAGCAGCGGGTTTTGGGTTTAGATTAATTGTTACAAATGTATTTTTCTATTTTTTTTATATTTTATATTCATTCCAGTATTAAATATCTTTGATTCGAATGTCTTTGTGCACATCTAAACATTTTTACGTTAATTACATTACATTGCATTAATGCCAGTATTAAATACATTTCTAACATCTTTGTGCACATCTAAATATTTTTACATTAATTCCAGCATTAAATCTCTTATTTTTCAATGTCTTTATGCGCATCTAAACATTTTTACATTAATTCCACTATTAAATCTTTTTTTATACGTCTTTGTGCACATCTAAAAATTTTACATTTATTCCACTGTTAGGTCTTTTTTTATGTGTCTTTGTGCACATCTGAACATTTTTACATTAATTCCAGAATTAGCTCTCTTTTTTTAAAATGTCATTTTGTACATCCAAACATTTTTACATTAATTCTAGTATTAAATCTTTTTTTATACCTCTTTGTGCACATCTAAACACTTTCACATTTATGCCAGTATTAGCTCTCTTTTTTTAGAAATGACTTTGTGCACATCCAAACATTTTTACATTAATTCCAGTATTAAATCTCTTTTTCCTAAATTGTCTTTGTGCACATCTGGGGATGGGACAGGGAGTTTAAATCTCCTGGTGTGGTGATGACAGGATGGAAATTTCTGCTTCTCCGCTGAATTCAGGATTTTCCTGAAAGGGAAAAGACCCCTCTGGATATTCCAGTTAATTCCCTTCAGGGAGCAGGGGTTTGACGCTGTCATTTAAACCCCACTTTGCTCAAAATCCACCAGCACTGGCTGCTCTCATTCCCTCGGGAATCCCTCTGTCCTTCCACAGGGCAGGGCTCGGCCTTTGGCACATCTCTGGCATTCCTGGCTCACCCACAAGGAATTCCAGCAGGAAACACTTCTGGGAATGCCATGAAGGGATCCGGCCCTGAGCCGGCCCCGCTGGCTGCTGGGTTTTCCGGGATATTGGGTTTTCCAGGATATTGGGTTTTCCTGGATATTGGGTTTTCCAGGATATTGGGTTTTCCTAGGTTGGGTTTTCCCGGGTGTTGTTTTTCCTGGATGTCATTTTCCCTGGATGTTGGGTTTTCCTGGCTCTGGAAATCCCTTTGCTGTGTTTATGGAGCAATCACCGTGACGATTCAGCCAAAAGCTGAAAGTCTCTTCCTTGACCCAGGCTTGGATCAGCCTCTGGATGGCCGGGCTTGTCCAGGACGTTCCCAAATCCCCAGGATGCCCTGGCTGGGAGGAGAGGCCCGAGGTGTGTCCCGTGTGACCCCAGCCAAAGCTCCTGCTGGCCTCCCCTCCAGGTTGATCCACAAATCCAAAGGAACCCTTTGTTTCCCTCCATCCCTGGGCCCAAACCTCGGGAGGGGAGGTTTTTTGTCTGGAATTGTGGAGCAGTGATTTGCATAACTTCGCTTTCCCTGCTCTCACAAGTCCGAACAGATCCCTCCCCCTCCCCTTCCCTCTCCTTAGACATCTGTTCCTGTTTTGTCCCTACCAAATTTTTGTTTTGTCCCTACCAAATTCCCAGGCTGTTGCATGAGGTCCTGGAGCCCACAGAGCATTCCCAGAAAAAAAATTGGGAATCCAGGAGTGCGACCTCACCCCACCGGCCCCGTCCGGGCTCCCAGCACCCATTTGGGGTCAGATTTTCAGCTGCTCCTTTTGATCTCGGTTAATAATGGCCAAAAATAGCTCGGGGGCCTCCTCCTTCCTCCCTCTTTGTTCTCCTGGTGGATAGTCCAGGCTCCCGTTGGAATGTCAGGGGTTATCTGGGATTTATTCCCACCCTGCACAGGAGGAGGAGGAGGAGGTTTCTGGAGGGAAGGAATGAGCCCAGCGTGGCCTTCCCCGGGATTTATGCAAATCTGGGCATTTTTATGCCAATTTCGAGTCAACTGCCTGTCTCCTTAGGGGAAAAGTGGCAAGTCTGGCTGTGAGCCAGAGCTCAAGGCTCATTCCCTCCATTCCCTCCATTCCCACTCGGTTTGCTGGGAAGAGGCTCCGCTGGATGTGGGGCCAGGGGGGAATCGCTGATTTAGGGCTCCAGGCTGCGAGGTGAAACCTCCCAGTCCAATGAAAATTCTCTCATCCCAAATTTCCCCTCTGGAAAGTTCCTCTTGGCTCTGCCTCTCTTCCTGGCTGGAATTACCACAGGGCTGCCTCTCCCAGCCCTGCCTGAATCATTCCTGGACATCCATCCCCCTTAGGAACTGCTCCCGTCTTCCATCCTTGTGACATCCATCAGGAAGAGGAACAGCCAAGACATTCCCGGGCTAGGAGGTGAAAACCCAGGCTCGGGATGATTCCTGATTTCCGCATTTCCCCTTGGGATAGTTTCTCTTGGCTCTGCCCTTCGGGATGTCCAGGATTTGTTTCCCGGCTGGAATTACCATGGATCTGGAAGAGTGGAGCCGCCTCTCCCAGCCCCACCCTGCCCGAATTGCTCCGAGACATTCCCTGAGCAGCTTTTTCCATCTCCCATCCTTGTGACTTCCATTGGGAATGGGAAGAACAGCCAAGAAATCCCGGGAGGCCGCAGGAAGCCACGGACGGTGTGTGATGCTGGAAGCGCCGCAGCTGCTTCAGACGTGAAAAAAAACCCCAAAAAAACTTCCCATAAACATTTGGGGCTTTCAGTGAGACTCAAAAATACTAAAATATAAATAATTAAACGCAAAAGTTACTGCTGGGGGCTGGCGGTTTAATTGGAAAATCTGGAATTCTCTTTCAAGTCAGGGTTTGAATAATTTTTTTAAAAGAAGTGCTGTGGGAGGCTCTGAGAACGGAACCGGATCGAGGTTGAAGGATTTAAAAGGGTTTTTTTAAATGATAAGAGTTATCTGCAGCACTGGCAGCAGCTCGGGCCTGCTGATGGAATACATTGAATTTAAACCAGGAGGAAGCAGGGATAGGTGGGAGATTGGGCAGGAATTGTTCCCTGGGAGGGTGGGCAGGGGCTGGGCTGGAATTCCACCCAGAGCAGCTGTGGCTCCCCCTGGATCCCTGGCAGTGCCCAAGGCCAGGCTGGAACATTCTGGGATGGTGGAAGATGTCCCTGGGGTGGAATAAATGGTATTTAAGGTCCCTCCCAACCCAAACCATTCCATGATTCCCTGATATTTGGACAGCTCTGATTAAATTTTCGCCCCAGTAACCAAGAAAAGCTCTGATTTTATTTCCAACTGTTTTCCCCAAAGCCTGTTCTCCAAACGTCAATCTTATTTTCAATCGAATATTTGAGGAGCTTATTATTTTTTTTGTTGTTGTTTTATTTGGATTTCTCCACGCAAAACTGAGCACAAGGAGAGGAATTCCAAAACCAGGAGAGTTTGTTCCAGGAAGAATTGGAAACACGCAGGGAGGGACAGACTCTGCCACCTCACAGGCAGATTTAAACCTTCAAAGCCATTTCTCCACCTAAAAATCTTTGAAAATTCCTGTGCAATCGGGACCTTAACTCCTCATTTCCACAGTGCTTTGATATCTGAATTTCTGAGGTATTTTTAAAACTCCTGTGAGGAGCTTTACGGGCATCTTGAGGCGCATAAATGTATTGAAAAATCAGATGTTGAACTGGAAGTTTCAGCTTACAAACTCCATTTACTGCTCCTCGTGGTGGAGGAGCTTGGTTTTATACACAAAATATGCTTTGATAACTCACTCTTTGTGTCTTTCCAGCATATTTGAGATTTTTTAGTTAAATGACAAGCAAAAAATGTGGGTTTTTTTAATATAAATCCAACCAAATTCCAATTTCAGCTGGAAGACAGCTTCTCAAAAAATATTAAATAGCAAATGAAACTGTTCTGTGTTTTCTAGAATAATAAAAGCAGAAAAATAAATAAATTAGGGCTTCAAGTAGAACTTCTGACTCAGAGAATCTGGGTTATAATCGCTGACAGCACTTGGAGAGTATTTTGTGTTTTCTAGGTAGCAGAAAGTCCCAAATTTAGTGTAAATCAATTTATACCCATCTCCCCAGCAGTTAAGAAGCACCAAGAAGGAGACAAAAAACAATTTTTAAAATGAAAGTTTCTTGTGGTTTTTTTGTTCTGCTCAGAACCTTGGTGTTCATTAAGTTCCTGCTCCGAATTTGGGATAAATTAAAGGGCAGGGAAGAGAATTCCTGCCCAAGTTTCACTTCTGTGGGACAAAATCGTGGTGTTGTGATAACAAAGCACAGCAATCCCCAAAACTGGAGAAAAAGGAAACAAAAATGATAATTTAGGCTCATCATGCAGGAGATTAATTCCCGCAGTTCCAAGGAGACCGGGCTTTGGAATGAGAGGAGAGATCCAAGCTGGAAATCCTTTGCCAGCCAGACCTGAGGTTTTATTCCTGCTTTTCCCATATTTCAGGTGAGGTTCCTGTTTGAGTGATGTGGTAGAAACCCAAACTTTGGTCAATTAATTTGGTAAAAGCCCAAGGTTTTGGTAGAATAATTGAAGGCTGCTTGGATCTGTCCTGGAGGGGTATTTGTGATAATCCAGGAGCAATTTAAAGCTGGAATTTTGTTAAATCCTCCGTGAAATTTCATCAGCAAGTGAACTCTGGGTCAGATTTCTGGGATTCAGCCTCCTGGGGTTCAGCCCTGGCCCCCTCTGCCTCTTCCCTGAATTTTTGGGGATGAGTCCTGGGGGATACAAAACTCCTCCTCCACCTTGGTTCCAATCCCTTGGGGAAATTTGGATTATCCTGGTGTGGGGAAGGAGAGATCTACTGTGGAGATATGGAAAACCTCAGGGAAAAAACGTCCTGAAGGAATTTTCCAGGCAGCAGCAGGAGCCAGTGGGGTGGGAGATGCTCCTGGAATTCCTGGGAGGAGCAGGATGAGTCCTCCCAAAAAATGCAGGATGATGGGAGATTGTCTTGGGTTGCACTGCAGGATGTCACCAGGGCTGTGTGTTCCATCAGCAGCTGTTAAACCAGGTGTGGCCATGTTCTCATCCCCCCCAGGACCCCTCCTCCCTCCAGGGGAGATCTGCTGTTCATGGGCCATCGAGGCTCACTGCAGGGCTGAGACAATCCCAGCATCCCCCTGGGAGAGGCGCCGCCCCGGGGAGGAGCCCAGCATTCCCACCTGGATCCAAGCTGGCATTGAGAACAGCAGCACAGCCTGTTTGCTCTGCATTCCCAGAGGGAGCCCGGGCCCAGCTCAGCACCACTGGAGCCTCCTGCAGGATCCTCTCTGCTCCAACAGAACCACACCTGGCACTGCAGGAGGGCTGGATTGGGCTGCTCCAACACCCCGACCAGCAGTGCCAGGGCCTGCTCTGACTCTGGCAGGGGGTCTAGGATGGTTTTAATTTGTTTGTTTGCTTTTCTTTTCTACTACTACATTTGTATTTTTAATCTTCCTAGTAAAGAACTGTTATTCCTATTCCCATATCTTTGCCTGAAATTCCTTTAATTTCAAAATTATAATAACTTGGAGGAAGAGAGTTTACATTCTCCATTCCAAGGCAAGCTCCAGCTTTCCCTGGCAGACACCTGTCTTTCCAAATCAAGACTGAGATGCTCCAGGAATTCTTGGGAGCAGGATGGACCCTCCCAGCATTTCCTTCCAGCCCCACTTCTCCCCCTCCTGATCCAGTGGGGTGCTTGGAGACTTCACAGGAAAATTCTGGGATGCCACATGCATAAAATTCCTGGATTTGTCAGGACCAGACCTCCAGCCCACCCAGCTCCTGCAATTGCACAAGCAGAAAATTCCTGGTTTTTTCAGGACAGTTCCTGCAGCCCGCTCTGTTCTCTCTCTGCCCCATCCATCCCTCAGGAGCGCCAGGCACAGCTCGGCTCCGTCCCACGCCCAGCTGGGAGCAGAGCTTTCCTCTGCCTCCCCCTTTTCCCAGGAAAGCCTTCCCTGCTGTTCCTTTGTGTGGCTGGAGCAGCTGCAGCTGGTCCCTCTCTTTCCTGCGAAATCTTCCCCATTTCCCAAAGATGTGGCCCAGTTTGTATGGAAGGGGTTAAATTAAAACCAGGCTCAGCCCTTTTCCTGTGCCTTGCACAGCAAAGGAGGGAAAACCACATTTCCTCTCTGCACCCCTTTGAAAACGAACTCCTGGGCATGCTGGGATCCTGTTTTCTGGGAAAATCTGGATGCAGTGCAGGGAAGCTGTTCCCATTAAAGCAAATCCAGCTGCCAGGAGCCCTTGGGATTGTGCCAGGCCTGGGCAGGACAGCCCTGGGCTGGTTCTGCCACACCTCATAACCCCCTGTTCCTGCAGCATCCCCACATTCCTGAGCATTCCCACTGTACTCCTGGCCACGGGGAGGAGGCGGGGAAATATTCCAGTGGGGACTGGAAGGAAACTCAATTCCATCCTGCCTGGGCTGGGAGTGGAAGTGACATGGAGATTTCCCCAGGTGGAAGGGCAGCAGCGGCTCTGCAGCTCCTTCCCTCTCCTTTCCCACCCCTGCTCCGGCCTGGAATCATCCCAGGGCAGGACAGGACACTTTGGATTCCCATTTTTATAGGGAAAGCCAGGATTCTGGGATTTTTGAGGCCCTGCTATTGCTGGGTTGGCGGTGAGGAACTGCTGGGTATAATTAAGATTTGAATAATGGTTGTGGTGAAGGGAGGGGAAAAAATAGTCCAGCAGGAGCTGGGACAGCTGTGAATGCCTGGAATCCAGTTTTGGAAGTGCTGGGGAATGGGACTGGACAATTCCTGGGTGTGTCCCCCAGTTCCTGGGCCTTGTCTCGGGGAAGAGATAAGTGGTGTCCCCTAAATCCTTCATTCCACGGGGACATTTCTTTTCCCAGTGGAAATGGGAATTTGGGATGATCCCAGATCAATCCTGGCTCCTGGGAGGGTGGCACTGAAGGTCTCCAGACCCTGCTGACCAAATCAAGGTCCAGTAATTATTCAGTTTTGGGGTTTTTTTCCCCCCCAAAAAAACCCTGAAATTGCTGACGGGATAAAGCATTACCAACAGCTAAATAATGATGAGCAAAGATTTCTCAGAATTCCACACCAGTTTGGGTTGGGAGAGACCTTCAGTTCCATCCCATTCCACCCCTTCCACAGGCAGGGACACCTCCCACCATTCCATGCTGCTCCAATTAATTGGAGGAATTGATGGAGAACCTCCCACCACCCCAACTTTGGTGCTTGACATTGCTTAATTATCCAATTTAAAAAATAAAACAGCATAAAGAAACATTCCTAAAGTTCATTAATAAAAAAGGGATGGACCATTAAGGCCCCGTTCCTGGAGGAGAGGCTCTCACTTTCAGGGATGCAGCAGGAAAAGAGGGAATTCTGTGTTTCTTCTCTCACACCTCCTGGTAAATTAAAATCTGGGAGCCTTGCAGATTTCTGGGCTTCTGGGAGCACAAAGAGGCTAAAAATGGTTATTTCAGCTGAGGAGAAACGCTGCAGGTTGGAAATGAAAACACTTCCTCTGTGGTTTGCATGGATACTGGAACTGATGTTCCTCCTGACATCCATAAAAACCGAGCCTCTCGTTCCTGTGTTTAAACAGCCAGATTAAAAAAATGGAGCAGCTTAATTAAATTTCTCTCCTAAATGGGGAATTTCTGGGTTTTCTTCAGGAGTGCAAGGTGGAGCCTGATCTTCACCTCCCTGGGCTGGTTCTGGCTTGTCCTGGGAGATCCTGGCTTGGGATTTGGGGAATAAGGTTCAAACCACGCCCGTGGCCTCATTCCTCACCTCAGGAACAGCTGGGAAACCTCAATTTGTCCTCATGCACTGACAAACCACGTAAAATCCAACAGTTTCCACACGTATTTTAAAGGGAATTCAGGAATTTTTTAATTCTATTCATTTTTAATTGTATTAGTTCTATTAATCCCTCTATCGATGTTTGGTTATTGCCTCCACTCCGTCCTGCTGTGTCAGGTTCTCCCAGCTGAGAGAAGCTCAAAAAATGCTCCAAATGCCAAAAAAATCCCACTTGATGCCCCAAATTTCCTGATTGTGCTGGCAGGATGGACAGTTTGGAACAGGATCTTTGCTGATGTTCACATCTCCCTGTGGTTCCATCAGATTTTGTGTCCCGAGGCCACTCTCCGACCTGGAGGCTCCTCCATGGAAAAAAACCCAGGTTTGTGTTCAAAAACAGGGCAGGCAAAATGCCCTGATCCTGGTTTTTCTGTCCAAAAATGGTTGGAATTTTGGGAAATGGGACAGAGTGCAGGTTAAAAGAGATGGGATTTTAATGAGGTAAAGTCTGATGGAGACTGAAAAATCCTGAGGAATCAAAGGTCTGCAAGGGCTTTGTTAGTCCAGGGTTGATGGTGTTGGGCTTCAGAGTGGGGATTCCTGGGAGAAATTTCCCTCAAAGTTCCTTAAAAACATCAGGAATTCATCATTCCTGCAGGCTGGGGAGAGTTTTCATTCCCTTTTTAAAGACTCCAGCCCTGGTTTAAACTCAGCTTTTGCTTAGAGGAAGAAAGAGACCAAACTTAAAGTGGAATCCCGAGAAAGGAACCCCAAACCTAAGGAGGGATCCCAGGAATCACCCATGGGTTTCTCTTTCAGCCAATTTTGAGATATTTTGGACAGAGAAATCCTGAGAAATTCCAGAGAAATCCAGAGAAATTCCAGAGAAATCTTCCTGAGATCCCCCAGGCTTGACCCTTCTTCATTTTTGAGATAAGGACATTTAATTATTTATAAGTTATAATTATTTCTATTATTTCTTTTATTCAAGGCTGAAGCTGGGGGATGCTGCAGCTCTCTGGCACCTTGGCAAGGCCAGAGCTGAAAATGTAATTAATTTATCATGAATTAATTTGTAATAAATCTGCATTAAAAGCCACCAAAAACACTTAATCCTCTCTTTTTTTTTTCAGGGGGTGTCACTTCAGGGCACCTGTGGGAGGCCAAACAGCTCCATTTTCCAGCTGCTTTTCCCTTTTTTCCTGTACTTTGATCCCAATTCCGAGCGATATTTGAGCTGGCCAAGTCTGGCAGTGATGACACCCTGGGCAACAGCAAAAAAAAAACCCCAAAAAAACAGCCCAGGAAGAATTTTCATGCTCCAGATTGGAATCTGCAAGCGCAGAGAAGTTCNCATGTATAAATATACAAATAAAAAACATACATACACACATGCATTCTGTTCTATATTCACACAGGCCTGGATGAGCAAAACTGCCGAAAAATGGGGATTTTTGAGCAATTCCAACGTGGAATTTTGGNAATAAATAAATAACCCCCCCCCCAAAAAAAGCCAAGTTGGGAAATGCACACGGAGCATATTTTCCATGGAATGACTGAGGAAGGAGCCCGGGAGGTCAATTGAGTAGAAATTCGAGTTAAGACAGAGCAGTTCTAAATTAGGAGCTGCTTTGGCAGAAAATCTTCAACTGGAAGGAGCCTTGGCCAAGAAGGAGTCTCAGGGAGGCTCATTAGCACCCCAGGAAGGAGGATTTCCAGTTAAAGGGATTTCTGGCATGGGAAGGGCTGAAATCCTTCCCAAATTCCGGAATTTGAGGGTCAGGTTTCTGCCCCGGACTTTGGGACATCATTAAACTCAGCTTAAATCCATGAAGGTCACATGAAGCATCCCAAGGACTGGTGCAGGATGTTCTCCACCCCTGGAGGGGTTTCAAAACCCGGGATGTGGCACGTGGGGACACAGGGAATGGTCGGATCTGATCTCAGAGGGCTTTTCCAACCCCCAGGATTCTGGGATTCCATGAAATTAATATTTATGGAGAGTTTATCAGCACACAGGGAATGAAGGTTTCCAGTTAAAGGGATTTCTGGCATGGGAAGGGCTGAAATCCTTCCCAAATTCCGGAATTTGAGGGTCAGGTTTCTGCCCCGGACTTTGGGACATCATTAAACTCAGCTTAAATCCATGAAGGTCACATGAAGCATCCCAAGGACTGGTGCAGGATGTTCTCCACCCCTGGAGGGGTTTCAGAGCCCTGGATGTGGCACGTGGGGACCCAGGGAATGGTCGGATCTGATCTCAGAGGGCTTTTCCAGCCCCCAGGATTCCGGAATTCCAGGAAACGCTCAGAGCTGAACAGAAAACCAAGATGGGTGAACTCTGGCCTTAAATGGGAATAAAAGGCACTGAAGAAGAGTTTGGTCCCCAAACCAAGCTCAGCCTCTAAGAAAATCCCAAACCTCCTGGAATCTGCATTAATATTCCCCATCCCTGCCTGCAGCAGGAATTCAGATCCCTGGGGATTTGGGCAACTCTTGCTGGAGGATCCTGAGGTTGTGCTGACCTGTGGGATGGGAGCGGGATGGGATTTAAGGAGCACAGGAATGTTCTCATCCCCTTCCTCCCACACTTGTCCAGGTGTGCCAAGGGATCGATCCCAGGAGGAAAAACGAGGCTCTGAAAAGACCTGAGGGCACACCTGAGCATTCCCGTGGTGATGGAGAGCAGGGAGAGGTCGGGAGGAGGGAAATTCAGTGGGAAATTGAGTTCCAAGCCTCCCTCAGATCCTGTATCTGCTGTCCAGCATTATTAGAAGCCCCATAACTCCATAATCCTATTGGGATTTCAGCCTTCTCCTGGGAATTCTCCTCTGTCCCTCCTGTCCCCTGAGCTGCAGGACCATCCCTGCACACAAAACCTTGAATCCATGGGGATTCTCCCAAAGAAATCCCTTTTCCTCCTCCTTCCAAAGCTGCTGCTGCCCCAAAGGAGGGCTCAGATCCAACAGGGCGAGGCTGCTCTGCTCCTGCCAGACAAAAATCAATTTACAGCCCTTGGGAGCTGCAATCCTGTCCCTTGGTCAGGCGACGAATTCCCAGCTGATCCCAGCTCGTGGCTGCAGAAAATGTGGATTTCTGTGCCACAGAGAGCCTGGGAAAACGGGAATCTGAGGAGCCTGGGGGCGCTGAGGAAAGGGAAGGGAATTTGGCACCCAAAACAACTCCTGGGTTTGGAGTGAGGCACGTGAGGTGAAGCGACCACCTGATGATTCACTCCCAGATATGGATATAAATATAAAGAAATAAAAATTAAAGAAACAAAATAAAAATTCAAAAGCATAAATATAAACATAAATGTATAAAACATAAACTAGAAATATATGAAAACATAAAATATATTTATATAATATATATAAATATATAAATACGTAACTAGCCATATAATTATAGCAATATATAAATATAAAAATATACACATGTATAAATATACAAATAAAAAACATACATACACACATGCATTCTGTTCTATATTCACACAGGCCTGGATGAGCAAAACTGCCGAAAAATGGGGATTTTTGAGCAATTCCAATGTGGAATTTTGGAGCAAATGCATCCCTGGCTGTGCCGGGGGATCCCTGCCAGCCCCTCTGTGGGATCAGCACAAAGCCCTGGGGCTCTGGGCAGTCCTTCCCACCACTGCTGGTGCTTCAAATTATAAAAAAAAAGCCCAAATTGTTGCTTTTGGATGAGTTGGAGAAGGATTTTCCTTCTGCCAAGGATTCCTGGGGAGGGGAGAGGCTGGAGGAGAAAGGGGCCCGGCCTTGTCCCCTGACAGGAATCTTTGAGTGTGGCTGGATGTGATTTCTGAGCAAATTGGGATTTTAATTGCCTGCAAACCCCATTGTTCCAGACAAACCCAACCGTTGCTGTTTCCTGGTGTTTCCCACACCGGGCCCAGGAGAAGGAGCAAAGCTGGGAGAGCAGGATTGTGGTGTTTGGATGTGCCTGAAATGTCAATTTGCCTGAGGTTTTGGTTGTTTTTCCACACGGTGGGGGCTTGTCCACAAAACCAGGCAGGGCCCAGGGAACATTTCAGGGCCATCCCATCCCATGGATCCCATCCCATCCCATCCCATGGATCCCATCCCATCCCATCCCATGGATCCCATCCCATCCCATGGATCCCATCCCATGGATCCCATCCCATCCCATGCCATGCCATGCCATCCCATCCCATGCCATGCCATGCCATGCCATGCCATCCCAT
>VYXD01004757.1:18460-32842 GCA_013397195.1 Hylia prasina | reverse complement strand
GGGTGGTTTCCCCGCATTTTTTGGGGTGGTTTCCCCGCATTTTTTGGGGTGGTTTTCCCGCATTTTTGGGTGGTTTTCCGGCATTTTTTTGGCTCGTTTTCCCCATGGGCAGCCGGAGGTGCTGCTGTCCCCGCCGCTGGAAGGACACGCCGGTGCTGGGACAGCCCGGGCAGGTGACAGGGATCAGCTGCTGCCTCCAGCTATTCTTAGTGCCAGGAATTGCTATTTTTACTGGGAGCCGAGCTCCTCCAACGCGTGACAACACACTAGTCTGAAAGATAATCAATTTCTGCGTTAGGAAGAATTTCAATTCAATTATTTAAAAGAGAGGGGACCTCTGGCTGGGCCGCCAGGTCTCCAGCTCCTCCTCGTTCCCAATGTTTTTCCTGCTTTTTCGTGGAGAATCCAGAGCTTCACTGCCCAAAGGCAACGCAGGCAGCTCGGGGAGCAGAGCTTCTGCCGAGTTAGAACTTCCCAATTTGGCATTTGGAGAGCAGCAAACCTCTGGCAGAGCTCTGCAAAGGATGAAAGTCAAAGGAACAGAGGGGGGAAAAAATGAATATTTTACTGTGGGAATGTGCAGGGGAACTTCCAGAACCTCTGGAGCCGGGGTCAGGCTTTGAAGTGCCTTGGGGAGGGATTTTTGCTCCTCACTGAGCTCTGGTGAGTTTAGAGGGTTTAAAACTTTATTATTATAGATTTAGGGAATATCCTGAGTGGGAGGGACCCACGGGGTGATCCAGTGCAGCCCCTGGACCCCAACATTCCCACCTTGGGCATCCCTGGAGTGGTGTCCAAAGGCTCCTGGAGCTCTGGCAGCCCCTTGGACACCCCAGGATTTCCTTGGTGTGGGGTTTAAACCTGGTTGGGGCAATATTTAGATGGGAATGCCCAGTGTTTTATTAATATGAAAACGTGGCTTCCTGGGATATGGAATGGTTCCTCTGCTGGAGTGGAGCTCCGGCTCCAGCCCACCTTTGCCCAAAATCCATCCTCATCCTCCTGAGAGCTTCACACTGTCCATATTTTCAATTTCCCAGCAGAGGAATTCCAGGGAAATGCTTTGAGCAGGGCATGGAAGGCACCTGCATAAAGATCACAAACAGCTGGGGCAGAGCCCAGGAAGGGATTTGGTGTAATGTGAATTTTGAACCCATCCTGCCAGCTCATCTTTTGCCCACTCCAGGCTGCTTTTCCTCGTAGAAACCCTGTTTATTTCCAACCCTATTTTTCCTATTTCTGGGTCCGATTTCCCTCGATAACATTCCTGAGGTACCTGGGAAATCCCTGCCTCCCTTTGCCACCTTCCCTTGTCCCTTGTGTGAGTTCATTGACAAACCACCCACCCCCTCCCCTTGGCTGATTTATTGAACAGTTAAAAGTTTTTCTTTGAATAACAAAAACAACTCAGGGAAAAAAAACCAAAACACCCTGCCCTGAGGCGTTTTTCCCTTTTTGCAGAAGGTCACCAGGGACAGCTGGGTTTTCCTGCTGGATAACGAATCCTCTGGAGAAGTCTGTGCAAGTCAAGGGGAAAATGAACCATTGCTGGGAAATGAAAGGTGTGTTGGCACTGGGAGATGGGAATATCCTGTTTAATCCTCTTTATTTTTGTCCAGGGATATTGATTGCGAGGGATTGTTTTATTGTGACCCATCTGTGGCTGCGGCCCCTCTGCTGATTCTCAGGACTCAACAAGGCAAATTCAGTGTGTGTGAACGAGTTATTTCAGAAATCCTGTTGGAATCACGGAATCAGGATGGTTTGGGTTGGAAATCCCACCCAGTGCCACCCCTGCCACGACAGGAACACCCTCCACTGTCCCAGGCTGCTCCAAGCCTTGTCCAGCCTGGCCTTGGACACTGCCAGGGATGGGATCAGCTTCTCTGGGATGCAGGGTCAGCATCTGTTTTAATTTTAAACACAATCCAGTGATCCTGCATGGAATCACTGCTGTTGCTGTGCTTTGAAAGAACCGATGAGAAAGAACGAGGTCCGAAAAGGAATCTCCATTTCCTGGTTTTGTTTTTTTCCCTGGAATTTGCTGGAGAAGATACAGAGCTCAGAATTCAAAGTGTTGAGGAGTTTGGGGGGCACAGGATGAGCTCTGGGTGGGAGCCCAGGAACTGCAAACCCTGGGGACAACAAAGGGACCTGGGCACAGCTGGGTGAGGGACACTCAGGGACATCCAGGGCTCAGGAGGGACATCCCAGCACTTGGAGCAGTTGGAGTGGGATTTTAGGATTACTTGTGGGGATGTGGGGAATCAGGGTGGTGTTTTGGGGTCCCTCCTCCAAGGCAGCAGCTCGGGCTGTTCCCGTGTTCCTGCCCTGGGAATAAATGGATTTATGGGATGAGGCTCCTGAGGCTCTGCCAGGGGAAAGCTGAGGGATGAGGAAAGGTCTGGCTGTGAGTGTGGGGGTCATGAGGGACCTGTCAGCTCAGGGGACCCCAGCAGTGCCAGTCCCTGGGGCTGGGATGTGATGGACAAAGAGCTCCTGGATGGGCACACTGGGAATTTCCTGCCACGTGATTCCTGCTTTGGCACTGCTGCTGGCTGCTCCCATCTCAGGGTGCAGTGACAGGAAGGGTCCCTCTTGCACCCAACAGGTGTTCCCATAGGAGGACAAGAGTTTCAGTTCCACCCCTGAACTTTTAATGAAGAAGAACCAGAAACTTCCATGCTCCTCTCACCGTAACTGGTGCAGGGCCAGGACAAAGGCACCNTGGTGCAGGGCCAGGACAGAGGCACCTGTTGGATCTTTAGCTGTTCCTCAAGGAATGTGGCTGTTTCCTATTGGGCAGCAAGGCAAAAACCCCTCCTGGACTGTTGAATACACAAGAGAGAGCACCGAGTCTCTTGGGGTTTTTGGGTGTCTGAGCGGGTGCAAGAGAGCTCTCTACACTACGGCTTTTATTCTTTTGTTTTGTATAGTTTGTTATTTTGGCTTTAATTGAAAGCTTTTTGCTTTTTCAAACACCTCCAATCAGCAGTCTGGCTAATTATTCTTAAGAGGTTTCTGGGAAGTTGCTGACAGCCCTCAGAGCTTGATGAATCTTTGTGGGGCTGAGAACACACGAGTCCCACACAGGAATTCATCAGGTCCCAGCCCAGGACTGCATCCAGAGGGCTCTGGAATATCCCCAGGGAGGAGACTCCAGCCCCTCTCTGGTTTTTACTCAGGCCTCAGTCACTGGGAGGTTTTTCCTGCTGTGCCCAATCCAGCTGCATTTCAGGCTCCTGGCAGTGCCACGGATCCAGGAGAGGAAAGGGAGACACAGGAACTGCCAGAGACCCCCCGGGCGCTGCATTTCCCTGTTCAATCCCTGTAATCCCTGCTCTGGCACTGCTGCAGGCCGTGCCCAGCTCCAGCTCCGGGCACCAAGGGTCCCAGCACAGCGTGTCCTGCAGCCCCCCTGGCCATCCTCACCCTCTGGGACAGAGCTGTGCCAGACTGGGATGGACTGGGAATGTGGCAGGGGGAGGGAAAAGCTCTTCCCTTTGTTTTCCTGTTAATCCCGAATTTAGGAAATGTTTAACTCTCACAGGCAATACAGGGGGGCAGAGCTGAGAGGTGCCAAAGGGAATTATACCTGGAATTACAGAACCATGGACTATCCTGAGCTGGAATATCCACAGGGATCATGGATCCAGCACCTGGACCCCCCAACAATCCCCCCTGGGCATCCCTGGAGCTCTGTCCAAAGGCTCCTGGAGCTCTGGCAGCCTCGGGGCCGTGCCCATTCCCTGGGGAGCCTGGGCAGTGCCAGCACCTCTGGGGGAAGAACCTTTCCCTGCTCTGCAGCCTGAGCCTGCCCTGGCCCAGCTCCAGCCGTGCCCTGGGTGCTGTCCCTGCCCCAGAGCAGGGATGGAGCTGCCCCTGCTCAATCAGTTCAGTGTGACTTTTTCAGTGAATTCAGACTTAGAAGCTGCAAAAATCCATTTGAAATTGAGATAAAGGGAAAAAAAACAAATCCAGCTGGCTCCACGTTCCCAGCGGTGAGACTCCAGCAAATGTCCAGCTCAACAGTGTGCAAAGATCCGTCCTGGGATGCTGGACATTGTCTGGAATTTAACTGGGATATTTTCTCGATCCAAGCAGGATGTTATCAGGAATAACAAGCACAAGGGAACTGTGAAATCTCACCTGGGATGTTTCACAGTTGTGTTGTTCTGTTCCTGCTAAACCAAACAGAGCAGGGGCCTCGTTTATCTCTGGCCACGCAGGAGAGGGGTCGGTGCCAAATCTGCTTCCAGTCTTTTCCTTACACCCACAATCCACTCCCTGAACCCCTCCCTGAGGGAAAACTGGCCTCAGGAGCAGCTGCTCTGTCCGAGCTGCAGCTCTGGGATTGGTTTAGGCTGGGCTTGACTTTGGCTTTCACAGCCCAGTTGCTTCCCGTGCTGAGGTGGGTGTTTATTCCCGACAAAGTCGTCGGGATTTTTTTGTTTCCTCCACGATTTTTAGGGATTTTTAAATCCATAATTCTTCTGGATAGGTTTAAGGAGGACTCACTTCAGCCCTCTACTCCCAATGTTGCTTCTAAAGCCTTTTCCCTTTTTCCTTTCTCCTTTTCCTGTTCCTTTCCCCCTTTTTTCCTTTCCCTTTTCCTTTTCCCCTTTCCTTTTTTCCCTTTCCTTTCCCCCTTTTTTTCCTTTCCCTTTTCCTTTTCCCCTTTCCTTTTTTCCCTTTCCCTTTTTTCTTTTTCCCTTTCCCTACTTGCTTTAATTTTCCTTGCAGCCTCTAATTCAGTTTGGCTTTGTTATTTTTCTAACACTGTTCCCTAATCCTTGAAATCCAGCTTACTCTGAGATCCTTTATTTTTCTCTTTCTTTGTGATTCTTTCCTTTTAACTTCCTTTGGGATCCTTTATTTTTGCCTTTCTTTGCTTTTTGTTGCATCTTCTGAGAGAGATTTAATCCACTTAGTCTGGAGCTTTCCTGCATCATTTTCCACCACCTCCTCTTTTTCCAAAATGCCAATTCCTGCTAATTTTACACCCAATGCTAAAGAAATTCATCCTCTCCGTTCCCATCCCTAAGCTTATCTAAACAGAGGGGGTTTTTTTAATAAGAGATTTTCCCTTGAGCCAAAGGTGCATTTTACCATTTTCTGGTTTTATCCTTAATTTAGTTGACAAATTTAAATAATTCATGATTCACACGAGGCACCTGGGACTGGGAATGCCCGAGGGCAACTGGGGGAGCTCTAATTTCCAATTTCCTGCTCTCCCTGTGCACCCCAGGCCCCTCTGGGGGCTGATTCTTCATCCCATCCTTCAGGAGCTGGGAATTGTGGTCTGACAGCATTCCTGGGAGAGGCTCTTCCTGCCAGGAAACTCCCAGGATCACCCCCTGGATGAGGAAAAGGGGAATAAAAGGAAACAGAATGTTTTGTGCTAGAACAGCACCACTGGGACAGATTCCAGCTGGAGGATCCTGCAGAGCCAGATCTGCCCCAAAATTCGATGGAATGGGTGCCCTGGGATAATTTCTGGGAAGAGGAGGAGCAGTGGGACCTCTCCAGGACAGGGCAGAGAATTCCTCCCCCTCAGGGACCGAGTCTGGCACCTCCAAGTCCCCTGAGTGTCGTGCTCTTGAGCTCTTTAACCAATTAATTATTCCTGCAATGGATATTTCCATTAATTTCTGTAATTTCCGCTTCCACAGGAGCTGTTTAGCTGGGAATCAAACAAGTGTTCCCTGATAAATAACAGGGATTTCTGTTATTTACTCTAAATGTCAATTCTTGGTGTGCACCAGAGACGTGGGGCTTTGTTATCCCATCTCAAGGAATTCCAGGAGTTCCTAAGGACTGGCCACGTCTTTCACTGGACCAGCTGCTGGGACTGATAAAAACAGGCCTGGTTTTAGGCAAGCTGGGCTATTAATTCCAGCTTTAATCAGTTGGTTTAATAGAGATCCAAATTTTTCCACACTTGAACTCCCCTGTGTGCTGGTCACTGCTTGATATCAATATCAAATGCATATTTTTGGTGTAAATAATCAATATTTCAGGCCAGATCTCCCAGCTCAGTGTTTATTCAACCTTTTAAAATCCATTTTTGGAGCTCCTACCTGCGGCTGCCACTCAGCTCCTGGCTGAAGTAATTTTCTCCAGGGTTAATGAGAACAAATCCTTTGAACTCCCTGCTCATTTCTGTCTGATTTGGCTCAGGGCTCTCCCTGACTGCCTTTCCAGGGAAATTGCTTATAGGAATTATCAAGGGTTCCACTATGAAAAAGTTTGATTCAATTAATTAGAAATTCAGGACTTGGCCTTTGGCCAAAATGTAATTTACTTTCCCCGAGCTCGATTTGAAATGAAATCTTTGGGCAGGTTTAAAGCTAAAAAAAAAGAATAATCACAAGTTTTCTTGGCTCTTCTTTTCTACTGTTAAAAAAAGAGACCAAATAAAATCCAACCAACCAACCAAAAAACTCTAAAAAATCCCCAAACCCCAATGACTGAAACCTGTAGAAATATTTAAATATGAAACTGAAATTTGGGGCAGTTCTAAGCCCAGCCTGGCTGTCCATGGAGGGTGTCCTGGGATGGGATGTTGATCCCAAATCCATCAGCAGGATGGAGATGGGGCCCAGTGCCTGTACTGGTCCCAGTACAGCTCTGGAGCTGCCATGGGCACTGGAGCTTCTGTGGAATTGTCCCATTCCACAGAATGTCAAATGGATTTTTTTTTTTGGTGTAAATAATCAGTATTTCCTGTCAAACCTCCCAGCTCAGCGTTTATGCAATTCCTTAGAATCCGTTCTTGGAGCTGCTGGCTGAGCTCGTGTTCCCCGTCCCTGCAGGCCCAGCCCGGGAGAGCAGAGCAGCCCCTGAGCCAGGGATCATCCTCCGGCTGGAATTCTGCCCCGCAGCTCAGGCTGCCCCCTCCCCACACTCCTGGGTTTGGGGTTACTGGGGGACTGCAAAATTCCCAAGTGTCCTTCCTGGTGGAGGCACCTGGGTACACCCAAACCCCGGGAAGGGAGCTGAGCACGGCCAGAGGCCGTTCCTGGGTCATTCCACAAGTGCCCAAGGCCACGGGTGGGACACGTACTGTGTCCCAGATTCCCAACCTCATGAGGATCCTGCTCCCAGTCCTGCTGAGGATCCTCTTCCCAAGCTGATCAGGATCTTCTTCCCAACCTCATGAGGATCCTCTTCACAATCCTGGTGATGATCCTGTTCCCAATCCTGCTGAGGATCCTGTTCCCAATCCTGCTGAGGATCCTGTTCCCAATCCTGCTGAGGATCCTGTTCCCAGCCCTGCTGAGGATCCTGTTCCCAATCCTGCTGAGGATCCTGTTCCCAGCCCTGCCCAGCCCCTCTCTGCTGCTGTGCCAGGCCCGTGCCCAGCTCTGCAGCTGGAATTCCCAGAGCAGTCCTGGCACTGCCCGGCTCTCCCTTGCTCCAAAGGAAGTTCCTGTCCCGGGGTTTTGCTGCTTTCCCTGCAGTGGGACACCGGAGGCTGGACTGGAGGAGGATGGACAGAAGACAAACTCCCAGTCCTGCCTGGATTTAAAATGAACCCCCAAAGTATTTAAACCTCAGGCTTCTCCAGAATTTTACACCTGGATCCGCCTTGGTGATGGTTCTTTGGGATCAGTGGTAATTCCAGACCCAGCTGGGATGTGGTGCTGTGGTTATCCATCCTCCCTGCAGTACGGAGCTCACAGGACCTGCAGACTCTTTTCCTTCTCTCCCCACATCATTCACTCCCTCCAATCCTCCACTTGGATGTTTTGTGCAATTCTGGAATAACACAATGAGGCATCTGGGATGTGCTTTGATGTTCACAGAGGAGAAAGTGGTTCCAAAGATTTTCCTGGTTCTCCTTTTAAATCATCCCTGTGCTGAACCCGAGGTGGGGGATCAGAATTCCTGATGATGCAGGATGAGAAGTGGGAAGGGGCACCATGGTTTTCCAGCCCAGTGCCTGCAGCAGGGAGCTCACAGGACCTGCAGACTCTTCCCTTTTCTCCCCACACCATTTAAGGAATTCTGATCCCTCCACTTGCACTTTGGAAAGAGACAATTCTGGAATAACACAATGAGGCATCAGTATCCAAAGTCGGTGATTTTCCTGGTCCTTCTTTTCAATCATCACTGGCTCAAATCCAAGAGGAGGGATCAGAATTCCTGACGAGAAGTGGGAAGAGGGTTGGAGAGCCCCAGGTACCTCCTGCAAGGCTGGCTGCCTCCTGTCACACTTAACCCCTCTGGAGAAAGGAAAGCAACTCCCTCCCTACTCCTCCTAAATGATTTTATACTCACTCCCAGCCTTTATTTCATTCTCCTGCCCATTCACCATTTAAATTATGATTTCTTCCCCCCTCCCTGGGCAGCCAAACCTCTCGGATTTTGCCTTTCGCTCGGGTTATTTCGGGAACTCATTAAATGCCCTGGTCACGTGCTCGTTATTAGAAAATGAAAACAACTCGGTGGCTGTGCCACGGGAGAGGCTTCCTGGTGAATTACCGGAGTTAAGCAGTGGCTTAACAGCTTGAGACTCCTGGAACATTAGGCAGGGTTTTTTTAGACCTTTAATGCACGGCAGATTACGCCGCTTCCTGCTCGGAATGGTCGGAGGTTGTTGCCTGTGGTTGGTTTAATGGGGATGCTGCAGGGGGATGAGGCAGGAATTAGAGAGCAGTCCCTGGCTGAGGACAGGGGTTTGAGTAAAGGGACGGGAAACCAAGCCAGGAGCAAGGCCCATCCTGGGGCTGGGACCGGGGCAGAATCGTGGTGGGATCCACCAAACTTCAAATATTGGTGTCAGACCTCGGGAACTCATTCCTTGGGAAGGAGCTGCATCCTCTCCTCCTCCTCCTCTCCTGCCAGCTGAGATCACCCAAAGCCCTGGTGCCACTGGGAGAGCCCCAAAACTGCCCTGGGCAGCAGCAGAGTGGTGGGGAGACAGCAGGGATGAGGGATCAATGAACACCCTGGAAATGAGGCATTAATAAACAAAATCCCTGGAGGTGAGGGATTAATAAACAAAACTCCCTGGAGATGAGGGATCAATAAACACCCTGGAAATGAGGGATTAATAAACAAAATCCCTGGAAATGAGGGATTAATAAACAAAATCCCTGGAGATGAGGGATTAATAAACAAAAGCCCTGGAGATGAGGGATTAATAAACAAAAGCCCTGGAGATGAGGGATTAATAAATGAACTCCCTGGAGATGAGGGATCAATAAACACCCTGGAAATGAGGGATTAATAAACAAACTCCCTGGAGATGAGGGATTAAGAAACAAAATCCCTGGAGGTGAGGGAACAATAAACACCCTGGAAACGACGGATCAATAAACAAACTCCCTGGAGAGGAGGGATTCATAAACACCTTGGGAGCCTCAGGGAGCTTGGGGACTTAATGCTCTGTCCCTGAGTGTCACCAGGGACACACTGAGGGGCGGAATATTGCAGTGTAGGAACTGCCACAAAGCTTTTCTGGCTGTCCTTGCTCTGCTGTGACATTCTGTATCTCATTGTGGGGTTTACATCAGTTTTTAGTTAAGCAGACAAAAATGTGTCTGACCTGAAAAGGTCGTGGGCTCAGGGAAAATTCAATAGGAAAAGCTCTCCTAAACTCCCAGTTTTCTAATCTGAAACATGAATTTGTTGTGATTCACCCATCCTTTGGTATCAGATGGCAACTTTGGAGCACAGAAGTAATAATCCAAATATTTGCAGAGGTTTGCTCTTCTTCAATCTGTTAATAAATGTTCATTTGGGGGTGCAGATGAGCTTAGGGAATGGGAATCCCAGGCACATGTCTGGGACATGGTCTGCTGTCACAGAGAGTGTCCATCCCTGGAAGGAACAGCAGGAAAAAGGAAAAGGTCTGAGAGTTGTACAAAAAAAAAGAAGTTGGGGCCATGTGGACTCTGGTTTGCTCAGTGGTTTTTATTTCCCTTTGTTGGACTGGGCCTCCTTCAAACAAAATGAACCAGGCTGAGCTGTCCAGGGAAAATGTGGCTGCCCCTGGATCCCTGGCAGTGCCCAGGGCCAGGCTGGACACTGGGATTGGAGCACCTGGGACAGTGGGAGGTGTCCCTGCCAGGGCTGGGGTGGCACTGGGGGGGATTTCAGGTCCCTTCCCACCCAAACCATTCCAGGATAAACATTCCCCTGTGCAGCATCTCAGCCCCTTCCAGGGCAGTGCTGGGACAGGCTCGGGACAGGCTGGGGACAGGGATCAGCGATGGGAATGGGACAGAGCCCTCCACCCCCACACAAACCCCAGAAACCAAACTCTGGTGATGTCACTGAACAAGGTTTGGGGGTCTTCAAGAGAGACTCAAATGGCACATGCCACTTTTCCATCTGGGACCTGGCTGCTCAGGAGGCAGCAGCTCCCTGACCCCAAAATCCAGCCCTGAACAGCCCCCAGGAGCTGCTCAGCTCTGGGCACTCCCACCCTGCTCCTGTGCAACCCCGTTCCAGTGCAGCCAGCAGCACTGGGACCAGATGGATCAGCACCCACCTGGTTTGGGCAGAGCCTCTCAGGGCCCTGAGAGCACTCCCAGCCCTGTCTGGGCACTGCTCCCTGCTTTTCCCATCCCTCCTCCCTCTCCTGTTATCCCCTGCTGTTGGAATTCTGGAAACTTAGATTTTAGGATTTTGGTATATAGTAATACATGTGGGGCAAGATGGAGACTTTAGGGTGGAGGTTAGTTGTTCTTTTTTTCATCTTCTTCCTTGTTCTTCATGGGTTTGGGTGGTTTTCTGTAATTGGGTGAAAAAGGTCTGCATTGCGGGCCTTGGGTGGTCATTATTGGGTCAGAAATATAAATAATAGATGTGTCATTGTAGCCCTGGTTCCATGCCTGAGGTTTTTGGTTTTCTGAAATTCCTTTCCCAGGGAAGTTCTGTAAACATGAGGAATGTTTTTGTAACTGTACCTGTGTTATTCATTCCTTCTGACAGGAGGGACTTCTTGATGTCCTTCTGGTTTGACCAGTGTGATTGAACAGGTTTGCCTTTGTTTCACCAATCAAATTGTCTGTGTAAAATACTAAATAAGGGAGACACATCCCAAAATAGATAATCACTTTATAGCCTTCTGAATCTCGGAGTCTGTGTCATTTTGGTGTAAAACAGTGACAGGTGTCACCTGGTTATTGGGTAAATATTGCTTAAATAACCCTGGACAGAGTTAGAGGCTCTCCATTTTACCTTATTTCTCTCACTTGCTAGTTAGAGCTCAGGGCTCGTGGGTCTGTACATAGATAAGAGATAAATAAACACCGAGGCTGAACACAAACTGTGACTCCTGAGTGTCAATCCCCACCTTGGCAGAAGAAGAAGCCAGAACTGTCCCACCCTGTCCCAGCCTCAGACTGTGATCCCAGAGCCGTGGGGCACCAGGGATCCGAGCTGTGGGGCTGGGGGAGGTCCTGGGAGGGCTGCAGAGGAATTGAACCCAAAGCCAGGCTTGGCCTTGGTGTTTTCTCTCCTGATTAAAGGAGTGCAGGACGAGGAGCAGCAAAACGAGCCCATCCCTCGCCTTTTTGCCCCCAAGAGCTTTCCTGAAACAGCAATTAAAAGGAAATGCAGCTCCCTGCTTCTTGCTGGGCGGGTTTGAGGGGTGCTTAAAAATGGAGAAGGCCGAACCCGTGGTGTTTCTGTGCCTCCCTGTCATTCCTCACAGGAGAAACCCCATCAAAAGTTGGAATTCCCACGGAAGGATCAGCCTGATCCTGCTGTGCTCTGCGCACTAGGGATGGATCCTGGGGAAAGGGGCAAGGCTGCCTGTTGGAAATATTCCAGAGATTTAAACAAGCCCTAAACTCTTCCCTCCACCATTGTCCTTCCCTCCAGAGCTCGTGGTGTTGTCACAAGAAAAGATCCACAAGGAAGTTTCAAAATCTTCTTCACGCTGTGAATTTTTCACCTGGTTATTTATTTTCACGGGAGAAAAAGAAGGAGGAATGAGCCACAGGATTATCTCTGACCTCTGAGATATAGCTGATACCTGGGGGTGCCAGCAGCACATCCTGCCTGAAAAAAGGTGGAAAACCAGCAGCTTTGGCTTTGTTTTTTATCAATTCCACTCCTCCTGCCCGTCCTTTTCGCCGATCCCAACCAGCTCCCATCCCTGGCTGTGCAGCAGGAGGGTTTTCCTTGCTCCCAGCAATCCCAGCTCCAGCGTGGAGCCCAGCTCATCATCCCCCAGCCCTCACCAGCTCGGGGTTTGTGGAGTGTGTGTTAGGAATGGATGTGGGGGGTTAGATAAACCCCTGCCCTTTGCCTCTGGCAGCAGGCAGGGGGTTTGTTGAGGCAGCCAGCACCCCAAAACCCACTCTTGCTCCCAGGTTCTTTAGTAATGGCTGATTTGGTCTATTACAGAATGAATTATTTATTTAATGGACACAAGACTAACAGACATAAGAGTTAAACCAATACTACACAGGAATAAAGATAAAAAGAGAAACTACTAGTAGATATATACAGTGTGGGGTTGAAGGTATCTATTAATATTATAGCTAGCCAAGAAATAATAAAATTTGGGATTCAATGCATCTTTCCATCCAGTTGTTGGTGGGGCACACATGGAGATCCTTTCCTGTTGGAATTCTGGAAATTTGGATTTGGGGATTTTAGTATAGAGTGTGAGTCAAGATGGAGGATTTTGGGCATTGTCTGAGTCCTTCCTCTTCACCTTCTTCTTCCTTCTTCTCCATGGGTTTGGGTGGTTTTCTGCAATTGGGTGAAAAAGGGTCTCATCGTGGGCCTTGGGTGGTCATTATTGGGTCAGAAATATAAATAATATAGGTGTCACCTGGTTATTGGGTAATTATTGCTTAAATAACCCTGGACAGAGTTAGAGGTTGTGAGTCTGTAAACAGATAAGAGATATAAACATCCAAGCCTGAACTCAATATCTACGTTTCCCGTGTATTAATCCTGGCCTTGGCAAGGAAGAAGAATCCTGAACTGTCACACTTTCCTTCAGTCCCCAGGGAAGCAAGCTCGGATTTGCACCCAAAGTCCAGGAAGAGGTGTCCCACACCTCAGGGTGTGCAGGTAGAGGCCTCTGCCTCGGTGTTGACTCGGGTCTTTTACAGTTTGCAAAACACTGTCTCTCAAGAACATTGTTTTTATCTCTTCCCACATCTGCCCTCCAGACTCAGATGTTCATTCTTAGCTGGGCCTGAGGCCTTTTGGCCCAGAGATGACCCTTTCAGCCCCTGGGTTATCTCTTCATATCTGCACCAACCACCCTCCCAAGCTGATCGGGATCTTCTTCCCAATCCTGCTGAGGATCCTCTTCCCAGCCTCATGAGGATCCTGTTCCCAATCCTGCTGAGGATCCTGTTCCCAGCCCTGCTGAGGATCCTGTTCCCAATCCTGCTGAGGATCCTGTTCCCAGCCCTGCTGAGGATCCTGTTCCCAGCCCTGCTGAGGATCCTGTTCCCAGCCCTGCTGAGGATCCCGTTCCCAGCCCTGCTGAGGATCCCGTTCCCAATCCTGCTGAGGATCCCGTTCCCAGCCCTGCTGAGGATCCTGTTCCCAGCCCTGCCCAGCCCCTCTCTGCTGCTGTGCCAGGCCCATGCCCAGCTCTGCAGCTGGAATTCCCAGAGCAGTCCTGGCACTGCCCGGCTCTCCCTTGCTCCAAAGGGAGTTCCTGTCCCGGGGTTTTGCTGCTTTCCCTGCAGTGGGACACCGGAGGCTGGACTGGAGGAGGATGGACAGAAGACAAACTTCCAGTCCTGCCTGGATTTAAAATGAACCCCCAAAGTATTTAAACCTCAGGCTCTTTGAACTCCCACCCATTTTGGGCCTTATCTCTGAATTTTCACAGGGGGTGAACAAGATTTGGGCTTGGCTCAGTTAGGAGGGACGAGGCCCCAAATCAGGAATCTGGAGGAGCTCCTGGGTGGTGACGAGGCTCAGCGGAGCTACAGAGTCACCACGGGTGGATTTCCAGGGGACTGTCCCTCTTCCCAAAGGAAACCTCACCATCCACATCTCCTGGGATTGGTTTTGGGCAGTGGGGTGGATTTATTTTGGGCAGGAGGTTGGGGACTGTGTGCTCTGGCAGTCCACTCATGGCTGATGGTCACTCTGGCTGCCCAGTAACGGCTGTTGGTCACTCTGGCTGCCCAGTTAAGGGTGATGGTCACTCTGGCTGCCCATTTAAGGCTGATGGTCATTCTGGCTGCACAGTTACAGGTGATGGTCACTCTGGCTGCCCAGTTACACGTGATGGTCACTCTGGCTGTCCAGTTATGGCTGATGGTCACTCTGGCTGTCCAGTTACACGTGATGGTCACTCTGGCTGCCCAGTAATGGCTGTTGGTCACTCTGGCTGCACAGTTAAGGCTGATGGCCACTCTGGCTGTCCAGTTACACGTGATGGTC
>VYXD01004757.1:671-12533 GCA_013397195.1 Hylia prasina | reverse complement strand
TATGGAGATGTTTTCCCTATGGAAGGTGGTGTTTTCCCTATGGAAGGTGGTGTTTTCCCTATGGAAGGTGGTGGTTCTCCTACAAAAATTGGTGTTGCCCTAGGGAAGTTGGTGTTTCTGCCATGGAGATATTTCCTCCCCCTGGAAGGTGGCCTTTCCCCCCCCATGGAAGGTGGCCTTTTTCCTATTAAAGCGTCTCCTCTGTCTAGTTTTGGCTTCTGTGCTGGTGCCATGAACATCTCGTGCACAGCCCAAACCCTCATCCAGCAGTTTGGGCAGGACACAGTGGGCTCTGTCCCGGGCTCTGTCCCGGGCTCTGTCCCGGGCTCTGTCCCGGGCTCTGTCCCAGGCTCTGTCCCAGGCTCTGTCCCAGCCTCTGTCCCAGGCTCTGTCCCAGGCTTTGTCCCAGGGTTCTGAGCAGAGCTGGTGGCACCTGAGCCCTGCCAGGAGCTGCTCTGAGGTCTCTGTAAAACCTTGGGGACCGGTGGGGATTTGTGGCGCTGCATCCGCCTGGTTTTTATCATTTCACCCCCCCCTGAGAAAGAGAAATAAAACTGGTTTTGTCCCAGGCACTGCAGCCCAGCTCATCTGGCGCTGGAAATTATTCTGGTCATTATTTTCCTTGAAACAGTCGTAAAAGTCCTGTAAACACACACAACACGCAAGGCTGGGGCCTCCAAACGCCTCTCCAGCATCTTGTGGCTGTTCCTGGGAATGGCTGCAGCAGTTCCATGGGAATGGGGAGATCTGCTGGGAATTCAGAGAGCTGCTGGTGGGCCAGAGAGTTTTATGGAGCCCTGGAGGAGACGGGGTCAGAGCACTGAAAGGCCTCATCCTCCTCCTCAGGTTTAATTCTGGATTTCCACCTGGATAGAATTCCCAGAGCGTTCGGGATGTGGAGGTGGTGAGGGAGGGGTGGGTGCCAGGAGAACAGGAACTCGCCGTTGACCCAAACCCCTGGTTTTTAATAGGGCCAGCAGTGGGGGAATCTGTCTGCCTGCTGCTGGTGGGAGCACAAACAACTCTGGGTTAATTTGGGGTTTAAAACCTCTCTTTGCTCCGTGTCTGGCTCAGTTGGTGAGGATGGATAAGGTGGGATAGCAGGGGAATGCTGAGCCCAGCTGCCTGATTTGTTTCCCTCTTTAAAAGTGCGTGGTGATACCTGAAGGGGATCTTCCAAAATATCTTAGAGGGCTGGTGCCTGCTACCCATATTTAGCCATATTTTGGATCCATATTTGCTCATATTCCTCACCCATATTTACCCATATTCCTGAGCCATTTTTACCCCTATTCCTGACCTGTGTTTCTCCATTTTGACCCATATTTTGGATCCATATTCTTGACCCATGTTTACTAATTTTTTACCCATATTCCTGACCCATTTTTACTCATGTTTTGGACCCATATTTAACAATTTGGTGACATATTTTGGACCCATATTTACCCATTTTTACCCCTATTCCTGAGCTATTTTTACCCCTATTCCTGACCCATATTCACCCACTTTTATCCCTATTCCTAAACCTTTTTTACCCATATTCAGCCACTTTGACTCATATTCCTGACCCATATTTACCCATTTTCACCACATTCCTGCCCTTCCTGTGGCAGGGCTGTCAGGATCCAGAGGCCACATCTCTCCCTTCAGTCGTTTAAAAAGCTCTGAAACTTTTTCATGCCAGGAATGGAAACGTTGCAGCTCCCTGAGTCAGGGATTTGCTCTCGGTGCTGCTGTGGGGGAACCAGCGTGGCCTTTTTTGTTCCTTTTTAACCTTTCTGCGTCTTTACTTTTCCTCCTGTGTGGGAAACGGGGAGGAGGGAGGGACGGGGAGCCTCCTGGCCCAGCTCTCAGTGGGAGTCCCTGGCAGATTGAAAATACAAATAATAAGTTCTGACTCTAAGCCCCAACTGCAGACAGCAGCGCTCGCTGGGGTTTTGGGGATGTTTTATTTTTTTTAAATTTTATTTTAGATCATTATTTGCTGGGTGGGCTCTGGAAAATGCTGTAGGGGAAACACATTTTGCTGTGGAGCCAAATGGGGTTTGAGAAGCCCCAGGGCTGTGGGTGCTCAGGGGGATTGGGGCTGTTTCAGGGGGAATGTCACACCTGGAATTGAATAATGGGATCATTTAACCAGGCTGGGACAGGCTGGGCTCTTGGGTGCTGCTGGCATCCCCAGGGAGCCTCGGGAATTGCTGCTGGGATGGTCCCCAGGAGCTGGTCCCAGCCTGGCTGTGTCCCACGAGGCCCTGTCCCCCCTCCCTGCAGCTGGGAGAGGAGGATCCCATGGGATTCCAGCCCTTCCAGTGGATTTCCCAGTCCTGGAGCAGCCCAGACTTTTCAGTGCTGCACAATCTGTCACTCCCTGGCCTCTCCATGCCACCCTGGCTGCTCCTGTGGGATGCTGGCAAGGAGCTGGGACCATAAAATCCAGGGCAGGAGATGCCCAGGGATGGATCCCAGCAGAGGTTCCCGTGGGATTCCAGCCCTTCCAGTGGATTTCCCAGTCCTGGAGCAGCCAGGGCTGCACAATTTGTCTGTCCCTGGCTTCTCCATGCCACCCTGGCTGCTCCTGTGGGACGCTGGAAAGGAGCAGGGACAATAAAATCCGGTGCAGGGGATGCCCATGGATGGCTGGATCATCTCTGGCCACAGGGGGATCCCACAGGAGGATCCCATGGGATTCCAGCCCTTCCAGTGTGTTTCCCACCCCTGGAGCAGCCCAGAGTTCAGCGCTGCAGGATGTTTCTCACAGCTTCTCCTCTGGCACCCTGGGCAGGAGCTGGGACAATGAGATCCAGGGCAGGAGATGCCCGTGGATCCTCTGCTGCCTCCCTGGGGAAGGCTCCAGGGCTGCTGCTGACTCAGGGATGGGATTTGGGGGCTGCAGGAGCCAGCAGTGAGCAAATCCTGATGTAACCAGGGGTGCTCTGGGATCATCGAGCCCAGAATTGATCACTGAGTAAAGCAAGGATGATAAAAGCTGGTGGTGATGTCAGGGATGAGCTCAGGGGCCTTGGAAAAGCACCTCGGAGCCAAACAAAACTCCTCTCCTGCTTTTTTAGCTGCCTCGAGAGCTAAAGCATGTTTTATAATCCCGGTGGGTGCTCCTGGATGGATTTGTTCCTGGTGGATGGATTGGAAAACAAAAGGTCCAGGACGTTTGAAATAACCAAAATTGGATTTTAGATGGAATTTTATGTGCAGAAGGGCAGGTTCTTGGGGAAGGCTCAGCTGCACCATCCCCATCCCTGGAACCCCCATCCATCCCCCCGGGTTCCAAAGGCATTTCCAGCCCTCCCCGGCCAATTCCCCTTTGTGTTTTATCCATGAAAATAAATTTATCCTCATCCCTCGTCCCTCTTGTCCTCTCCTGCCTCTGTGTTGCTTTTCAGAGTCCCTGCATTTGCAGGGATATTCATTTCACCCCAGTTTTGGTAGCTTGGGCTCATATTTTGAATTTTTTTTTTTTTGTTTCATGTACTTCTGGCATCAGAGGGAATTTCATGGGAGAGTGCAAATTGCCGAGACAAACAACGTGTTTTGTTTTGAAGGGCTGTTCCAAAGCAGTTTGGTCGGATTTTTCCTGAAAAAAAAAAAACAAACCCAAAACCCTCCTTGCTGCAGGGAATTTGGGGCAAGAAAGGAATTCTCCTGTGCAGCAGGAATGTCCCCAAAACCACACGGTGATATTTGATTGATTATAACTTGGAGTAATTAATTGGAGAGGAATTCTGTGCCGGGAAAAAACAAAAATCCTGGCAAGTGAAGGGGAGGGAAAGGAAATATTTAGGGGTCAGACCAAATGGGCTCTGAGGGGCATGGGGGGGTCAGGAGAGCAAGAACTGCAAATTTAAACAAATAAATCAGGTAATTATAAAGATATTGCTGTTGGAGCCAAATAAATTGGGATTTTTGGGGCGTTGAAGCTGTTTTGGTTGATGGTGAGAGCGAAAGGTGCTTCTCAGCTGGGGCAAAATTGACATTATTTCACTCCTAACTATGCTGCATCCGTCAGTGGGATTTAATTTGGCTTTGGGGAGTCGGGAGGACCTGGAAGCAAAAATCCTGTTGGGAGTTTTGTTCCTAAATTGCAGAATGGGAATTATTTGTGCTCCCCTGTCCCTGAAGGGAATCCAGGGATGCAATTCCCCAGGGCAGGGAGTGGGTGACACTTCCCCAGGTTTGTGTGGGGGGTTTGTGTGTGAGGTTTGTGTGTCAGATTTGTGTGGGGTTTGTGTGTTTATGTGTGGGGTTTGTGTGTCAGGTGTGTGTGGGGTTTGTGTGTGTGAGGGTTTTGTGTGGGTCTAGAGCAGGAAATGCCACTTGTATGGGGTTTGTGTTGTTCTGGAGCAGGAAATGCTGTTTGTGTGGGGTTTGTATGACGCCAGGGCTGCAGATGCCAGTTCTGTGGGGTTTGTGTGTGGGGTATGTGTGTGAGGGGTTTGTGGGGGGTTTGTGTGGCACCAGAGCAGGAAATGCTGTTTGTGTGGGGTTTGTATGACGCCAGGGCTGCAGATGCCAGTTCTGTGGGGTTTGTGTGGGGCCAGAGCNGGAAATGCCACTTGTGTGGGGTTTGTGTTGTTCTAGAGCAGGAAATGCCACTTGTATGGGGTTTGTGTTGTTCTGGGGCAGGAAATGCCATTTGTGTGGGGTTTGTGTGACACCAGGGCTGCAGATGCCAGTTCTGTGGGGTTTGTGTGGGGCCAGAGCTGCCAATGCCACTTGTGTGGGGTCCAGTGCTCATGGGGGGCTGCAAGAACAGCTCCTTTCCCTTCTGCTGTAATTCCATGCTCCAATCCCACCATCCCAAGGATGGAGGACATACATAACAGGCCTTTAGGATAATGGGAATATCCACAGGAAAGGAATCCTGGAAAACTCACCTGGGGCGCCACCAGGGAGTGGCTGAATTCCCAGGATATCTGATGCAGCTGGAATTCAGCCTGTCCATGGATGCAGGAATGCAGCAGGTCGGGATGAAGCTGCACAAAAGCTCCAGGAATCGGAGGCCTGCACCTGGCAGGGCTGATTTCCCCTTTCCCACTGGGATTTTGGGATGCAGCTGGAGCCTGGGCCCTCCTGGGCCCATGAGCTCCTGGGCTGGGCACATCCCAGCACTGTCTCCTGGTGGGATGTTTTCCCTTGGGAGGGTTTTCCAAATCTTAGGATAGTATCTAGGTCAGGAGGAACACAAGAAAGTTGCAGTCATCCCGTATTCATCATTATCCCGAGCTTTGTTTTGGGATCTGAGCATTTTAAGGCCTGAACCCCGCCCTGAGCAGCCTGTTCTGAAACTGAAAATTCCAAGGGTGATTTCCCAGTTCCCTGCCCCTATCACGTTCCTGTTATTTCTGTCTCTGTTTATCCATTTATTCCCCAATCCATTTGGATTTTTGCTGCTGGAGGGCCTCGTGCTGTCTGCAAGAACCCAGTCCTGGGTCAAATCTGCATTTTAGCATAAAAATCTTCATTATGGACCAACTTTCCTGGCTGAAAACCCTAATATGAACCTGGAAGTGCAGAGCAAAGGTGGAGGAGGGGGAGAGGACGGGAATATCCCGGGAAGTTGTGAAGTGAAGCAATCCAGAGTGGGAATAAGAGCTGGCCTATATCCATCGTTATCCCGAGCTTTATTTTGGGATCTGAGTGCATTTTAAGCCCTGAATCCATCCCTGAGCAGCCCATTCTGAACGAAACTGAAAATTCCAAGGGTGATTTCCCAGCTCCCTGCCCACAACAGGTTCCTGTTGCTCCTGTTGCTATTTCTGTCCGTGTTTATCCATTTTTTTTTCCCCCAAACCATTTGGATTTTGCTGCTGGAGAAGCTGCTCAGGGCCTCGTGCCGTCTGCAGGAGCCCAGTCCCGGGTCAGATCTGCATTTTAGCATAAAAATAGCACAAAAACCTTCATTATGGGCCACCTTTCCTGGCTGAAAATACCCTAAAATGAACTCGGTAGAGGGGAGCAAAGGTTGGAGGAGGGGGGAGAGGATGCGAATATCCCAGAAAGTTGCAAAGTGAAGCATTCCAGAGTGGGAATAAGAGCTGGAGGTTGAATGTGCAATCACAACCTCCCTTTGTCTGCGGGCTGTTGATCGGCGAAGCTGCAATCTCGTGGCAATAAATAGATATTTAAGATAAGCTCCGGCGTGTAATTAAAGACTTCTGCCACACGGCCAGATGCGCTGCCTTTATCTTTGTGTAAATGAGAGCGGAGCGGGGCTCTGCCTGCGCTCAGTGCCCAAAAAAAGGGGGAAAAAAGGTTCTTTGTCCCAGTTTGCATCCGTTTGCTGCAGGGTGGGAGGGAGGGATTGGGACCATCCCTTCCCCAGGGAAGCTGGAAATTGTGGTGCTTTAAGGGCTAAAGGGAATTAAATGTGTTGACAAAAGGTGAACCCTCAGCCAGGAGCGTTTCCCTGATTTCCCAGTGTTTTGGGATGGGAATTCAGGGAGGGAGGGATGGGACAATCCCCTCCCCAGGGAAGCTGGAAATTTCAGTGTTCTGAGGAGCTAAAATGAATTAAATGTGTTGTTGCCACTGTCGATAAAAGGTGAACCCTCAGGCAGGAGCGTTTCCTTGATTTCCCAGTGTTTTGGGATGGGAATTCAGGGAGGGAGGGATGGCACCGTTCTCTCCCCAGGGAAAGTGGAAATTTCAGTGCTCCAAGGGCTAAAGGGAGTTAAATGTGTTGGTAAAAGGTGTTGCCTTCATCCAGGAGCGTTTCCCTGATTTTCCGATGTTTTGGGAAAGAAATTCAGGGAGAGAGGGATGGGACCTCTCCAGGAAAGCTGGAAATTGTGGTGCTTTAAGAGCTAAAGGGAATTAAATATGCTGATAAAAGGTGAACCCGCAGCCAGGAGCCCTCGGTTTCCCTGATTTTCCAGTGTTTTGAGATGGGAATTCAGGGAGGAAGGGATGGAAGTTCAAGGAGGGAGGGGTGGGACCGTTCCCTCCCCAGGGAAGCTGGAAATTTCAGTGTTCTGAGGAGCTAAAAGGAACTAAATGTGGTGTTGCCACTGCTGATAAAAGGTCAGCCAGGAGCCAGAAGCGTTTCCCTGACTTCCCAGTGTTTTGGGATGGGAATTCCACTCCTCAGGACGGTGACTCTGCCCCTGCTTTGGGACTCCAGGCCCAGCTTTGTCCTCATCCCACAGCAGGGCTGGGATCAAAGCTTTGGGCTGAGCCCAAGCTCTGGAGCAGGTTTTGCCCCGGCAGCTCCCCAGGAGGGAATTTTGGGATCACTGAGGTTGGAAAAGCCCCCCCAGGACCATCAATGCCCACCTTGTCACCAGCCCAGAGCCACATCCAGGTGTTCCTTGGACACCCCAGGGGTGGGGACTCCAAACCTCCCTTCCAGTGTCACAGATCCCCCTTTCTGTGTCCCACCGGAGCCGGACCCAGAGCAGTGAAATCCTGGGAAAACGTGCTCTGGGGGATGTTTGGAACTGCCAGGAAGGGCTCAAAAAGATCCAAATTCCCGTGGATCACTAACTCTGCAGGGCGGGAAGGTGGAAGCAGCAGGGGGTTTGTGCAAAAAAATCCACCTGGGCAGGGAGAATTCCATCCTGGAAGAGCCTTCCCAGCCCTTTTCTGTTCCACGACTCCCTGGAAGTTTTGCTCCAGGCAGTGCCTGTGTTGTTAGTGGGGTCTGGTTTGAGCTTTTCCAGCACCACCTTGGATTTCAGACCCCCACTTTGGGCTGGAATCCTTCAAAAATGGACAAGAAGTGATGCTGGGTTTTGGGGATAAAAAAACTGGGAAGGAGGAGAGGAAAGCAGAATTTCTTTTGGGATTTCTAGCCCAGAGGAATTCCTGCTGGACTTTGGGATGGGTTTTACTTGGAATTTCTTGGGTTTATGTACTGGAATTTTGCCTTCTTTTTTCTTAACAAGGTGGGATTGTTGGATTAAGTTTTTGAGCCATTTTTTTATGGGATTCCTTTCTTTTTTCAACAAACTCTTGGTGTTTTACCTCTGTCCTGCCACTCCTCTCCCACTTAGGCCAGCCCAAATCCTCTCTAAACTCAGTATTTGTACCTTGATCCTGACGAACTCTGATTTTTAGTGAAATATTTGGCTCCTGGATGTTTTTCCCTGTTCCAAACCCCACAAAATGGCAGAGCCAAGCTCCCACCCAACAACCCCACTCTGCTTTTTGGGAAATGGGTTTTTCCCAGGCTAAACCCTTTTAAAACCCTTAAAGCTGCATAAGCAGCTTAAACCCAGCTAAAGCCTGAGATCATTTTAAACAGCTTGTGCCAATATAAAGACTTAGATTAACTTAAATACCTTAAACAGATCTGCAGCTTTAGGGGAGAATTTGGCCAGATTTGGTTGATTATTTGATTTGGGTGATTTTGGTGTCACCACTGGGTGACTCTGCCCAACCACTCCTGGTTGGGAGACAGGAAATCAGGGAATTTGGGGTTTTTTTACACTTTGGATGGTTTTTTTTGACAGTTTGACTCTAAGCATGGCAGAAAAATCTGAATTTGTGACCTTAGCCCTGCCCTGGTGCTTAGCTCAGGATCATCTGTAATTCCTGGACACTTTGGGTAATTTGGGATAAATCCACAGCTGATTTGCAGGAAAGGCTGGATTTTGTTCCACCAGGTGAGGATTTTCAGTGCCTGAGCTGGCCTGTGCAGTCTGGATTCTCCTAAATCACTTTTAGAGCTTTGAAAATCCCACCTTCAGTGTGGTGGCTTAATTAAAACTCATTAAAAATGGGAATAAACAGGGGAGGGAGTCCAGACACCGAGGGGATTTCTGCCCCCTCCTCACTCCACATCCTCCCAGTGTCCGTGTGGGATCTGAGCCTTCCATTTTTTGGAGATGGAAAATCAGGATGAATTCAGGCTCAGAGGTTTAAAGAGTTTGGTTTATTCCTCAACCACACCAGGAGGAGTTTCACTCACCTGGAGGGCTGAGATGTTCCCACAGAGGCATGTTCTGGGAGCTGACGGAGCAGCAGCCCCTGGAATATTTTTCCAGGAGATAAAATCCCCCAAAGCTGAAAGGAAAAACCACCAGGGAAAATTTCCACTTGGAATTCCTCAGCTGGGAAAAGGAACTCAGGCACTTCCCTGGTGGAATCTGGGATGGGATTTATCCCCAGGGGAATTCCTGCTGGACTCTGGGATGGGATTTAGACTCTGGGATGGGATTTAGACTCTGGGATGGGATTTGTGCCATAGAGAATTACTGCTGGAATCTGGGATGTAATTGATCCCCTGGGAATTCCTGCTGGACCCTGGGATGGGATTGATCCCCTGGGAATTCCTGCTCCCCCTCACCCAAACTGCAGCTCCTGGGCCACAGAACCAACCTGGGCTGGGATTTTCCTCCAGTCCCACTCCTGGTTTTGGTGCTGTGGGATTTGTGTTTATTGGGAGCATCCTGGAAAAGGGAATTGATACTGGAGCACGAGGTGGTGCTTAAAATCCAGAATGAAGCTGAAGGTCTCTGCTCTGTTCCTGTGTTGGGATGGACCCAGGTGAACAGGAGGTGAAAATCATGGAAATACAAAAATGTTGGGGATTGAAGACACTTTAGAGCTCATCCCATCCCACCCCTGCCCTGGCAGGGACGCTTCCCACTGTCCCAGTGTCCAGCCTGGCCTTGGGCACTGCCAGGGATCCAGGGGCAGCCACAGCTGCTCTGGGAATTCCAGCCCAGCCCCTGCCCACCCTCCCAGGGAACAATTCCTGCCCAATCTCCCAGCCAGCCCTGCCCTCTGGCACTGGGAAGCCATTCCCTGTGTCCTGTCCCTCCAGGCCTTGTCCCCAGTCCCTCTGCAGCTCTCCTGGAGCCCCTTCAGGCCCTGCCAGGGGCTCTCAGCTCTCCCTGGAGCTTCTCCTCTCCAGCTCAGCACCCCCAGCTCTCCCAGCCTGGCTCCAGAGGGGCTCCAGCCCTGCAGCAGCTCCGGGGGCTCCTCTGGGCTCTCTCCAGCAGCTCCAGGAGCTGCTGATGTTGGAATTTTGAGCTCTGCAGGTGGGGAATCACCTGAGTGGGGCAGAGGGACAGAATCCCCCCTTTTCCTGCTGCCTATGATGCTGGGGATGGATGGACATCCATGTTTGGATGGGACAATGTGGCAGTTCTTGGGAAGGGCCGACCTGGAGCAGAGCTGGGATCTCCATTGGCAACGGGACCTTCCAGTCCATCCTGTGTATCCCTGGAACAGACTCAGATCTCAGACATTCCAAGGAAACGGAATTTTAGTATTTTAAGTGTTTTAACTTCCAAGGGAAGTTAGAAAAGAGAGGGGAAATTTCCAGTTTCATTTTCAGATTCCCAGGCCGGGTGTTGGATCACTCACTCGGGTTATTCACAGTGCAGCCACTAATGAGTTCTGGGCTCCTGCACTGTAATCCCCTGATAAATGAATTTGTTATTCATAACAGCGCAGGTGAGTGCTCCTTTGGAGGGAATTGCTTTCCTTCAGCCTGCCAAGCTCTGAATTCTCTCAGAGATTTTATCCTTTTTAGAGCAGGAAGCCTGAGTGGTACCTGTGAAAATATCTGATGGAAAAAACTGGGATTTTACAAAACACTGTTTTGTTTAGTTTTGCTTTTTTTCATTTTTTTCAGAAGTCAATTAATAGAAGTAATATAAAACACACCCAGAAACAGCTGGGTGCTGGAAATTCCAGTGCCAGCCTGGCTCCTTGAGCAGGGTCATCTCTCATTAGGTAATTCACTAACAAAGTTCCTGTCCTTTCCTGGAACATGCCAAGGTGTTCAGGATGAGGTTTCCTGGGAATGTAAAGCCTGGCTGAGGCAGGGCAGGGAGCAGAGCAGCTTTCTCAGTTTGATTTTCTTTCCTTCCTATCTGATTTTCCCAACCTGTGGCTGGGCTGGGTTTAGCTCTGCAGGGCTGGGTTGGCAACTCCAGCCCAGATTTCTGGGGCGTGGGCACAGTTGGGCTTTGTCCTCTTTCTCCTGAGTTGGGTTTGGAGCTGGCCTGGAGCTTTTGGAGCTGGCCTGGAGCTTTTGGAGCTGGCCTGGAGGTTTTGGAACTGGATTGGAAGCTTTTTCCCTCTGTGGAACCATGAGTTCCTTGGGTAAAGCACTTTTTGCTAAACTTTGTTATTTTTATGGGTTTTTCCCTGTGGTTTGCTGGAAGCTCTGAGTGCTCTGAGCTCCACATGGGGAGGCTCAAAGTAAGAAATAACGAACCTGGTGCAGGTAACGAGGGCAAGGCAGGACCAAGGGGACACTGAGGGCAGAGCTCAGGGATCTGCAGCTCCATCCCTGCTCTGGGCCAGGGACAGCACCCAGGGCACGGCTGGAGCTGGGCCAGGGCAGGCTCAGGCTGCAGAGCAGGGAAAGGTTCTTCCCCCAGAGGTGCTGGCACTGCCCAGGCTCCCCAGGGAATGGGCACGGCCCCGAGGCTGCCAGAGCTCCAGGAGCCTTTGGACAGAGCTCCAGGGATGCCCAGGGGGGATTGTTGGGGGGTCCAGGTGCTGGATCCATGATCCCTGTGGATATTCCAGCTCAGGATAGTCCCTGGTTCTGTAATTCCAGGTGTAATTCCCTTTGGCACCTCTCAGCTCTGCCCCCCTGTATTTCCTGTGAGATTTAAACATTTCCTAAATTCGGGATTAACAGGAGAACAAAGGGAAGAGCTTTTCCCTCCCCCTGCCACATTCCCAGTCCATCCCAGTCTGGCACAGCTCTGTCCCAGAGGGTGAGGATGGCCAGGGGGGCTGCAGGACACGCTGTGCTGGGACCCTTGGTGCCCGGAGCTGGAGCTGGGCACGGCCTGCAGCAGTGCCAGAGCAGGGATTACAGGGATTGAACAGGGAAATGCAGCGCCCGGGGGGTCTCTGGCAGTTCCTGTGTCTCCCTTTCCT
>VYXD01004755.1:886185-902027 GCA_013397195.1 Hylia prasina | reverse complement strand
TTTTTTCCCCTTTCTTTTCCCTTGCTGTTTCCTGATTGTCTGGAGTGGGATCTAGATGAGGGATCCCCCCTGGCGAAGTCACTCATGTGCTGCTGGCTGTGACACATGCTACGTGTGTCGCCTTTGTATGGTCCTGGCTGGGCCACATGCACTTAGCCTGCAGTTTAAGGATTTGCTTTCGTGGGTGTAGTGAGTGCTGGAATAAAACAGGATTTCAAAGGGTACCACTAGAGTTGACATTTCAGGCCTGCTCTGCGTTTTATATAAACCTTAAGCAGAGGAAATGATTGTTCCAGGTTAAATGGCCCTAAACTTTTCTTTGTTTCATTAATTGGGATCTTCTGTTTAGCTCTTGTGACAATTCTTTTAAAGAAGCCAGAGGAATAAATCTAATTCATTAATTTCTTCCATACTGACTGAAATGTTTTTGCTGTTTTACATGTGGCTGGAGTTATGTTTAGACTTACTTCTTGTCTTTAGGTTACACACATGAAGTGAACAGAGGGGGCCTGATCCTGCCAGTCCTTTCTCGAGTGAGTAAACGTAGGTCTGCCCCATTGTTAGAAACTCTCACTACCATCGGCCTCTGTTTGGTGTGATGTCTGATAAAATGGTTTTACCCATTCCAGGCTCCCATAAGGCTACCTAAAACAAATATTGTCATGTAATTCTGATTTTCTAAAAGCATGCTATATGATTTTTAGCTAAGCCTCTAATAACTGTAACTTTCTTCATTGCTTAAATGTGCTTGAAGGAGGAATGACAGCTTTTGCATTAAATGTTTCATAGTACTGGCAGAGGCACAAATGGAAATTAATTTTTTTTATCATTTCAGAGAAAATACAATGCACAAACAAGGCAAACAATATAATCCAAAAATCTTATTAATTAAAACCCAGTGTAGGAGTGTACATTTTACAAATATTTACCTGGGAACTTGGACTCTCAAATTCTGTCAATATCTCCATCACATCGGAAATTATTCCTCACCTATATCTACAGTGACCCCAAATTGTCAGAGAGAAAGCCTGCCAGTTGTAAATCCACACGGGGCTACAACAAGGATTGCAATTTATTATAAAGCAGAAATGTTACTGAAGGCAAAATTGGTGCCTATTCCCAAGTCCACACCTGAAAGGAACACACTTTCCAGAAATAAAGATGTTACAGAGCATTGTTTAATTATTTTTTTTTTAATGAGATAGCACCATCATATTAGGTAGATTATATTTTTTCTGGATTCTTTTTAACCAACTGTGGATACTTTTAATTTTTTTTTTTTTTTAAATAACAGGGACAAATTCAATATCACCTTGAAAAGATTAAAATATTTACTCAGGCTGCAGACTTTGTGCACGACAGTACATTATAGAATAGTCAAGACAGAGAGAGACTTTTTCCTTCTTTACCCAAAAGGGTCTAGCTTCGTATAATATTCTTGCTTCCCTCTGAAATGAAGTTAATGAGTGCAAAAAATATTTTTAATGTAATGTAAAAGAGGAAATGAATGACTGTTATAAAACTAAATTTAAAAGTATGTTTTAATACTCTGGAAAACAAATACAGAATAGATGCATTTTGCAGGGAGATCTTATATACCATGTGGAAAGAGCTTATTTTAAACAAGTGTGTCTGTACATTCCTTCAGATAAAAGCGTCCACACTGTAGTTAGAGTCATAGGATTTTAGATCTGTCTACTTATTTTTACGAGAAAATGTTTGTAATGTAAGACGTACATAAACAAATTCAAAGAGCATCTGAAATTTATTCATGAAGGTAAAATAAATTAAAAAAATTAAAATGCTGCTGATTATGAAGAAGTGTTAGTAAAACACCTAATTCCTGAAAGAAACTTGTGAATCTAAAAAGATGCTAACCTGCATACACAATGTGGACAACTTTCCCCTTTCAATTAATTTCTAGTGTCAGGAGAAATAAAAATGAACCCAGGAAAAGTATTTCACTCCTTTTCTTCTTAAGCTCTTTTAAAATTATCTCTTCACAGAGACATCCTTAGAAATTAGAGGTACTGTAGGAATCAGTTTTTCCCTGAAGTAATTGTTTTTTAAATGAAGATATGTGCCATTTTCCTTTGTTTTTTTTCAGCAGATAGTTGTATTGTCATCAGTAAAAAGGAAATAACTAAAATTAAAGTACGTTGTAAGGCAACAAATAGATGCTTCTATATTTACACTAAAATATTTTTATTTTCTTTTAATAGGAAGCCTTCATAAATTATTAAATCACACTTGATCAAGTTAACAATGGAGTTAACTTCAAGCAGGTAAAATGCTGTTTTCTGTGTAAGATTCATACTTGAACCCCCCAGACACTTCATATCTCTCTTGTACGTATTTTTTTCATTAACATAACATTATTCAGACTTTTATTTTGAGACTATTATAGTAAGTAAAACCTATTTGTCTGTGTGTTGGTATTCACCAACACACAGAATCAACTGATCTATCCCTGTTTCATGCAAAAACACTTGTGTATAGTTACATATTTAGTAGCATACAAAGGTCTGCTCAGTGTTTGGTTTTGGCACAGTAATGAAGGTGTCAGGATTCAGATATGCTTTAATGCTGAACATTCAAAATTTAGCATTAGACCTCCAGGTTCATCTACAACAGGATGGATACTGTGTTTATAGAGTTCATTTTTGACCTTACCTGAGTAAGTACTTTAAGTTAAAGTATGAGATGCACCTAGAGGGGTAATACATTGAGTTTAATAGGAAGACAGTTAATAACCTTTTTTCATCCTCATGCACTATCAATCATGGCTGTCACCAGTCTGCTGAATCAAAGCAAAAGTGTTCTTCACAGATGACTGATTAGAAACGCAAAATCACAAGATCCATCTTCATGGTCACTTTTATTATAGTCATTTTTAAACTGACAGCAACCTGCTCAGTTTCAGCAGACTGGGCATCACAAATAGTGTCACTCAGTGCAGCTAAGCATGAGAAGATGTTGGCTGGATTATACTTAAAAATAATTAGGCCCAAAGCCTTTTGTGGAAGCATGAAAAAGGATTTTTGTGGTTCTAGCCCCATCTTTTCAACATCAGTGGTAGCCTACACTTTTATAGTATAGGTTACTTTTGGAAAATATTTTCATCCTTCAAGTGAATGAACCAGTTTTGGTGGCACTTGGATAGTTTCTGGAAACAATACCTTTGTTGTTAATGGGAGCAGTGAGTTTTGATAGAAACCCCTGTAAGCAGAGGCTTAACATTGCATACTGCTCTTTGTACAGTGCTATGATGAACTGTTGGTTTCCAGCTCTTTGAGGAAAATTGCAAAAGCTAATTACCTTGTTAACTAGATTTGTTTCAATAACATTGTCTCCTGTTCAAATAAACTAGAGACCAGTCCAATGGTTTAAGGTTATTTACAAATTGAATGGGCTCCAGCAAATTTAAAATCAGAATGGTGTTGGTGAGAGGGAGAGAAAGGGAAAGAAGGAACACTGATACTGCAAATTGTGCTCTATTCTTGTGTGTTTCTGGAATGCAGTGAAATCTAATGTAAGTAAAGGTATTAAGTAATGCTGGAAAATGGTTTGTTTGGAGGTTTTTTGTTTGATTAGTTTTGGGGTTTTTTAGAAATATAAATTGCTATTGCCTCTAAAGGGTGTTTTTCCTATGTGAAAACTGTAAGATTGGTTCTTTAATGTAAATAAAATCCTTTCCCTCTCTTTAATGATGCTTAACATGAGTAAGAAAATAATAGATTCTGATTTGGAATTTTGATTCAAGGACTGATGGAGTGAGAAGACAGCCAAGACTAATTTTTAAATTAGGTGGAAGGTAAATAGGCCTCCCTCAAAACTCTTCAAAATCTTTACCGGTGTTTAAAATTTACATTTCACTTCATCTTGTGAACACAAAATAACATATTGTGCCAGCTGAGCATCGTTTTAGAATTATCTTTAGAATTGCAGTGAAATGGTGCATCTGGTGTGCCACTAAATTTTAACCCCCGAAAGGTAGTCTTAATAGTAAGCCTGATTTGTGTAGCTGTGATTGCTTTAATACAGCTCATAGGACTCTAAGCTCTGTATATCTAAAACTTTCCTTTTAAACACATTTGGTAACTACAACTGACTTCAGTGGGCTGCAGTGCTGGACTTTTCTTGCAGTGCCCCTTCCCATCCTTCTCTCTCAAGCTGCAGGGCAGGACTCTGGTCAAGTAGGGCTCTTCCAAAAGGAAATGCTCTTCATTTCCACCCTCAGACCTCACTCTCACTTTCAGCACTAGGCTATAAACACACAAAGCCACACAGAGTCACACACTCTGTGGTGATGAAATGTTTGCCTCCACAAGCCTGCAAAAACACACAAAGAACATGGTACACACGTGTTTTTACCTTTGGCACACAATCATTGCTGCCTGCACAGTGATGCTGAAACATGAATACCAAGCTAATCTGGAGAACATCTTTATTTAAAGTATCTTTAATACTTTTGTAATATTTCCATGTACTAAATAAACAACTGTGAGACTGAATAAGGAAATCAGGAAGCAAAGTAGGCAGCTTTATGTCCAGTTGAGATTCACATGCTCCATAAACAGTTTGATTCTCCTCTTTGCTTCACTTAAGGCTTATCTTAAGGATATAATTAGCATTGATAATATGGTCCCATGTAGAAACTCCATGTTTTTTGAAGTGGTTTTAACATGCATCTCTATTTTCTGATGAAAAAAGTGATACACTAATGCTGACTGACAACTGCCTAAAAATCAGAGGCTAAGTATGTCTGAATTTAAATTTCTGAGCATTAATCAAAACCTAATCATGCAAAGCAACTAGCAATGCCTACTGATAAATAATATACTAATATTTTAATAGCTATCCTTTCAGGGGGAAGACAATATTTTTTCTCCATTAGATATTTTAAGTACATTTTAGACATAAATGGCTAAACAAAGTTAGCTGTAAATTATTCCCGTGCACTTTTCTGTGTAGTAAGAACACATTTTAAAGAAATCCTGAGATCTGCAATTATATCTATCTGCATTAAAAAGAAAATAATGGGCTACAAATGCTTTCTAGTTTCAGGTACAAAAGTTGTTCCTTCTCTTAAATATTAAAAAATACTTATCTGCTTCCTAGGTTTGTTTTATTTACCCAGTTATTATTTTAAGAGAGTATTAAAAAAGTGATCCCTATACCTTAACTTAAGCATGTAGTAAATCCATGCATCTTAAAAAATGAGCATAAAAGGATGAGGAGTGGTAAGAAATTTTGTGGGTTTTTCCCTGTCACGATGAAAGGAAGCACAGGTAATAATTATTAACATATTTTTATTACCTTAAGAAAACAGCTACATCAAACTGACTTTGTAAACTTTCCGAATGCATGTTGTTTTACTCTATATGCTGCATCTTCCCCAGAATGTATTGTTCATTGTATGCTTATTTCCTGTCAGTGCACTTGCTTATCCAGAATATTTATTACATATTAGTATATAGCACAGAGTTAACTTTAAAAGGGTAGGATTTTTAGAAATGAACTTTGAATTAACTATTTTTCCAACTACAATTCTACCTCTCAATCCTTATAAGACGTGACTGAAGTCAGTACTAATATAGTATTGAGGAAATGTTGCAGTAGAACAATTATATCAGGTTTAAGTACTGAATGCATGTAAATATTTTGTAAGATTTGCCAAGATGTAATTTATATAATAAATAAGTAAAGGAATATGCATCTACTTTAGTGATTACTAGTGTAATTGGTGGGAAAAAATTATTATTAATATGTAGGCACATGCACAGAAGAGAGCAGCTGAAACATAGCGTAACTTTTATCTTAAAAAAGCAGATCTACCCAAGTAAATAGGCCAAACAGTACCTGGAAGGTTTCTCTTTCCAAGTACACTTATCATAAGCATATATAGACCCATGAAAGGTACCCATTAAATCCTCTAACAGCAAAGCAGAGCACTGCAGACGAGAACACTAGGAATTCTCATACCACACCTGCCTTTTTGCTGCTTGAATATGCAGCTATTTCTGTCCTCACTGCTTTTTAATTTTTTTCCCTTTGGTTTCTGAAATGTTCCTTGCAGAAACTTAGAAGGAGGAAAAAGCTTTTCTATGAGCATCAGGTTGCAAGAAATGTGTGTATGTGAGAGGGAGTGTGCGTGCATGCAAAGATGCATCAGGAAGGCCAGACTGGTCATCTTTCAGCATCTGTCTCCTACCTGGGGTTCAGAACCTCAGCTTTCAAGGCAAAAGAACAGGGAGCAGAGGTCATGCAAAACATTTCTATTTATATTTTCAAATTATAGAAATTAGGAATATAAAGTATTTATATTTAGAATAAAGATATTGTCCGATATCCATATTCCCAGTTGCTCACTAGGCAGATAATTTTTACCTTCTCGAAAGGTATCGGTGTCGGTACCTCTGTGTATCACTAAGTCCACATGATTGCTCATCAGGACTTAAAAAGGATTCTGCATTTTTCCTCTGCGTTTTCTATAATATTGACCAGATATTATGAAGTGGAGATTTCTCTTTTGTTGTCTTTTTATTAATCTTTTTTTTTTTTTATCTTTATACTGCTAGACCTCTTTTATTTTCTGCCTCCTGCAAAATGTAATAGCCACAAATCCTTGCAGGTTGTCTTTGAATTTATGCTTTATAAGAGTAACACTTTATAGGCAAGATGTAAGTATTTCTTTGCCAAGTATTGCCACAACCAAGTATTTTTCTTCTAACAATTAGAAACAATACCTACTTATTTCCTACTGCTGAAGGATGCACATAGAAACTTTAATATAAACGTCATGGATATGTGAATAGAACAGAACAAGTGAGTCTAATACAGATTGAAAACAAAAGAGCTCTCATTTCTCAAGTAATAGATTTAGAGATACTCACATATACTTTATTTTTCATCTATCTTTTTTCTGTGGTCTAAATCATAGTTTAGATCATAGTCTGTTAGGCTAAAAGGAAAAGATTATTTTTGTATGAATGTCCAACTAGGATTTTGGAACTCAGCTGTGGAATGTAAAAAGGGTAAAAATCCCCCAAATTTCTTTGAATAGTTTAGGTGCTACAGTAGCATTTTTTTTTTTTTTTAATATTTGATCTTTCTTTGTAGCTGTATTTAGGCCCTGTTTTCATTTTTGTAAAGCACAGGTTTTCCTTTTTTGTAAGCTGTTCTCCCATAGTGCATCTTAGTTTAATTCATTCTTAGCAAAAGAAACACCCAGGTTCAATCTGGAGACCTCCTTCCAACATAATTTAGCTAGACCTTTTCTTAGTAAAGGTTTTCTGGTTTTCATTTTCACTTCATATTCTCAAATAAAAGATCCTTTGTTGTCTACCATTTGATTGGACTTAATGAAAAACACTCCATTTTAACTTAACAGTATTTCCCTTTGAATTTATTATATTTAAGAACACTGTCAAAAATCAAGCATTTAATCTCAGGTTTTTATACTTAAAATTATATTGCTATCATATGGTTCAGTGAGGTGATGTAGAAAATATATTGAATAGATTTCAAAAAGAAAAGTGAAAAACTAGCCTCATTTTAATATGAAACTAAATACTATGGCTAATGTGCAGATTGGGTATGGTAGTTGACTTTAAAGACTAACATGTGACAGGGTGCCAACAGCTGAATTGTGCAGTATTGACTAAATGAGGTTCACTGATTTGTATTGAGGCTAATATCTTCTTTAAACAATTCCGTGTAAATTGTGCGTATAAAGTCATTGGAAGCTATTTCTCAGGACAGCCTCGCTGGCTAGCTACCTGCTGGAGTGAGGAAGATAATCAATAGAAAGAAATAGAGCTGAGCATGAGACTAGGAAGCTTCAGAGCAGTTAGTGCTGATAAAAGTAGATGATGTCAATATTTGGGAATAACACAACTCTAGGATAACAGACAAAAGAGAAGTGCATATGTTGTAGAGTGTTCAAACAGGGGCAGAATTAATGCATAAGTGGCAGATGTTGCCCCAGGCTGCAAAAAGACATTATTTATTCCAGGTATTGTTAAATTCCTAGCGATACACCACTGCTCAATATAGTGTATTAAAATTATATCTAGCAATGAGAGAGCTGCAATACTTTTTTACATAACTTGAAATTCTCAGATATAAAGAAGCTGATGCACTCTGTTGACACAGAGCATTTTCCACACGTCTCCTTGACCTCACAAGGATGAGCTTCTGTCAGAACAGAATCTTGCAAAAACTCAGTGGTCTCTAATTAAATGAATATTTAGAACTAATATTTAAAAGAGTAACTAACCCAAAATGTAATAGCACATTTTACCAGAAATCAATTCTTTGCTTGTAAAGATGTTGACATCCTTGGGTCCACTGTTCTTACCCCTCCCTGTTTTTTTGTGTTTAAGGATTATTGAAAGAAAAAAATCCCAATGCTCATTCAAATTTATAATATGGCGAATGTTTTTAGCCATGCTATCTTTATTGGTAGTGAAATATTGGTATATTTTTGCTAATTTAATAGTAGAAATCAGTTTTCTTCTTGCTGTCAGGAGATGAATTTTTGTTCTTCTATGCTGATCTCTCTGTTGATGTATTATGACATAGTCTGTCAACATGAACAGATACGTGAAAGGGAGATTGGGTGACGGAGACATGCAACCTGAATATGGCTCCTCTTCAATTTTTAGTGTATTATCATGTTTGGATACAGTCAGTAGAAAGATATGATTTTTTTTTTCCTCTAAAGAAAGCGATTATTTTGATGTAATTTAAACAAAAGCAAAATAGGTGGACTATGACAGGGTCCTAAAAGAAGAATGAATGATGTAACTCCAAAACAAACACATGTGAACTTAAAAAACTTCCACTTCTAAGTTATAGCCCTTTAAAACTAGCATTAGCAAAACACAAAAGTTTTTGTGTAAGAAGAACCAATCCAGGCTTATCTGATTATTAAATATTGCTATCTTTTCTTTTAAAAAAATTAAACAATTCCATGAGCCTTACATGGTTTGTTGTCACAGATGTTTTTATTGTTTGGTGTTAGATATCTGGATTACATCAAGTAGGTGATTACTATGTCAGCTAAAAGGGTCAAGTTCCATACTTTTTATTTCAAACCATCATAAAGAAACCTTTCTATAATGGCACCCTTGTCTATACTGTAGATCTCCCTCTACTCATTTGAAAAAAAAGCTTCTCTCTGATACATTGCTTAACACAAGAGAATTTCATATTTTGATAGTTAATAAAGTGTCAATATTCATACTTAAGAGAAATACCTGTGTACTGAAATAATTATTTTTTTCAAAGAAAATTTCTTATTTAGAGATCAGATTTTATCATTAAAATATACAACTCATTGCAATAAAAGTTGTTATTACTAGAGTGATGTGCCATAAAAACCTTCTTAGACATTTTTTTCAGGTTTCTATTCTTTAGTTGTCAGACATGGCATCATTCCATCCTGAAATTACAAGAATTCATAAGGTTGCTGTCTAATGCTTAACTCTAAGGAAATCTTCATTTGAAATAAGCATGCATTTTGATTTGGGACATAGTCAAAAATCTTTAAAGATATATACATCAACTAATTTGTTAATCTTGTGCCACTTTTAGCATTTGTCACACATATAGACCAGGAAATTGGCTCCATCTCATTCTAGCTCTGTGTTGAATTAAAAACCTCTACTGCAAAGAAGAGCATGATGTGGGGAAAGAATAAATTTAGTTCTTTCCTTAGTAATGCACATATATTTCCATACATTTCACATCCTAAGGGAGCCTGTGAACGCATTTAATAAATACAAAACTGTAATTCCAGGAAAAGAGAATTTTTGTATTATAAATTTCACATAGTACTTTGTTCTTAAAAGATCTGAAATAACAAATGTCATTATGTTTTTATTCTTTTACAAAATACAGGATATAGAAAAAAAAGGAAAGGCATTGAATTTAAGGGTCATCAGAATTTCTGAGGGTATTAGGTGACTTAGAACAAAAAATAAATATTCTGCAATGGCACTTGTAAATTACGAAAATTGTGTCCAGCCCAACTAGTTCTATCTTACATACACTGAAATCAAAATCATATATGTAAGCATTTATATCAAACGATTGCCTATCTTCACCTTATATATTAAGGTCAGTGAAAAGAGCAGTTTATGGATAAAGGGCAATAATAAAGAGGTAGCCTTTAAACATGATTAGTTGGTGTCTATTAAAGATGTGTTAAAATGAAATATATACTGCAGGTGAAGGAAATTATTAACTCCTTCTAGGATGATGGACTTGCTATATGTGTATTTCACTATACCTTTAAAATATTTGTGAATTTGACTGCATTCTGAGGAGACAGAGCAATGTGGTAGATTTATAAGGCTCTGACGGAAACAGGGCTAGGAAAGATTATGGCACACTTGTTTAGAAAAACTGAGACCTGAAGGTTCCTGATTTACACTGACATACATCTAGATGAAACTATAGTTTGCAAATTGCCTAGAGGAGTTATCTTTTATTAAGTGTTTGATGGGTACAGAAATGTACGTATCTATTCTATAACAGTCTAGGAATACCAATGCAATATTTGCAAATACAATTATAATGTTCTTAGATTTTCTTAAATATTTTCATTTTTATGGTCACCTCACCCAACCTTGTGCTGAGCTCCCGTGCCTACCTAACAAACCATATGGTTAGAGTTTTGTTGCATTATTTTGAATTCTTGAGACAGCATTGTACAGAAATGTTCCCTGTACTGCAGGACTAGGAGAGATCAAACCACAGCTTAGGCAGTTTTTACCTTTTTCAACAGCTTACCAACATATTTGACACTTTCTGCGTCTTAACAGTTAGAAAAAGGTGTTAAAATCCTCAACATTCACAATTAATGCATTTCCAAGGGCTTTCAAGTTTGTGATTACATTGTGATGCCATTACATATGTTTAGTCTGAAATTAGGCAAGGAGTAACAGACAAAGCACGCAGTTTTACCAAGCACTGTAAGATTTCTTGCAAAGGAAGCCTGAAAGACTGCTAAGTTTTCTACTCAGATCAACTTCCCTTGTTTTATTCTGACTGACACAAGATAGATGACTTGTATAGGAGGAGGTTGGGGGCAGGTTGGCTTTGCCCTATAATTTTCGGTACATTAAATTCCTCTTTCTTGAGGAGATGCTGCTTTTTAATCTTATTTTAAATCATTATTATCATAGGGGAATCTGTTATTAGTCACTAGAATCCTACTTTCATAATTCATATTTTATTAATGCAATTAAAATTGGTGTTTACTGATGCTTTAGCAACAAAATTATGAATTTAATGTCAATTTAACAATGGATAATGCTATGCATTCTAGTTCTGCCAGCATTTTTTCAAGCCAGGTGAATGCATTATATAAATATTAGGCAATATTTTACATAACAATCTGCTTATTAAATGGGAAGTTTTGTCAGGTTTGTATGTGCAGTTGGTCACCAATTATGTATAAATGGTTTTTCCACAAAGATGTGGAAACAGGATTAAAATATTTTAAAGATTTCACAGGCTTCTAATAATGACATAGTGAGCACTATCTGTTAGTGTAAACTTTTGATCAGCAACAGAGAAAATAAAGTTTATGACCAGACAACTGTTTATACTTTCATTATAAATATATGTTCAGTGCATTGATAGCTTTAACAAATTTTTTCTCTCTCATAGCATTATATGAAGAGATGTACATTTGTGATAAGCAACATGCACTGACCCATTTTCATCAGTAACTTGCACAGTTTTCCTAAATCATTAACTTATCAGATCTGGGCAGGGATGTCTGGATCTTTCTGGATGTTTGGATAGTGCCTAGCATACTATAATGTGTGCTGGAATATAAGGAAATAATTGGCACTTGTTAGTTATAAGCAGCACTTGTTAGCATAGGCTTTCTAGCATGCCAACAAGCAATTAACCTCAGCATCAGTCAATCACCTTTTCCTAGTTAACTCGCATTACACTTTGAGGACAGCTGCCATCTTCTTGTGGAAAAATACATGGAACTGTGCCCCTAACTGTCATGTGAGTTTTAGACCAGTGTAACTTTATTCTATCCAAAAGAGTTAGAGCTTTCTAAATAGTAGGGTAATCAAGAAAATTATTTTTCTTCCATGACTGTAAATTAGGAGTAAGTGCACCTGATTCATTGGTGCTGCATCTGTTTAAAACTGTGGCACCGAAATTGGAATCAATCTTTCCTTTCTGTACCTAAGAGGTGAAAGTGTAGTACTGTACATAAGTCAATCAATGCAATGATGTTGCTTAGCAATGTAAATGCAAAAGAGTAGATTGCTGATGCCAAGAAATTTGCACCCACATATTGTACCTGTCAGTAAATGCGAGTTTGCATTGCAACTGCACTGCAGTGTGGAATTAATGCCCTAATTAGAGACTTCATCTCTATTAGGTATGCCCTGACAAGACAATATGGTGAGGTTTTTTATCAGCTCCTCATTGCTATGGGTGGCAGGAATAACTGGTTTTGTTCTTTTTTACTCTGGTTGGTTGGTTGATTTTTTTTTTTTTAGACATAGCAAACACTGTAAATCAGTTTTTGATAGGAATAGATGACCAGAAGAGAGTTTCTCTGTGTTATTTGTGTAGAAGAGAGAGGTTGACAGGGGGTTAATAAAACTGTTTTTTCCCATTTCCCTACATGTAAGCATGATTTTCTTGGAAGAAAGGTACGGAAGAACTGAACTGTGATTTAAAGCACATCATTCTATTTCAATAGCAGGAAGCAACTTCCATAAATGACAACTTTTTTTCTTTTGATAACTCCAGTAAAATACAGAGATGACACCTGTATGAAGCATTATTTTTAGAAAGAGGGACTGGGACACTTCTTTTCCCTTGACTATCAAAATGACATATAAATATCATTTCTTTTACTTTTTCTGTGAGTTTTGTGACTTGTGCCTTGGTGTGTGACTGCGATGTGCTTTTTTTGTTGACAGATGTGACTAAGGTATAGAGAGTACTAAATAAAAGCTTGCCTGGTCCAAATAGGCAGCAATATGCAGCACAACTTAAGGAAAACAGAAAAAAATCCAAACCAAACCAAGCACCCCAACTAATCACAAAAACTCCCAGCAAAAAAACCCAACCCAACCAACCACAAAAAAAGAGAAAAAGAAAAAGAAAAAGAAAAAGAAAAAGAAAAAGAAAAAGAAAAAGAAAAAGAAAAAGAAAAAGAAAAAGAAAAAGAAAAAGAAAGACTCAGTGTAGACTTATTTCTTCCTGGCCAGTACATTAGGGAATAAACTGAAAAATATGGAGTATTTTTCCAGTGAGTGATGAAACAAAAAAGAGAGTTAAGGCCTGTAAGGTATTTTGACACTTTTTTAAAGAGTTTTACATATTCAATTCTGAATAAATCTTTCAATTATCTATCCAGCTCAGGTAAGAAAACCATAGAATAGGAATTTCCTTTTTGTTTTACAGAAGTTTAGTTATTATTGCTTAACATTTTCTGTGATTTGCTGACAGAAATTCTTTGGGGAATGTTTAAAGAATGGACTTTTTAGTGGATTTCTTTGGGGTATTCTTTTCAAATAGTCACTGTTGAAATCATCCTGAGGCATATTTGGATCTTAAGTCACTTTACACTGCATTAACTCACCGTGTAAAGTTCCTACCAGTCGCTGGGAATTACCTTAGTGATATTGGTCACTTTTCAAATATAAAATCACCTGTTGGTGAAACAGTTCTATGATAGTAAAATATAACTAGGTTTAACTTGGTTCTTGATAATAGGTTTTCTTCTAACTGTATCTTTGCAATTTTCATCTTGCCCTAAGCTTCTGATCACTTTTTTCGGGGCCAGAATTTACATTCCCAGAGCAATCCCTACCTCCTTTGACGAGTTACCTGTTTTAATTAGTTGGGTACACCCTGGCTGAGTTGAGTAAGGAAGTTTCTCCACAAGCAGCTTCAGTGGCAGCTCTGCAGGAGCAGTAAGCCCCACCTGGGCTGTGACATTAAGCTAGAACAGACTGAAACTGCTTCCTTTAGTAGCTGGCACTGTTATGGTTAGAAACCATAGACTATACTTAAACAAAGTATAAACTAGTGCCAATGCAGAGACACAAGATACTGCAGAATCATGAAACAACTTTTTCTTTTTTAAATGTTACATAAACCTCATGGTGCAACTGTGGTAGAATAGGAAGCTAAAGGAAGTTTTTTTTGTGTGCGTAACTGTTATATGCCTCAAGAGAACAAAATATTTTTGTCTATATTTCTGCTTAAACTATTAAGCACACTGCTGGAAAAGTTCTTAAAAGGAAACTGGATTATTTGGATTAAAATATTTCTTAGTGGTCTGATAATTATGTAAGGATGTGAAGAAATGTGAGGGGAGGTAGAACCATGTGAAGCAGAAGGAAGTGTACTCACTGGTAAAAATGAGGTGAGAAAATGTTATATTTTGGTATGAAACATGTTTCCTGGTAGCACTTTTGCTGAAATGAGCATTATGAAGCAGACCTATGATGATCATTAGTTATGTAAACCCATAATGCAAACTTGTAGTGTGTTGCAAGCCGGGTAAATTTGTTAACTTTGTTTTTTTAGACTAACTGCTGATTTTACTCATATTTAAAATGATAGATACAGGGAAAATAGGACAAGTCTTTGTTTTGCCTCAATAACTGTTCTACTACCTTTTTGACTAGTTAGTTAGAGAATGTTTTGGCCATTTAACTTTTATCTTCAGTATGTTCATGTAGTGCAACATAGTTTTGCCTCTTGGTTATTAAGATCGGCCATAAAAATCCATTTTAAATGGTGACTTAAGAAATGTATCCTTGTCAGTAAACATGAATTTGTAGCCTTAGTCATCTTTGATGATTAAAATATATGGTTGCAAAACATAAACCGGTATTAATTATTCAGTCTAAGTGCTCTATTCTGATACTTTTTTTTTACTCACACACACATTTTCTTTTCCTAGGTATCTTTTTAGTGCTGAAATGGACACACTAATTGTGAAACATGTATGTGGTAAGGAGCTCCTTCTCAAATATGCATCAGCGTATTTACCGGAATTTAACAGGCTGTGTACTTTAAAGCTTCTCTTGTCTGTAATCATGTGAACAAACCTCACAAGTCCCAATGCCAGCTCGAGATCCAGCACAGCACAAAACAGCAGCACTGCAACAGCCCCTGCCACCAGGCAAGGGACAGAAAGGAGATGGTGACCTGCAACGGGATGAGAGACCTCACTTACCAGGATTTGCTCACGGTTTTGCTTCTGGCAACTAACATTTCCATTTTTCTCAAAGCTTCTACATCTGTGTCATCAGACAAAGCCCCATGAGTGGAGGCAGAGCAAACTATAGCCTTCATTTTCAAGTTCGAAGAGAAAAAATTATTTACATGTCTAAATCCCAGAACTGGCTGTTCAGAGGTCACTCTTTGTTGCCCACTGCTATGAACCATTAAGGCTTCCAAAAGCTCTAAAAGAAACGGGACATAGGCGAGGGCAGAAAATTCTTATTGTTTTAAATTTGTTTAAATTCTATTTTGTTGTATTATATGATTTTTTGTCCTACCAGAGGAACATGGAAGATGGGATGTTTCTTTCGTTGTCTGACTGTCAGAGCTTGCAGGACAAATCTTTGACACTTCTTAAGATTGTTTTAAACTGAAAGAGATTATATTTTAATTGATTAGGACTGTAGACTATTTTTAAAGGAAAGTTATCGATTCATGTAATGAATTTTACTGTTTTATCACCCTTCCACATCAGTGTTTATAGATGTTTTTGGTTACAAATTTAGGTAAATGTTTAATTATGTGTTTTAATGTTGCTGTCTTTTTTTTTT
>VYXD01004755.1:732314-886142 GCA_013397195.1 Hylia prasina | reverse complement strand
TTTTTTTCCTGTTTTAGGCATGTTTTCCTGAATCAAACCCTTGACTTTAGTGCAATTAGTACAATTGTACAATTAGTACAATTTCCAGACACATCAGTAAGAGTTTCTGTACTAGGTGTGGGAATATAGATGTTAAGAGGAAGCACAAGTAATGACTTTTCCATTCACAAAGGAAGCACTAAGACATCAAGGCTATTCAACAGAAATGAATAAATGCAGCCTCAAAAGTTATTTTTCCGAACTGTGAGAGGATCTCTGAAATAATAAAGATAACATAAACCAAAAACCTGGACAAATAGTCTAATTTTCTTAAAAAAATAATAGGAACCAAAAAAAAGGCATTTCACAGTAAAGAAAATCTTGAGGCAGGGGAAAAAAGGATTTGTTTGACAGAGTGTTGGTGTAGCTTGAAAGAATGACCCAGGACCTGTTCCTTGCTGCTGCTTCAGAATTGTGTTGGGCATTTAATTTTAGTTTCCCTGTCTGCAAATAGAAGATGATAATGTCCTTTTTTGTAGTGTTGTGCAGTCTCTAGAAGTTTCACAATGATAGAGAAAAATGTTTCATAAGGTATTTAAAATTGCCTGTTGGACGTCATGATTTCAAAATAAAAGTTTGGACTAAACATCTTGGAGGAGATGGCTCTCTAAGGTAGTGTGGGCAATGTTTAAGTGGGGTCATTTGGTGTTTGCTTTTTTAAAAAAAACCTCTTTTATGGGCTGGTTTTTGGTATCCTCTCTGGATCATGCAGGTCTCTGGAGACTGAGAAATGAGAAATTTCTGTGAATAAAATAGCCTTCTTTAGGAGATCCCATCATCATCAGAATTCTGTCATCCTCACTAAAACTTGAAATTAGTATGGCCCATATCTTGTATTTCAGCTACTAAACTTTCAGCAATATTTTGTCTGGCTAACATCTTAAATGCCATGGCTTTCCCATTAGATAAGCAGGCTGATTTCATTACTATTTCTTGACAGAACAAGATTAAAAAAAAAAAAAGATTGTGTTGCGAATCTCCTGTACAGAATTTGGGTGACAGAAACAGACCTGTTGCTATATGGCTGTACATATTTAGGATACAGAAAAGGAAATTAGTGTAATCTGTGGAAAACCTATAAAATACAACAAGCAAATGGCCTCTTCACAGTTTATTCTGGCAGTACTAATCACGTATATTCTGAAAACGGGCAAGGAGTGTGCTCAAGGGGTGTGTCTCCTGACCCCTGCCCCATGTTGCCAGCCTTTAGCTCTGCTCTAGTGTGGCTGGTTGTCACCACAGAGCTATGCAATGGGACTGTAAAGATTTGTCCTCTGGCATATCCTATACCTCGACCCCGAGTGTAGCTCCGTGCTCTTGCAAACAGTCTTGAAATGTGTTCTGGCCTAGAACAAGGGCCCAAGTTTTTAAGGCTGGAGACATAAAAAGCCTTAAAATAATTTGACTCCCATCTGAAGCTTTCAGCCCCTAGATTAGGAAAGGCAATTAACAAACCAGATACAGAATCAGGATGTTTTATCATAATATCAATAGTAAGAATGCAACGCTTTTCTCTTTAGGTTATCAGTGAAGAGACCATAGGGTCTGTTACATGCAGTTTTGCCAGTGGTAGGTGCCAGCTCACAGCTGAAGCACAGGTGTATGAAATGCTTGCCTTTTATATCACTGACAGGCTCACAAGATGCCACCAAATGTATCAGGCTCTACTATAACAGAAGAAACCATAATTACTGTATGATAAAAATGGATGTGTTATAATCGTTGAATTAAAGACTCAAAAGGAGATTAACCTTTGATAACAATTTGTTATCTGTATTTAATTAAACCCAGAGTGATTTAAATAAATAGGAACATCTTTAGGGTTTATGTTTTAATTGTGAAAATAACTAATTTGTGCATGTTATTCCAAGTTACTTTAGCTGCATTACTTGCATAAGTTAAAGAAGCAGAATTTCATTCCATCTGGTGATTATTTACTTTTATTAATCATACACTCAGAAAACATAGAATTAAAAAAAATAATTACTGAAAACATGATTGAACATAATAGAGATATTAAGGTTGTCCATATGGAATGTGAAAATTTTAACACACTTCAAAAAATGAATAGAGAAAACAGTCAGGGAGCTACAAATGCTGTGATTTCCTCAAAGAGCCTGTTTTTCCTACTATTTCAAGTGGTTTATGTATCAAGAGTAGGTGTATATAAACTGCTTTTGAAGTTATTTTCATTTTTTTTAAAAATTAATATATTATGTGTGCTACTGAGATCGAAACCATTACTTTCACTGCACTGTGGATGTCTAACCCAAGTTAAATGCACAAGGAGACCTAGCATGTTAATTTTAGGATCAAAAAATGTTTCCAGTTGGTTACAGTAGGTCTGTCAGTAAAACATTTTTGGACTTAAGGAGATGCGTAACTCACCTGAGGATGAGGTAGGTTAAATCATTTACAGATTGGGCACTTTCCAAATCATGAGTGCTATCATTCTGATACCCTTAAAAACCACTGAGCTGACTTGCAGACCATTATCCTCTAGCAGAAAATTGCTCAGAAGCCTCACTAGACCAACAGCAAACCTACAAGTGTACTTCTCTACAGTGGGACATGACCACCCTGTCTCCTGTCAGACATGAAAGCCATATAATAAAATAATAATAACAATAACAAAACCAAACCCAAAAATAAATATCTAATATTTAATAAATAAAAAGTCTTAATAATTTGGTATATATCTAATATGCTGAAATTCAGAATTATTAATGCTGGCACAAAGTATCAGATTGCATCACAGAAAAGTGATTTTTGCTGTTACAGATGTTCGAACTATGCAAACAACAGGTTGCAGTGCTATACTTTTAAAACTCCAGTGGTATGAGAGTGTGCACATGTGCACAGCAGACCACTGGTTATTACAGTAAAGGCAGCCTCTGCTTCTGCTATATATTTTCCCAACTGATATGCTCTTTTTTTTTTTTGAGCTTGTCATATGGTATAACACTTTTACTTCTTGACTCCTCCCACTTTTCTTCAAACCACATCCTGATTTTTGGCCTCAGAAACTAAACATATGCACAACTTGCAGAACAACACATGATATTGTTTCTGCATAACATCATACCAGCTGGGATATAAATTCTTACAGACAATTTTATGTGAATGAAAAATACCTATATTAAGACATTTTCCATAGTTGTGCAATACATACCACAGTAGAGCATATGGTTTAGAGTCAGAGATCCTCACTTGGAATTATAACAAAACTCTCAAGTCAGGCCACAGACCTTCAGACAATGTAATTTTGAATAGATCATTCTACTTTATTTTATTTCTTACTTCTTATTCCATTTTGGATTTCTGAAATCCAGCCTCAGCTAGTTTGTGGGCACGTTTAAGACCTTTAAATTTTATCCATTTCATTAATTTGGTATCAAGTACAATAAATATATCATTAACTAAAGAATAGGTAATTTATGATGAACTTTTAACTTGTATCATGATTTGAAGATGTGTCAATAATCATGATTCCTCCATTTTGGGCAATATATTTTACATTTATATTCATTAGTAAAAAACTACTTTGTTTCTGATTTTTCGGTGTTATTTATTTGTTTATTTATTTATTCATTTATTTATTTCTTTGGGGTGATGGTAGAAGTGGTTGTGTGGTTGTTACACTCCCCTTCAGGATAAAGAATCTGCATGTGAGGGTTTTCTCCCATGATCTATAAACTTTAATCTAGTCATACTCAGCCCTCCTTTTTGATAAGGACATTGAGTTCATGCTTTCACAGCAAAAAAAATTTCTGCTCTCAAATTAATCTAAAATGCAATTTTGTGAAGTCTCCATTTTTTTCCCACTGTTTTCATTAAAATATGGGCAACAGATCTGTGGGAACTATTCCAACGATTGCATCAGGATTCAAAGATTACATTCATGATGGGAGCTAGTGTTGGATTGCTGGTCCACTATGGCCTCTAAGTCCTTGTAGAGTCGAGGCACTCCATGTCACTGTATCCCATTTTGGGGGCTGAAATCCATTTGTACTATGTTTAACTATGCACTCATCTCTCCTAAGATGCTCATTTCTTGCAGTGGTTGTAGCTGATAAAGAGATCTCCCCTTCCCTGGTTTCATAATTATGTACTCACGGAGTAATCTTTCTGTCATCCTCAGATCCTTAGCATGGTAATTTGTACTTGCACCTCTGGATCACTGCTGGGAATACTGAATAGCATTGGGCCCAGTAAAGATGCCTGCTGGATACAATTAGAAACAATTCAATATTAATTTTCTTTTTAATGTATCTTTTGATGATCTGCTAGCCAGCTCTTGATTGAAATTGTGTACATTGATGCTATGTAGCAGATCTTTTATTTTATTAATAAAATTATCATGCAGCATTTACAAACTTTTATTATGCATTTATCAATTAAACAGAAAGAAGAAAAACATCCAATGGACAGGTGAAAAAAAATCTGTTTGCCACATAGCAGACAAAACACTTAGTAATCATATTCTTCAATTTTTCTCTGCACATGTAACTTTTTTTCAAAACATTTCATATATAAATAGTACTATTCATCTTTCAGAGCTGGAGGGATTCTGACTTGCCTGACATATCTATCTCAAAATGTGTAAGGGCTTTCTGAATTTATTGAAACCACCTCTGAGAATCTTACAAGACTGATGCCAGCCACTGGTGCATGCACTTTCCTCAGTTGTATTTAAGATGTTTTGCCAACAGTTTGTCTCTCAGATTATGCTTTATAATTTAACACAACCCCCAAATTCATAAAATTAAATAAATATTCTAAAATAATTCTTAATCCACTTTTTGGCAGACATAGTTTGTTTTCATTTCTGTCAGTAAAAGCAACAACACTGCATCTATTATGTTGACAGATGAAGGTACATCCAGAATCCTCCCAAAACTTTTGTACTGTCATACTGTCACTTTCTTCCTTCTCACCCCCCATTATTTAAGGTTAATGTGCCTGAAAGGTGTTTGCATTATTCCAAGTAACGAAAAAGTAGGGAGTGAACTTTAAAATTAGTCAACTAATTTAAAATATCTCCCTTTCTTCCTTTGGACCCTTCTCTCTTCTGGAAGAATGTTCTGGTGAAATTTATTAGAAAGAAATTTCCAAGCAGTTTATTCTTTTTAAAGCAAATCTAAAGCTTTTAGATTTATTGGACTTTTCTGTCTTTGTGTAAGTTGGATATCACAGCTAATAGCACAGTAATAATTACATGTCATTTTCTTCATCCTCTTTGTGCACTGCCAATCTGCAAAGGTGTCTCATTTCACACATCATTTGTGACGTCCTCTGGTAATACCACATATTTTGGGGAATAGCTGGTGAATGTAGTCATAAATCTCCATTTTGAGATGTCTAGTTCCAGATTCTGGACCCAATTCTAAAATTATTCTAAGCACAGAGTTCTTGGTGAAGTCAATGGGCCAACAAGACTATGCTCAGATCCCAAGAGAAGGAGTGCAGGTAACAAAACTAAAGTTCAAGACTGTAGGATTTCCCAGTCCTGCAGCTGGGCTGCAATGGCCACAGCCCAGTGAAGGAAAGAGGGTTCCCCTATTTGTCTGCAACTAGTGACCCATAGGGTCACTGCAACAGGTGGGAACTGAGGTTGGTGTTATACTCTGGACAGCCTGCCCACATTGTGGAGAGAAAGCAATTATTCTGATGGTCCTATGCCATTCAAGACAAAGGAACACTGTTAATTCCTACTGGGGCAAAGCAACCACAATTCAACAGTGATCCAGACCTGACTTCAACACAGAGACAGCTTGTGAAATTGAAAAACAGGAATAAACCAAAAAGTACTCTATGTGTCTGAGAAATCTTATCATCTCTGGCAGAGATATTTATTGCTCACTGATGACTGAGAATCTCACTTGCTCAGGGACTAGTTGTGAGTTACTAATGGAGCAAAAATGTGGGGTGAGCAAAGAATGACAGTCTATGGCTGATTACTGTGATGTCATGCTTTGGGAAAAGCAGCCAGAAATGTGCAACTCATTCTGCTTTAGAATCAAAGGCACCTAATTACAATCTCATTTTGTTAAAACACAGTGCTAATGACTTTCTTGTGCAGTAGCTGGATACCATATCAACTGCCATATAAGTTAAGTTTTTCCATTTTAACAATCCCAGTTATGGTGTTTGACTGCTTGTGCATAAACATTCACCAGTTGTTGCTGTGTGTCACTGGGGAGGAGGGATGCAGCAGTTTACACTAGGCAGTGAAAGTGAAAGGAGTAACTGGCAGATAAACTTTCTGCTAAGATGTCCTCGCTTTAGAAGAGCTGTTCAAAGTGACTTATAAAAATGGCCTGTTAAAAATCCAACCATGTTTCTTCAGGTCAGATTATTTTGTGGTGCATCAACAAAGATTAAGTCCCATTCTCTCTTGTAATCTTCTCTTTTTAATTTTTGTAATCTGTATTTTTTCTGGCACTCAGCTGCTTGTATTTTTGAAATTTTTTTTGTATTAGGTTGCATCTGTATGTTTTCTACAAGGTATGCACCATCTCCCATAACTTTACAGTGAAATGTATATATACATATTTTCAGAGCTCCTACTACTTGCAAAACCTTACTTTTGTTAAGGGTTGCTTCTATTATCTTCCAAGCATTCTTCTGTGACTGAATGTATTGTTAAATTTGAAGGGTACTTTGTTTTGTTCCCTGCACATTCCTTTCCTTCAACAGATCCTGAGTTAAGTACGTGCATGGATTATTTGCAAATGCATTGACATTTGCTATTATTTGATCTTATTCTGTGAAATCCTCTTCAATAAATTCTGCACATTTTAATCTGTTAATTACAGTAAAGTCTGTACTATTAAATATTTATCTGAAAAGAGTTGCCTGAAAATACAGAAATGAAGATAGATTTCTAAGTAGCTGTGGGTTTTTGGGACACAATAAGGACAAACTTCATACCAAACCACATTTTTCACCTGGCATTAAATGGCTTTAGATTCTGATAAGTTTGGTTTTCTCCTGTATGTCTGATGTAATCTATTACATGTGTAATTGTATTTCTGAGTATGTTCTTTCTTCAAATGTGAATTGCATTAATTCTTTTACTGTGGTTGGTACTGTGACAGTGCCCATCCCTCTTAATCTATGTAACTGGTATTTTCTCCAGGTTCATAGTTCTTGTCTCTCCTGGTCTCTGCCACTTGTTTTCAATAACCTTTCATATGAAGTAGTGTTACTCTAAGCTTTTGTGTCAAAAATCAGATAGGAGCTCAAGAAAACAATGCATGTTTCAAGCTTTTCACACTCAGGTGATATTTAGAGGAGAAAAAGGTCTGTAATTATTACTTTTAAGGAGCATGAAGGCCAGGCAGAGTTGAAATATGAGCCCTTCCAATGCATCCTGAAGAAGCAAAAGGGGCAATAATAAAACCAAATTTCCCCCTGTAAAGAGAAACATTTTTGGAAGGATGGACTCATTAGCTATGTGCTGGGGGCCAAGTAATTTTCTATTTCCTTCTCATTACTTCCAGGCCATGACCATGCTCTAACCATATTCCAGATCAGAACACTACCTGGGAATATTAGTAAGCTGAAAAAGAAACCAGTAAAACAGTTATGGTCCCAATGTTAGTATGAAATTCAGGACCATGATCTTTTAACTGCACCAGTAAAAAGTTATGTCAGTTGTAATTTTTGCTTCTTGGAGATGCCCAGCATTCAAAGAGCTCTCCACAAGTTCACATTCAGTTCTGCTGAATTAAAAAATCAGGAAAAGGCACTGATGAGCTCAGTTTTCATGAGTTGCTTGGGGGGAGAGAGTCAAGAAGCCAGCCCACTCCCCAGTTTCTGCTAAGTTCTGTTTTGGGTGCAGGTTTACTCACTAAGCTATTTGCCAGCTGTGTGTATTAATGTATCGGGTATCACTGCTGTCTCCTCCTTTCCTAACTCTCCAAAAGAGAGTCTGCTGATGACTAGACAGCAGAGGGATTCTCTAGCCTCTGCCCTCAGGAGCAGGGCAAAAGAGCAAGGCCATAATAGATTTTTGCTCTTACTCCTCCCAATGTTGTAAATTAAAACAAGAATATGAAAAACCCACATGACTTCATCCCTCAGACCACAAATGAAGCTGAGTCAGCAAGTGGTGAAGAAAACTACATGTATTTATAGTGAATGAGCAATTATTTCTTTTTCATGAAATGTTTGTAGCTAATCAACTCAAATAGCTGCCTATCTAATAAACACAAGCTGCATACAATCCTGCCAAAAAACTGCACTTGGATGGTGTATTTGGCAGTGATGAACTACTCCCAAAGCATATTTGATGTTCACTGAATCAATAGGCTGAGACCTGAGTAAGATAAAAAAAAATATTTTGATTCTTTTTTTATTACTATATTCCACTTTTACTCATAACCATGTTTAGTTCCACTGATTTCTTTAGATGTAATGGTGGCAGGAGCTGAATCCAAAGCTAAACACTTTCCATATATCCCAACATTTTCATACGTCCTAATTATGCTCCTAAGCATTTGTCTTTTTTTTTCTTCCTTCCCTTTTTTAGGCACATCAAATGGATTCAGATTCAATTCACTTCAGTTTGAAATTCTCAGAAATCCAGTTAAAATTACATTTTAACTACAATTTAAGGTAAACTAAGCACATCCTCTGATATTTTTTGTTGTACATTGTAATAATAATAATAATAACAACAACAACAATGCATTTGATATACTTCATTGAAATATCTGACTTCAATATGAATATACATTTTTACACAATTAAGAATATGTATAATGTGTACTATGATAAATAAAATTATGCTTTCAAAGGAGATTTTTAAGAGACATATCAAACATGACTAACATATCAAAACTAGATTTGATCCCATTTGATATTGATTACTTATTTTCTACCTTGGAACACACACCATAGACCACTTACACTAGAAATGCTTTTGGTTTAATCACTTTATACTGCTCCATCTTCTCCTTCCTCCAGATCTTTACAGAGGTGTAGGTAGCTAGACACAAAAATTCAGAGACCAAAGCTGAGACAAGTAAATTCTATTGACATTAACTTCCCATGAATTTCAACACACAGATTTTTCCATGTAACTCCCATTAAAATTCATGTGAATCATGTGACTCAAACCTCTGCATATTGAGCAGTTTCCTTAGAGTACTGAAGAATCTGCATCTGGTTTCTGAAGTCCCTAAATAAAATGATGGAGGCACAGTGACAACATATCACTCAAATATCTCACATATTTAGTATATCACAAAGCTTTGAAGAAACATTTGTAAAAGCAGCCTTAGCATGAGAAGTCAGAAATTCCAGGGAAAGTTCAATTTAGAAATTCTGGTATGGATTTCATAAGAATGATAAAACAGACTACTATACTTGCAATTTACTCTGCAATTATATAATTTCTAACTTAAATAGCCACAAGAGATGCAATAAATGAAACATTTTTCAAAACAATGGTTTAGGCTTCATCTTTCTTTTTAATAATTTAGACTTATTTTAAACAATAGCCTATTACTAGATCATTAATATAAACATTATTTTAAAATGAGATTTCAAGGAAAGGTTGAATAAGCTACACTAAGACTAGGCAGAAGCTGATGGGACAACTTTAAAAAAAATATAATATAACCAATATTTATGATGTTATGCCCAAGCAATTTGAAAACAAATGCTATCATTTACTTTTGAATTATAGATATATATATATTTATATCAATATTTAGAAGTCCACTGACTTAATAGGAAGCTGTATTAACATGAGGACAAGTGCAGATAATATAGTGGAATAAATGGATGTTCTGAGTGTCTAAGCACCGAGGCTCTCAAGATTTTCCAAATACTCTCTGAATTTGTAGAACATCCCAGTTCCTTCCCTTCTTCCTCTGCCTTCTTTTTGCTCTGTCACTTCATGGCAGGTTGTCTTCTGCCTCTGCATGCCACTCACAGTTAACTCTTGTGAAATTTTGAATTTCCTTATGTATCACTGATCTCTAAGAAAGCCATGCAGTTGAATAGTCTTCAGGACAGTTGTCTTTTCATAAGCCAGAAGAAGTAAGGATTTCAAGTTCTTAACTTCATGCTACAACATAAGATGAAAAAGTTAATAAACTTTTTCCAGTAAGGAATAAGGATCAGAGTATTGATGCTTGGGAAATTAAATTTAGTGACTTTTTCCTCATACAGCATGTCAATGAATGTAAGGTAGCTGATAAGGATAAAGTTCCACCATTGCCAAGCCATGAACTCTCCTCCTAAGAAGTGTAACAAATGGTGCATATAGTTTACAATGGCCTGATAAAATAAGAATATTTGCTCCCAGACTGTTATTCAAGTCACTCAAAAGACCTTAGAGGTATTATCTATGCAAATTCAGTCCACTCACGTGGCAAAAATGGGTAAGTAGGTAGATCAAGAGGGACGGTTTGAATTCCACTGTAACGATTTTCTCTGGGTTTGGTGCAAGTGGAATAGCAGAAAGAACATCAATGTCCCAGTAGTGCCAGTAGTGCATAAGAACAATATTCTGTGTTTTATTGCAGGAAGTGAAAGCTATGGTATTGAACAGAAATTTCAGCAGAAACTTCTGCATAATTAGATGCAATCTACATTAAATCAGAGCAGAGATGCATCCTGGCCATAAAAATTCTTTTATAAAACAACAGCTTTTTCTTAGTAGTGAATTATTTTCCCTAATTTAACAGATCAACAATACAGACCTTGCTGAACTAAACTACTTTGTTTATTTGTGACTCAGGAAAAGCTACCACTTCTTACCCCATTTGGAAATAGTTTTAGACTCTTTCATAGTATGAAGTGTGAATATGGGATCAATTGGTATGAACATCTGCTGTCTCCATCATTCCTTTGAAATATAACCTTGGCTATTTCAACGTTACCTCATTTGGCCATTACTGTAAATAGCAAGTGCATGTTGGTTTATTGGTGGTGCTGAGAAGATGTTTTCATATTACTTGGACTATGAAGCACACCAGAAATATTTTCTGTTGTTACTATTGATAATTTCAATGATATCTTTCTTCAGTGAGTGGGTTCTCTGCTTCAAGATGCAACTACATAGATGAATGGACTCTGCTATTCTTGAAATTATCTGGACATTTGAAGGAGGTCGTTTGGGTGGTTCATTTGTTAGACACTATTTCTCCTGACATCTTTCTTTTTTGCTACTGATTCCCAGATACTGTCCTATAGGTTGGGGTTTGCAATGATCAGGAGGATGCTGGCAATAAGGTATTATTCTTGAAAGCAGAAACAGAGAGTTTACTCATCTGCTTGAGACACTTTTCAAATAAATTCACTACCATCATAACAACAAAGTCAAACACAATCTTACTCATGTATCATAGAGAAAAAATTTGAGTTTTGTACTAACATGCCTTGAATTTTTAATGCAAAAATGTATGATTTTGTTTTAATAATCATATTTCTGAAAATTTTCAAAATTGAAATGTCTGTTACAGTCTTCATGGTCAAGAAAGGAAAACAAAGCTTAGTTAAAAGGAAGGTATAATCATGGCTTTGAATCTCTAATATTTTGGCATTAGCCCCAAATGTTTACTAATTATGCCCTTAAGTTACACCTCGGGATCAGAGAAGCTAAATGGGGTAAAGAATGTGAAGAAAAGCAACTATTCTTCCTTAAAAAATTAAAATTGTTCATTCAATTAAAAAACCCTTAATACGAATCTCGACTTGAGTTCAAGTTGCCCACGGGAAGGTCTAATTCATGCTGTCCATTAATGAAAGCTTTATATGACCATTAAGGAAAAACTGACAAGTTATCACAGCAACCCCAGTAATGCTTGTTAACATACATAAGAAATAAAAGCTGGATACTTAAATGTACCCTAAGTTTTACTTTTATTAGGTCAAACTTAGTAAAATATTAATAGGTTTTAAGGATCTGTAATTTCAGCTACTGAGACGTTTTTAAATGCTGTACTGAAATTTCTTCTTTTGCAGATGACATGTGTTCTTTGATTGAAGCAATGCTGCCACTAAGTTAGTCACTGTAATACTTTGCTGAATTCTCTTAGTATAGAGACAATATTTTTATATTGGAACTTCTAACAAACTTATACACAATATAAATCAAATTAATGTCTAGGACTTGTTCTTGAACAAATAAAAACAAGTAAGGTCTATTTTAAAAAAGAAGATTGGTGAAAATTAATAATTTTGAGAACTTACATATTGTTCTTTGTATTTATAGCACTCCAGAGCTAAAGTAATAAAGACAATGTAAGCATCATAATTTCTATTTGGGAATAAAAATTATTCTGGGATACTAATGCAATTTTTTAAAGATATATTTAAGATACATTTCAGATGCTTTTTTTCTCCTGCTGAAAATTTGCCAGTAGACATTATGAATTGCATCCCACATCACTTAAAAAAGCATATTTACATACCTTAGTTAAAGTCATATCACATAGAATGAGGGGAAAAATAAGCTTTTTAAAATTTAGAAGTCTATTCTAACCAGTGCCACAGCTATTTTCACATAAATCAAATCCAGTGGATTCATATAAAACAATTTTCACTTTTTCTAGAAGACATTTGTACAGGTTATGTAGTATGATCTGGTCTTCAGCGTTGTGTGTTCTTAGATTATGAGAAAAAAACTCTAAAACAAAATTTGTTATACACTGTCAACAAGTTAACATAGTAGCTTAGAATAATCGCTGTAAACCACTGAAATGTAACAGAATTAAATCTTTTTTAATTGGTGACTTCACTTTAGCAACACAGATTGTAAAAGATTTATTAATTTTGATTTTTTTACACTATTGGTAACCTATCCATTGATTTCACAGGGGGATATCAAATCTCAACAAGTATTACAAACTTCTCAAAGCAATTACTACAATTAAATTAAAATTTTAAACTGCATGAGTTTCATCTTTAGCTTAGAAAAGTCAGACTGAGATTAGAGCTTCTGGTTGCAGTCATTAATACTTCTACTGCTTTTAAAGATGATGTTATTAAGTCTGTTAACAGCCATGATGTGAACATACTGAATGTCTGCCAACACAGAACATAGGCATCTCTGTCTGTAGAATTAGGCGGTACTGATATAAATATATATATATATACATACATATATACATATGTGTATGCTGGTGTATATATTTTTATATTCTCCTCCCCCCTTCTGTGAATTTTAGAATTTCTTGAAATTGTCTTTTTTGATTGTTTTGCACCCCAGTCTGTGTTCTGAGCGCTCTCTTTTATTTATGCTCTCTTTGTCAACTCACACCACTAAAAAAAAACCCCTCTGAACATCCCACTTTACACTTCAGAAGATTTCTTCATTTTTTTCTTTCCTGATTTTTTTTTTTACTTCTTTTCATCAGCAGTTTACCGGTATATGCTGTCCATTTTTTTTGCCCAAAATCCTCCTCTTTGCAAATATTGATGAAGATGACAAGTCTTCATCAATATTTGCAAAGAGGAGGACTTTTGATGAAGAGTCTCTTAACTTCCCCTTCTCCCAACACTGCTGTGTACTTCATTTGCTTTGGTGCAAACAAACTCAGGAAATTTTCAGCCTACTTCTGTTGCTGCTTTTGTCAGTGGTGACATACAGGGCTCTGCTGATTTCATCCTATAATCATAGAATGGGTTGGAAGGGACCTTAAAGACCATCTAATTCCAACCCCTGCCATGGGCATGAACACCTTTCACTAACCCTGGTTGCTCCAATCCCCATTCAACCTCTCCTTGAACGCTTCCAGGGATGGTGTGTTCACAACTTCTCTGGGAAATCTCACCACCCTCACAGTAAGGAGTGTCTTCTCTATATGTAGTCCACACCAGCTCTCTTTTAGTTTAAAGCCACTGTACTTTGTCTTATCAGTACACGTCCTTGTAAAAAATTCCTCTCCCTTTCTTGTACTTTCAGCAAGGTTCTGTAGTTTCTGGCAGTTTGACTGGTTTCACACTTGGTGTGGGGCTGGGAGGCTAGTTGACTAAGAAAGCTTGGGGTTTTTGTCATTGCTTGTTTTTCTATTAGTCCATTTCAAAGGTAACAATCCATTTTCCCATATGCACTTTCTTCTCTTAGTGGCATTTTAGCCTGTTCTGCTGTGTATGACTATCCTGCCCAGCCCTGACATGAGAGACACTGATCTATTGAGTTGGCTTAACCCTTTATAGTCCATCTGTTCTATGTAGTCTCTATTTAGGTGCCTACCTTGTTTTGAGAACCCATTTTTCATCCTCAGTTTATTTTGCCTTATGCTGGTCTATCTTTGCAGTGCTTGCTAACCCAGTTTAGTCCATACAAACCACTACCCAGAATGGTATTGCTTTCTCCCTGCTACGGTTAAGAACAGGAGCCCTAATATCTTCTGGAAACACTGTACACACTTGTTGCCACATAGATGCTGACACTTTTATTTTGTCCTATGCATTCAGTAGCAGCTGTAATCCATCATGTTCTCCACAAGTTTATGTTCTGAAATGTATAACAACTCCATCATATTCATTTTGTCATTTTCCAAGCTTTTTTTTTATGTTCAGGGAGCCAAATCTTTGCAAAAGACAATAGTGCCTGCTTTTTCCAGAAGTCACAATGTTGCCCTTAAATGTGCAGCTCCCGAGACGGTTTTCATAGTCCTACAAACCCTCAGCAACCTACCTCATGTAGAGACAACAATAATTTGTTCCTTGCTAAAAGTTAAAAGTAAAATGTAGGAATGGATGCTCATATTTATATACCAGCTATTATAATTCTGCCTCTGCATTCTGTGAGGTGGCAAACTAAAGGAGAGAAAGAATTGCTCCAGGATTTTATTTACTTTTTGCAGTGGATTATAGACAGTGGGACTATAGAGAAATGACATTATATACTGGTAAGATACAATTTCTTCCATAACCTACCATGACAGCTTGAAATTTCTAGGTCTTAATTGCGTACTATATACAATTTCCTTTCTCCCTGTCTAAAAATATACAGTGCAGTAGTAGCAGAAAATACAAGACAACAGAGGTGACAGAGAATGAAATAATTCTATTATCTTACAAGCATATTTCCCTAAAAATAAAAGAAAGAAGTTAACATATATAATGAAAAACAAATTCTAATTAATTCAAGGCTAAGTGTGTGATCCTTAATCAGAAAAACACAGCAACTGCTTAAAAATAGCACTAGGAAGTCCATGCTGTGTTTTTACTTACAGGAAACAAACTGGTGTTAAGTGGACCACTGCAGATTTCCCATGGGTTCTTTGAAATCATTATGGCATGTCCTTTTCTGCATGTTTTCCATACTTCATATTGTCTCATAAATCTAGAACAAAGGTATCTTTTTACACTGGAGTTATATCTGTCGTCTAATATTTGAAGATTTTTTAAAAAAAGATGTGTGTTTGAAAATGTCTTTAAACACGTGTCTCAGATCTGAAAATATGTCTTTACACATACGGTATTTCAGACCTTCTCATCTACCATCTACAAACAAAGGATGTTCAACTAGACTCTTTCACCCTGAAAACAGGGCCTTTCAGTTTTCATCTTTTACATTTATTTTCCCTTTTGTTGGTTTATTTGCCTCTTCAAACATTCCTATTTGTATAATCATAAAAACTAATAATTGTATTGAAAAACCCAAAATTCCACTAGTTTGAGTAGTTATTTTTTGGCATAACCATCCAGAAGCAAGAATTCTGTGTGATTTCCAAATCCTGATGTTTTCTGATGCAATGGAATATTCCACGTGTCCAAGAAATGAAACTGTCAGGCTGTTTGTTTTTTAAGGACAGAATTGAGGAAGTGCATCTGATTTAAATAAATTAGATTGTTTGAACATGCCTAAAGCCATAGTATGAATATGTCACTGTTTTCCTGCCTCTTAATGTGGGTCTAACTGAGTCCATTGGGCAAAGGATTTTCAAAAAAATCTCTGCTTTATTCATTCATGTGCAGTTAGAAAGAGAGGGAGTTGTTGTAGGATAGTCTCATTACAGTCTTGGTGTAAAATTTTATTTTGTGGTTGCTGTGCACTTTGAAATGTTTGTACTTTGCACAGGTTCATCAGTAGTTGTCCTTACACAACTACAAAGAGGAAAATAGAGAACTTTTTCTATTATCTTGTACTTGATTTTTTCAGTACTTCTAAGAAATTTTAATTAAAGGCATTTACTTGAAGGTGCAAGGTTTTATGAAAATGTTCATATTTTACCATCACTGATGTCTTCTTCACAATATCTGTACAAATAGGTTATCCGTAACTGTTATTTACACACTTACTGATGTGCTTTTTCATTGGTTGACAACAGTTGTATACTGCAGGACACTAGCTGAACATGGCTGTTAGCATGAAAAACTCCCACTGTACTGTTTAAAAAATTTCACTGGAAGCCTTCAATGGAGTAGAATGGGACTCCTCAGCAAAAGACGTTGAGGTGTTTTCAGGTGTCCCCTGAGGTTCTCAACATCTCTTTTCTCTTTATCTGAAGCACTTCGCGTTTGAATGAGCTGCCTTGCAACAGAATTGTATGCCCTGTTCCAGAGGCAGTCTTGCCAAGATCTTGTGGAAGTGGTGCTCTCTACCAGTACTAGAAAACATCCCAGCACGTCCTAGGATTACACTTTCCTTTTTCATGGCAGCTTTGCCCTGGTAGTGATAATCATCATGTGATTGACTGATTAAATGCGAGTCTTTCTCCTCCTGTACCATTTCCAACTGATGAGCTCCCAGCTTATAGCAGAAATTCTTGTTATTAGTCCCTGAGTGCATGACCTTACACTTTGTACTATTAAATTTCATCTTGCTTCTATTACTACAGTCGTCAAGGTCATCTAATTCTTCCTGTATGAAATTCCAGTTCTTCTAGGTATGGGCAACTCTGCCAAAGTTTTTGTCATCTGAAAAATTTCATTAGCACACTCCAAGTATTTGTATCAAAGAAATTAATGAAGAGATCAAATACTTCTCCCAAGACAATTCCCCGAGGAACTGCACCAGCAATTCTCCAAATTGATAGACTTACTTTCAACAGAAATCATATTGGTCTCTTGTTTAAGCAACTTTTTCAATGTTACAATTCTTGTGATAGTTACCCTATTTAACTCAAGTTAACAAAGATTAGTCTGTTGTCACATTAGAGTGGTAGAGGAAGAATTCTAGAAGAGATGTGAAATTGTGACCTAGGGAAGGCAATTCAGTCAAGCCAGGCCTGCCTATCACCCAAAATGTTTGGATTGCTGGAAAGGAGAAGACAAAATCTGATTATATAACTATTAAATCTAGTGAAAAAACTCCAATGAGAAATATAGAATCTGAACATAGAAATATCCCTAAAATACTGGTTTTCAAAAAAAAGATCTTTTCACATAGCAAATAGCTACTAAGGTATATCTGGGCCCAAGTATATTTCTACATCCAAACAATGCTGCTTTACATTCCCTCAGTATAACATCCTTATTTAAGCAATAGTGATGTAACGGCTCATTATCAGTTGATTGTTCAATTAATGAAGTGCCTGAGGTAAGGGCCACTTCTTTGCTTACCCAACACAAGGTTTTATTAAGAAACAAGCATTCATCTTGATCATGGCACCAATTCAACATCTACTAAATTGACAACTCTATCTGGGAATAAGTTTCTGTCACAAAGAAAGTGGTAACTGCTGTTGTCTGACAAGTAAACTTCATTCCCTACCTCTATTTAGCAACTTAGACTCCTCTACTGCACAGAATAACAGCTCTCTTGGTTTATAGGAGTAAATTAGGTTATCAGAAGTTATGTTTGTTGCCCCAAAGAAATTTGTCTATTGATGTCTATTGATTGACCATTCACAAAATTTAAGCCCCTTCACTGATTGTTACTTCTTATGAGCAATTTTTTAGGTTAATTTTGATATCTAAGATAACTTCACTGATTTGGCTAAGACCATGGCCCCAAAAAGCAGTACTGTCTCCAGCCACCTGATGTTGTGGTGAGTTTTATGTGAGAGGAAGGCAGACTCCCAAGCCTGGATCAGGGAGTGGTCGACTCTGGTTTGCTGTCCTTTCCTCTTCCACCACTGCAAAAATAACTGTGCAGAAGGACTCTCTTAAATGTGGGTAACCCAAATGTCCATAAAATCCATGTGTGCTGGAAAACGGGGTGACCCAGGTGGAAAAAGTAAGAGGAGAGAGCAATACTGAAGGAGCTCACCCAGCTGATGTGTTTGTGATATCTGAATACCTAAAAGGAGGTTGATTAAAAGAAGAACAGACTGTTACAAAATCTTTCAAAGAGTGTTCTTCACATTTTTTAAAAGAAAATCCATGAGGTAGAGACCAGGTTATTTATTGTTTCTTATTTTTCCTCACATTGGTTAGAAAGAGGCAGGGATATCTTAGCTAAGTGAAACTCAGGGAATGTCATTCACCAATAGATTAAAGGTTAGGAATTTTCTCTTAGTGTGCAAAGGTGTCTCGACAGCGATATCTCCTGACCAAAGAAAACAAGAACAAGGGATATATAGGCCCACGTTTCAGCCTGGAGATGCAGAGACAATGGTTAGCCTCTACCCAAGTGCAGTAATCTTGGAAGATGAGTGGAATCAGCATTTGGGGCCAAGTTAAACACATTGAACAGAGTATTTTATAACAGAGATTATGCAGTCCTACATAATTTTATTTCCATTTTGGTTTATATAATGCATTTTCCTCCATGTCTTCTCCACTTTTCTTTAGTATTTAAAAATTCTTGCCTCTGTAGCCTTGGTGGATATAATTTTATATTGCATTAGAAAGAATTGTTTTAAAATGTATGCACTATAGGTCAAAAACCTTGTAAATTTAAACCACAATAAGCCGCAAAATTAAGTCAAATCCTGGGCAGAATTAGGACAGTTTTGAACTACTTCACTAATTGAAAGTTGGCTCTAACACTGATGAATTCTGAATCAATATTGTAAAATTTGATCAGCTTCTTCAAGAAAGCCATGACCTGTGCATCTAGTGCTCTTCACAATATTTCACAATATTTATGAAGGATCACAAGTCTGCACCTGGTTACTTCTATTCTCTTATCTCTCCTTGGAGAAAAACACATATCATAGACTGATGCTATTGCCTTCCCCCTTTCTGCTAATTTACCAGTGGCTTAAAGCCTCTTTGTATCTGGGAGATAGCCCTACTCTTCTGCCTAATCCTTCAATGAAGCAACTCCACAGTGCAGAAGGTGCCCAGGTTGTAAAGCAGTACATGCACCTAACCCATCAGCTGAAAGCTGTTCCACAATATGTCACGTACATCCTGCAACATTTGTGCAAATTGAAATTTAGATGATGCTCTCTTCACATGCATCGAGACATTTTATATTTCTGTGATTTGGAGTTAATGTTTTTTCCAATCCCAGACAGAAAGAGAGTTCTGATTATCTATGGAGGATGAGCCACAATCCTTTTCATTCATCCTGGAATAGCAAATGAATATGTTTACTCTGTCATCTGAAAAGATGATACCTTGAAGCCACATTATTGAGTCTGTCACAGCTGTGTTAGAGGGAGGTGACCCATTTACTGATAGAAATGACTAGAAAATATAAAACTAGGCTGAAATTTTGTTAAACAGAACCAGCCCTGATATGAACCTGCTTGCTCAGACAATGGGCTAAGTAATGATACCTTAACTGTTTACACATTATGACAAGACTGCTACAACTATGAACACCTTTTTAATTTCAATAATAATTTTCATAATATTCCCACTTTCACTCTAATACATCTTCTCTAGAACATTTGAAAAACATTTTACTACAGTGTTTATTTAAAACTTGAAGATTTAGACCACCTGTGACAGAAGCAGTATAAGAATTGCTCTTAAACACAATGAGGGTATTATTTGTGGGGGTTTTTTTGTAGCAGTTAACACTAGGAGAGGTCATTGTATTGTGCTATGGTCTTTCCATCACCAGCCTTCACATTTTATCCCATTGGTCTGTACTGAGGCCAATAACTTGTGTTTGGGTAATGCACAGCTTCCAGCAAGAGAATCCATCTTGATCTGTAGACATTAAAAGATAGGGAAGTGATCATACCGTTTTATAACTTGTTTCAGTGGTTAACCACTCATGGTTAACATGTGGCTTAGCTCAGCTTCCAGCCTTTAGTTCTTGTTATCCCCTTCTTTGCCTGTTTAAATTCAGTACTCTGTGTTTTCACATTGTGAGAGTATTTACACTTTCACAGTTACCTCCCAGTCAAGTCATTGCTCAATCTTCTTTTTGATAGACTAAATAAGTCAAGCTCTTACAGTGTCTCCCTGTGGGCATTTCATCCAATGTTGAATAGTCCTCTGTCTCTTTTCTACAACATCATATTTAAAGAAAATCCAGCAAACCAAAACTCTTTAAACTGTGGACAACAGAAAGGGGAAAAGTATTTTCTTATTTGTCTCATTATTGCCAAACAAAGATATACACATTTTAGATCCTTTTTCTCACTTGGTTATTTATAGCATTACAAAATGCCATTTTTCAAATGCTGTTTTTCAGCACTATGCCTGTGGTTACCTCTTCACTACGATAGAGCTTCTTCAGTCAATCTATTTCTGAACAAAGATGCCCATCCTGCTGGGCTGGCCTGGATCTTTTTGCCACATGGGCTGACTTTTTATTATTTTTTGAATGATCTCATTTTACCAGTAATTCAGAATGCAGTTTACGGCTGTGTTGTCCTCATTATTATTTACTGATTCTCCAATCTTTCTGCCACCCACAAATTTTCTAAGAATGATTTATGTTTATGTTTTAACTCATGGGTGAAAATGTTGAATAATGTTGAGTCTAATGTTGATCCCTGAGGAGCCTCCTAGGATCACTTCCATTTGATGATAATTTACCACTGACTAACTCTTTTTTGAGAGCATTCATTTAACAAGTTTTGCATTCATCTGCATTGTGCTCTGATGAACTTGTAATGTGTTATCAGTGATCTGAAACCAGATGTGAAAAGTGTTCTAGTTACAGTCACGGGGATTCTGAGCACTCATTGGGAGAGAATAAAACACAGGTAGTTTTCCAGGTTGCAAAGCAGTGTACTCCCCTCATCCGTCAGCTAAAAATCTTTCTATAATGTGCTAAATATTTCTACAATATTTATTCAAACAGAAATTTAGATGGTATCTTGTCATACCTGTGAAGATAGTCCATATAGTTCTTCATTTATGAAATAAATTTAGAAAAATTGAAATGTTGAGCAAGAAATTTAGTGATTTTTTTTTCTATTGAAAAACCAACCCCAAAAAAATCAAAAATGAAGGAAACCACTTCTCAAACCAGTTTTCTATGGTTCCTATCCACTATATATATATATATATATATATATTTTTTTTTTCAGCAGAAGAGGGAGAATAACTGTGTGGTTTGTCTCAGTCATTATGTTGGAAACTCATGCACAACACATTGCACAGCATGCCGTCTTTTCCTTCTCTTCCAGATGATGCATGTGTGGATACTATACAAGAGCCCAAATTCATTTAAGGATATTAGGTCCAGAGAAGGGTTTTCCAGTACAAACGGGACTCGAGCAATATGATTACTTTAGGCATACTCTGAGAGTTATAATTGGATGTGACTTTCATCCATTATCTGCAAATACAAAAGCTTCAAATCTTAATAGCTTTAATTGCTAGTCTCTACCACTAAAGAATTTGCTTGGAATTGCATAATGATCCTTGAGGCATCTTAGTAAAAGAAGATTTCAAAACACCACAAAGATTGCTGAAAGTTTGGGCATTTACAGTTGAGTTTGTCACCTTACCAGAACCTTCTTGGATCCTGCAATCAATGCAAAATCACCAGGAATAAGTAACACAGAGTTCCAAGTGATGCTGATGAACTTTCTGTTTGAAGGCAGAAGCTAGTTACCAGTGGCATCTACTAAGGTAAAAGAAGTGAGTAACAGAGGCACAAACAGAGGCAAGGTGAGATAAAATATATCATTTAATACTCACATTTTCTAGAGAAACAGAAATCCCAAAACAAGCTAGAGCAAATAAGTTCTGAGGATGCAAAATTATCATTAGTGGACCTTTGCAAGTGCTCATAGACTTTAAAATTAGTGCATTGCAAAGATATACCTAAAGAACTGGAAATAGATGTGAACTTGCTTTTCTAAATGATCTACTGATGACTAAAATCCAGCAGTTTCTATATTTGGCTTTGCCAAAAGTTTGCCCTTATCAGGATTGTTAGAGAGCTTTATAAACTGATTGCAAACATTCTAGCAAAATTGATGTATTCACTGATTTTTTCCTCCTGCCTGAACTTACCTGAAGACAGTACTCAATGTGCTCAAATGGACCAGCAACTATATTCCTAAAACCTCTTCTAGCTTACTTCTTTTTGCTTAAGATCGCATATTTGTACTGTAGGACCAGTGCAAAGAATGATAAACCCTTAAAAAATTCACACAACTTAGCTTTCATCAGATTAAGGTGCCTTAGCAACTAGAGTAATACTTTATCTATTTTCAGTGGGATTTGGTTCTCTTTATAGCACCCTCAAACTGACCCCGATAGCTGGTGTTTCTATCCTTTATCAGCCCTGAGTCTTTCGAATCACCAGGTTATTGAGTTGTGAGACCCTGCCATCTTCACATGTGTACCTAAACTTGCTTATCCTTGCCACCCAATTTGGGTCTTTAATAAAGCGCCAGTAAAGGTGCATCTAGGTCCCATCGGCTGTATTATGACATCAATCCCATAGGAGACTCATGGTCAAAATCTGATAATGTTAACTTTATTTTTCAGCATGAATTTAGGATAACTAAGTACAATTTATAGCCTACATGCTGATATGGCATAATTTTTTTTTTCTTCTCTCCCTATCCCATTTTTTGAGATCTTCAAAATGCGCGCAGCATTCTTCATTCTTTCCTATTCACTGTCTGGGATTTTTCCATATAAATGACTTATCATAGAGAGGAGTGGCATTTTTGCCCTTTGTGGCATACTCCTTCAGTGCAGTAGCTATGGATCTAAATAAAAGGCAGCATGTTTCCAAGCACTTTTTTTCTCTCAGGGCTTACTTGATAAAATAGAAACCCAAGTCCACATGGTGATCATATTTGCTACCTCAGGGACTAATTTTCTTTTACCTCCTTTCCTGTATTCCAAAGCTTCATTGCCATTATCCTCTTGCTCCCCATGCACTAACAAAAAGATTTTAATGCATTCATTATGCAAAATCTTGTCTTTTGTGACCTTTGCCAAGAGTGCCCCCAAAGGACTGGCCAGGCTTAATAAGCTCACAAATAAACTACGATGTCAGCCAAGGGCACTACTGGCCAATTGAGCCTGCACCATTGCCCTTTCCCCAAGCCCCCACTTCACACCTGAGATACCCCGAGGTGGGATTGTGGGGGTGTTGTCTGCCCTGAAAAACTGCTAATCCTTTCCGGCGGCTCCCAGCTAGGCAAACAATCCCCTTTGTGAAGGCTGGAACAATCACACAGGCAATATTGCCTTTTGCCTCTTCTCAGATAGAGTCTGCCTTCCTTTAAGTTCCTCTTTCTCCTCTCTCCTTGGCTACATTGTTTAATGCTTTCATTCTTCTTATTTCATTTATGTTATGTCCTGTAAAAGCTTTGTCATGAGCAAGCCAGCTGGGTCATTGGAGGAAAGGCACTCTCTCATCAGATCCTTGTGTTAGTCCATTTTCCTCCTGTCCAGAGTTATTGTCTAGGTTCTGTGGGGAAAACATCCGCTCCCCCATTCAGTGGTTGATGCTGTGACAGATTACAGCAGTTTCTGTCTGTTAAGCAGTCAGGCAAAGAAAAGAGTAAGAAGGATATAGCAGCCTCTTCATTTCATATATAAAAGATGCAGATAAAGTATATAATAACAGAGAATGGCATAGCCAGTAAAAAACTCTGAATTTATTGGAGAAGAATATAAACTTGCAAAACTTTAAAAGCAATCATGCTCATAAAAAATAGATATTACAAATGTTAATGCAAATTATTAGTAAATCTAACCCCTCTACCCCACTATGACACACATTTAAAATTTATTATGGAACACATTCAGGAGAATAGCTTTAGGGAATTCATTGCTCATCTTTCTCTTTCTTCCTCCATCTCACACACTAGCAGTCTCCAGACAGCTTCTCTGAATTCTTCAGAAATACTGCCACTCTGACCTCTGTACCATAGATCCATTGACTTACTTCATTTGACTGTCTGGAGTGACAGCTAAGGTACTAGTACAACATGTTCTCACAACTTCCATGGCAGTGTACACATCTTCTTTCCAGTTCACCTTTATATTATGATGCAGAATTTTAGGACACAGATTACTTAAGTAAAATATATTTGAACTTCTGATATTTTAATATATATAGTTCAAAGAAAAAGCATGAGCAAACCATGGGCTTTAGTTAAAAGCACAATTCATCTTACAACACTTACCTAAGTTCTATGTGTGAGTTCATGTAAAATAGGGAAGCCTTTCAACATAAGGGAAATGTTTAGATATCAAACTGCCATTAGGTGCAAAGGGATTTAAACAGATAATACTTTTTCTTCTGTGTTTTTGTTTGTTTATCTGTTTGTTTGTTTAGATTTTTATTATTTGGCCAAGATATCCAGTCTGTTCCAAAATTTATCTGAACACTTGTCAGCTCTGGATTTATCTCAATTTAGAGAGTGGGGAAAAAAAAAAAAAGAAAGGAACACCCTGAGATGATGAGACATTCTGATTTTTTTTTTTCAGAAATCAGCTAGAAAATTCAAGGCTGTGTTTTAATAAATGCTTAAAATTCAGTGTTGTGAGTGCTCAACTATATTAAAACTTAGTTCTTGAGGTTAAAACTCCCTTAATAGCAATCTTATATAACTCTTCCTGATGCCATAACATCAAAACACCTTCTCCAACATTGTAAAGAAAAAGGACCCCAAAACAAGACCTTTAAACCTTTCCTCATTTTATCAGAACTTTGCAACCTTCAAGAAATATATATTTGTTAGTCTGACAGGGTAAGGCAGTATCAGGAGAACACATTTACCATATGTGGAACTGGAGTAGAGCTATTTATTCTTTTAATGTGTGCTTCAGACACTAGTGCTGCACACAGTAGGTAAAAATTATCTGTCCAGAAGCTCGGGAAGGAAAAAAGTTCCTTTCTTTGGCATTTCTGGAAAGATGCCTCCAAATGCTTATTAAAATGAAATGAAAGAAAGGAAACTAGGAAGGCTAGAATGTTCATCAAGATCTGGTAGAGGGAAAAAAAATAAGCAAGGAAAACAAAAGACACTTGTCAATAAATACAATAAACACCCATCCTGTATTACTGCACTTACTAAGAGCAGACAATGAGCCTCTGGCAGCAGTGAGGTGTGCAGACAAAAGGCCCTTGAGAAGTTTACTGCTGCATGCCGCATAATAGTTGAAATCTGTGAGTGTTTTTCAAGGTTAGGCACAAATAAAGCAAAATTTCTTTATTAAGGTTCCAAATTACTCATCTTCTCCTACCTTTCAGTCTATTGTCAGGCTCTGAGTACTGTAACTGACCTTTGATAAACAGTCATTTCACCACAGTGATGAGACTACATAAAAACTAGTCTGCACAATGTAATGCAGATTAACTGAGGGACATTCCGTCTCTTCTTAAAAATAAGCCAGAATGACACCAGAGAATTTGCTCATAATTTAGCTCGTTGCATGTGCACATATTCTTTGTGCATGAAATTTCTTTCCAATGAGATAATTTAAACAATGAAGAAATGAGATACATCTATCTAGCAATTCTTTATTTCCTTCAAAGGAGAGTCTAGCTAATGTTTTGTCTCAGGTGTGAAAGAACTGGTGATTCAGTGTTCATCTGCTTCACTTGTAATGAGGCTGAGGACTGATGTTTAAAATACAGGAAAAAACCCTGCAAATGTGAAGTTGTTACAGGCTGTGTCATGAACAAGCTTCACCCTTCAGACTGAAGCTGGTGAGTAAGCTGGTAGTGTAAAGCTTGCACAGTTATCTAAGGATAAAACCAAGTATCTCTTTTGATCAAGAAATCTTTCATCAATAGTTTGTCTAACCTCAGAGATCATTAAAAATGTCTGTAAGACAAATACAACAAATACAAATAGCATAGTTTGTGGCATGAAAGATCAAACAGAGTGATGGTGTCATGCTGAAGGTAGTCTGAAATATTGACAGGAGATCTTGCTGAATTAATTAGGCTACAAAGGCTCATAACCAAAGTGGTTTTAAAGTTGTGGTATTATTTAGTATTTATATGAAAAATTTTCAGTATCAATTTGCGAAGGCATTTTAGCATACTGGTAAGAAAAGAAACAGGGATAAGATGAAAAGATGACCAGAAGAAGTAGTACTAGCACACTTTGCTGTGTTGCCCTATCCAGTTTCTCTCATTATAGATGCTCCCAATTTGTCTTGTTCTCATTTTACAGAAAAAAAAAATCATAAAAGGCACTACAGATGAAATGATCAGTATTAACATCAAGGCATTTTAAACAAGAATGCAGAGTCCTTGGGCCAGAGCTCTATCAGTTCAAGGCAATCTTTAATCCAGCTTTGTTTCTTCTCCCTCTGTTCTCAATTTGTGTGTCTTGATGCCCATTCACAATCAAGTCTCTAAACTACATCACAAAAGGCAGTTGTCTTTTCAGAAGAGAAGCTATAAAATTGAACTAAAATATCAGGCATTATTACTGAAATGAAAAAATCTGAAAGTCCATGAATGTAAAACCTGCACTTGAGGATGCATATAATTGATTCGCCTAAACAAAATGCTACAGGCTATAAATAACATTGCAAAAGGCCAAAGTACTGGAGGAAACAAGTTTTTGAATCCTATTTTTAATTTTAAAACTCTTAGATTGTACTTGATGACGAGGAAAACATTTTTAAGATCTAAGTGGCTTTATATTCCAAATATCCGATCTACAACATCCAATAGTTTCAATAGAATCTGGTGGTGCTCAGGACCACTGAAAAATCTATTCATATGAACATTATCAATATTATTTATATTGACTGAATGTACTAGTTGTATTAGCCATATACTAGTTGTATTATCTGTATACTATATACATGAGTATTTCTGACTGCACTATTGCAATATCAGAAAATCATTTATTACAGAGACAGTATAAAGTACAACTATTCTGACAATGTATATACTAACTAGAATTCTCTGGTGTGTTCTTGAACAAATATGAAGAGTAAAATAAAATAAAATAAAATAAAATAAAATACATAATTAGAAATCTTTGTTGATACCATCCTGTCTTGGTTTTCTTTTCTGATTTCAGTGAGAGCAAGCTCTAAATAGAAAGTGTATATTGATTCAACCTTTTTTTTTCATACTTGGGATAACAGAACAATTAAATGACATGAAAGAATATATCAAGAGAAATAAAAATACCAGTTCAATTGCTCTATGCCATATTAGGAAAATTGAGTAACTGGCTTGTGGGTTGTCAGTGTAACCAGTGTGCTGTTCATTTTGGAAGCTGCTTTCTCTGCTAAGAATAAGTCCCAGAAAACATTAATGGCAACTGCAATTTCTGAGGCACACAGTATAATTTATTTAGGCAGTCAAATTTACGCAGTTTAACAGATTCCTCGATTCTTGTCTTGCTTTTTCATTAAGCCCTTTAAACTGGACTTCTTGTCAATAAATAAAACTATTGACGTTAAAAGGTCACATCTCTGACCTTTCACATGTTTCTCCTGGGCTGTATCTATATACACTGTATACTTTACCTGGAGAAGAGATTCTTTTATTTAAGAGAGCTTAAACTGTTCAAATTTGTAATGTACTGGGGATTTTGGAATATCTAGAGGGCTTAGTGGATAAAGAACTGACCTTTCATCTCTGAACTCAGTCCCCATCCAACCTAAGATAAGTGGAAGAGTTTTGTGTCAGCTGCCCATGTGATAAAACTAGCTTTCCCTTGTATCATTCAACACAATTTGGCATGACTGGCAGTTTTTTTCTCTCAAGAGAAGCACATTGAATATGGAAAATGAATTGCTTCTGTCTCTTGAGAGGGTGGTCCTCCAGGTTAGGCTTTGAAGTTATAAATGGGAAGCGCTGGCAAGCTCATATTATTGTTGGTTGCTAGCTCCACATCAAATGCATGGATAAACAGTGGGTCACAATTTTAAATCAGTGATAGGAGATGATTTACAAACACAAATATGCAACCACTTATGTGATTTTTCCTCACCAAAATGGAAATTAAGCAATGTAGTCTGAAGTCGATAGAAGTAATTCTACGGGCTACGCCTGCTCCTGTAGGTAGTAAATTTTGACAGATATCACAAGAGGATATGTTTATGTGTTTTCCCCCAGGGAAAAAACTTCTCCAAACTTCCAAGGAAGTACAACTCCCTTATTTCCCTCCACGTAAGCCTTGTTGGGGGAGCTCACTCCTGCCTGAACTAGAGCAGCTTCCGAGGAAGTGTCTCCGAGGGGCTGCGCTCCCCAAAGCTGCCGAACTGCTCTTCTCACAAGCTGAGCGTCACAGCGGGGAGCGCTCATCGACAAGCAGAGCATTAGACCCAGTAATCAAAGACAGGTCCCTTGCACAGCACACTGGTGCCCCAACCACAGTGCTGGGTCTCTGTTTTCTGCTGGATATGGTGTTTTTCCACTGGGAATAATTTTTAAAAACAAGTTTTGATTTGTTTTGATTAGAATTATGTACTGAGTCTTTGTGACAAACTTTAAAAAGAAACGAACAACCTGAAATGTGAATTCAGTTAATTTCTTTACTGAAACACAGAACCTGCAATCAGTTAACATGCACCCAGTAATTAACTGGATTTTTTCTGTCTACTGAATGTATTAATTATCTGCAATATAACATAATGCTCCCTCTTCTCTTGCAGTCCTTGGACTAAGTTTGTTTCATCTGATACTTTTTATGACTCTTTAGTAATGTAAAACCTTTTTTTAAAATAGCAGTAGAAAATTACTCTGCAAGAATTTCTGGACACAAGGTATTTTTATGCAAAAGAAAACCCACCTTCATGACATTCATTGATTAATTTTATCTCTATGATTTAGCTATACATCTTAAAAATGGAATTTTTCAGAAATGCTGGAAATTGCAATTTGAATTCCATGTCTCATGGCTCTGATCTCATGCTTAAAAATCAAGAGAATAAATTTCCTTTAAAGATAGTGACATCTTTGGAATGTTAATAATATAAAACTTTCAAAAGGTAAAATTATTTCTTAGGTGAACTAGCAAAGAAGCAGATTGACTCAGTCCATTTTGCACCTTTGTGCTAGAGAATGGCTGGGTTTAAATTACAGCAGCTTCAGTCTTTGCTTTTCAATCCCTTAATCCTTAAGGAGCAGAGGTTTCGGTTCAAGACAACTTCACACAGAACATAAGAAAAGATTCTGTGAGCCTACCTCAAGTATGATGATCATTTTTTCAGCTGTAATCTTTCACTTGCATCCCATAGCAAAAAAAAAAAAAAATCTGAGGAAAACCAGTGTCAAATAATTAATGCATTTTCAGTGAAAGGCTCCTTTCCACTATGGTTTAATACATGTGCATGAAAAGCAGTAAATGCTTTCATGTGAGCCACTTGCAGATATTCGTACCTATGGTTTTCATCACTGTTTTACTGGTATTCCCTCATATCAGAGAGCCTTTGTGATATGCCTGAGCTTGAATGGAAAAGGAAGCTGGCCTGGGAGGTTTTACATCTGGTAGCCAACACCATTATTAAACAAGCTACGTCAGTTTTTAAAAAAGCTACATAGGTCGAATCAGGGCAATTACATTCTGATCTAAGTCGCATACATTTGTCAATTATTTCCAGGTGTTCTTGGAACAACATATTTTCCTTATCTGTAATTAATATTTTGATTATTAATAGGGCTGCAGTGAAATGTCAGGGGTCTCTCTGCTTGTCTTGATTTCTAAAAATTGTAGTCATGACAGTAATCATTTGACAATACTTAAGTCTTAAAGCATTATGCTATTTTGTTTTACAGCTATTATTTAAAATATAGTTTGCAGGTAACTAGGTGATACATTGCTATGTATGTGTCTGCATTCATACATACGTAGGCATACATGTTACAGAACTGAAAAAACTCACTTTGAAATTAAAGGTAGATGGTTGGAGTGGACAAAACAATAACAGAACAAATTTGGCAGATAATAACAAAACAATAATGAAAACCTATATTTAAATTTCTACCTATCATTTTGAGTCTGATGTTATTTTTTAACTTACAAGATTACAGTTAGGCATTCTGAAAACTGTATAATTAGTCAGAGTACGAATAAGTATTCTTTGCTAATATAAAACATTCAGACTAACCTCAAATGTTCAGAAGCCAATGTGGCTGGCACAAACAAACCATAAAAATGTTATAAAAAAAGAAAGGGCAAAATGCCAAATTTTGAAAAATCACAAAGACAGACATTTATGGAGAAACAAAAATGTCATTAGATTAATAATTTTAGGTCAACATTTTCTTTTTTATCTTTCATAAGTTTATGGTAAGAAGTGCTGACATCTCAAAATTAGAGAACTCCATTCACAGTCTCTTCTGTTTCAGCTGACTAAAGTAATGCATGACACTTTCTGAAGAATGCAAAATGTATGCAGCAACACAGAGTTAAAAATTTTATTTTTGATCTTCAAACATTGTTTGACCTTAATCAATGTCTTCCAACAAGCTTAATATGACATAGCCCTGAAACAAAAACACAGAGCTCTCGGGTCCGGCTCTGGAATGAAAAAGCTGTGATTATTAGTCCTCTGTGTGATCTTTTCAGATTGCACTGATGAGATGAAGTTTAATCTCGTTTCTCTCCTCTCCAGTACCACAAACCACAGGCAGTTTAAGGCAGCCTGGAAATCTCTTACATCTGGAAGAGCAATAATTCATGGGATTTCACTTGACAGCCATGACAGGCAGCAGGGCAGCCAGAAACAACTGTCTCTTATGTTGTGCTATTTGCAAAAAGTCAGAAGAGGAGGAGCAGGCACAGGACCACATCCTTCTTTAGCATATGTTAGAGGAGGAAACCCTTTTATTTTCTGCCAGATGCTCCATGAATAGGTCCTAAATATTACATAGACAGTAGCTATCACTTCCAAACAAAATTCCTTGGTGTCTGCTAAGCTGCAAAGCATATGAAGGCCTATTGTCTGGCAAAGGGTCATGCTTAAATTTGCACAGATTTTTTTTAATAGATATTTCAGATTCTACGTTATGATTTATAGGCATTTGCACACCCTGCTGTGCATGAATATGATACCATCTTCTGGGCAGGATTATTTCATGAAATGTATATGGGATTTAGCTACAGTAACTTTTACTGGGCAGCTTAGAATGGCCGGCAAAGTACTAGAATTTACTGCAGCACAGCTTGTGCTGTCAGGCTCATGGCTGGTGTTTATGATTTCTGCAGAAGCAGAAATAAACAACTTCTCCTTAATGGCTCTCTTTATGTGAAGGCAGCAGTAGCTCTATCTGGTCTCACAACAGTAGCTGGTGCAGTGGTCTGTCCCATTTCATGTGGAACCAATGTCTGAAAATTTGCATTTCTGCTTTTCTGAGTTTTCAGTGGAAGCGACCGGGAATGAATAAATCAACTGCAAATGTCTGAATGAGTAGCATTCCATTCTACTGCTTTTTCATGCTATAAATACATCTGGTTGAAATGGCCAGGTTTTGGAGTAAGAGCAAAATGATCGGATTTAATCTTAGTTTGTCTTAGAGTCTCTACCCACACCGTAAATACTCTGATATCAACTGAGACCTACTTAAATTACAGTCTTAAGGAAGAAGGCCTGTCTTCTAAGTGTCTGTGGTAAAGCAGCTTAATCAACATTTTTATGGGCATTTACATACATATTTAAGTAAAGGCTGAAAAGTGGGTAAGTTTCACCAGCCTGCAAACAGATGAATTAAATATCAATTCACTTTGCTTATATCTGCATATATATATAAAACAAAATAGTCAGAATGTAATTGTCTAAGTAAAGTTTTTTGATGTAACAACTGTTTTTAAAGTTCAAAAGAATGTCGACACACACACTGTATATATAAGCAGGCAGAAAATACTTTTTTTAAAAGAAATGAGACAACTACTCTATGCCAAAGAAAAACAATTCCTTTGCCAAACTACACATTGTTAACTTAAAATGTGTTCCATGTGGAAGTAGGAAGACTGATCTGATGGAAAGGCCAGTGATTTAAAGTCAGCTGGCTCTGTGCCTGTCAACTGCACATTCTGGCTTCCAGTTTTACAACTAGAATTGGAAATATTTCGTTTCTTTTTTCTTTTCTTTTTTTCTTAGGGAGGGGGAGGGACATAATTCTTTTTCCTTTTCTAGTGATACAATGAATTTACCAATAAACTTGCCTATATAATCGCCCAAACTTTAAACAAAGACAATATAATTTTGAATCACTTGTACAAATACCATTCTGTATTTTAAGGACTTTGTTTTATATTAGACTCATTTTCCAATGTGGATTTAACACCACTGTCGTATACTCATCACAGATTTTCTTAGGAAGAAATTGTATTACCCTATATTTTCAGTACGGAAAAAGTATAAAGACAAGTTTATATTCTGAGGGAACTACAATATCTTACAGGTTACTGTATTTCACCTTTCATTCTGGTAGTATTACCTGTGTTGATCAAGCCTATAATTTTTGCCCCCCTTTCCCGCACATAAGGCGTACAGTCCTGGCTCTGAATGCTGCCTAAAGGATATTGCAAACACAAAACATTCAGATAGAAAGAAAGAAAACAACAACACTACCACACCTGGTGATATCTTAAAAAGAGGGTATCACCCCATGGTATTTTCTGCAGGACTCTCAAAACTTCTTTTGTTATTCACATTAAACTTACATCCATCATCCTGTTTTAGTACATATTTTCCAGCACACACTGCATGGTAATTATGAATACAGAAGGTTCTATTCATTGTGGAGTTTTTTAACATTCTTTAAATACACTAAGTACTATGAGGTTGAATTTTGATTACTGTACTAGATTTCTGCACAGAAAACACACTTACAGCACATTTGTTTTTCTTTTTAATTTTAAAATATTCCTGAAACATCTAGCAAGTCTCAGGATACTCAAATGGCAGAATTTCAGACACAATTCAGACAGAGCTGTTTACTGCAAATATGACTGTAGAAAACCTTTTTTCTCCTTTTTGCTAGAATACCCACATTTTATTTATGATTTTGGATTTTATTTCACAGCATTCCAGTTTAGTTTAGCACGATGTATTTAATAACCATGTCTACTGTCTTAATTACCCTATAAAGCAGGGTTCCATTGGCATTTGACCCTCCACAGCATTCCAGAGAAACTGCAGGACCATGATAATTACCAACTGCCTGTGAGAAAATTAAACAAAAAAGGCCTAACTTTTAAACCACCATTTTAAACGACCTATTACATCTCAGGAATAAATCATTGATGAAATAGCCTGCTTAACAGGAAAATAGCTATTCCATAGCAAAGAATTTCCCCTTGCATGATCATGAAGAGAATATTAAGTATTCTTCAGCTCAAAAGGTTAGGTTTTATGTCTGTCCAATGCCTTTTAATGACACATTTTTGTGTAATTTTATTGTAATCAAAGCCTTTTCCTATGTAGGCTGTAGACTATGACTATTTTGTCAGTCTCAAACATTTTACTAGTCAAAGAATAGAAAATCTATTTAAACATGTAGCAAGAATATTAAACATGTACCAAGAAAAAAGTGTTTATAAATCATTCACCATTAAAAGAACCTGCATTAATGTAGCTTGATTTCCTTTGATTAACATAACCATTTGCTGTATATTTTTCAAAAAAGTGCTCATTGATTTAAACTCATAATAGTACATTCTATTAATTGATAACACAGTTTTAAAAAGCTAATAAATTTTGAAAATCTAAATCATGGTTTGATTTATTTGATCACTCACTCTTTATTCTGTATCTAATGGCACTTACTATACCATCCCATGCTCCATTTCTTATTGCTATGCTTAACAAGAATTCTATTTCATCTATCTTTTTCTAAATGTCAGTTTGTATTTTTTCTAAATAATTAATCTTGGTTGAACATTGACACTAATTTCCAGATCAGATTAGGTCAGCATTCCTCATAGTGTAAAGTTAGGAACGTAATCAGAAAAAAACAAAGGCTGTTTTTTAAATTGTACAATTAAATGTATTATTTTTTCACTTTTACATGTAAGACACAGGATATAAATCAAGGGAATATGCATCACTTTTAAAATTATTTCCAGAACATTTTCTAACCCTCCTTAAAACGTTTAACTTGAAAGCATCTCTGTTTTCAACAGAAGCAACTAGAAATGTAATGAACAAAGAGTTTATGGAGGAGCCAAGCCACAAATGAAACTTGAATAGTTTTAGAAAGAGAGTTTGAAAATAATTCTGTGTTCAATCAGAAATAACACAACCCTTCTACTCTGTGCCTTATAGCTTAAAAAAAAGGGGGAAAAAAAGCCTTGTGACATCTATCAGCATGGTTTAAGGCCTCTGGCCACGACTTTTATTTAAATTCCAGTTTAATTTATAATCCAAAGCAGAGATTATATGCATAGCAGGCAACTGAATCCTAGTGGTATATTACAAACTTCTGGGCTTGATGATCCCAGTGCAGTTGTTCCCAGCCCAAATTTGACACTGCTATACCATTGTTCCCATACTACTGTCTACTGAAATACCACCTGTGTAATCACTTAGACTAGAGCTGGAGTTGCTATTGCAGCCTGGGAATTTCTGGAATAACATGTAGTTTAAAATCATAGGAAAATAAGAACAGCCAATGGTTCAAACCAAAGGTCTAGCTAGGCTCATATTGTGTCTCTGACAACGTCCTGTACCAGATGTCAGGGGGAGAGGATAAGAACCAGGCAAGCGTGTAATACTGTTTCCCATATTCATCTGGCCTTTAGCTGTAATTCAGACTTCTTGAATGAGATTCTTTTGTATTTATGTTTTTTCTCAATAAACTGGAACACATGACATTTTTAAACATCCACAGTATATAGCAATGAGTCCCACAGCTTAGCTATATGTTGTATAAACCTCTTGTTTGAACTTTCCAGCTGCTTTTTTCATCTGGTAGCCCACATGCTTGTATAGGAAAATACACGGGATCAATACTTCCCTATGTGCATTCTCCAGGATGGTTAGAGATTTTGTGGACACTCATCAGTTGCTCCCTTGACTCTTTTTTGTTATTTTATTATTTCATCTTCTCTTCCTAATTATTTATCTTTCCCATAATGCAGTGCCCTGACCTACTGAGTAATTTTCAATGTATGGAAGCATTTCCATACCTCCAAACACTTTTATTGTTCATCTCAACCAGAAATGCCTACTTTCTTGTTTAAAGTTTCATATAGCAATTAATTTAATTTAATTTAATTTAATTTATTTTATATTAATTTAATTAACATATATATGATGCTGCTTACAGGAATGTGTACAAGAATCCAAAGTCATAGTAATTTTGATTTCTCTGACACTGAAACTCAGTGTAGTAGGTTCAATCCCTAGAAGAGGCTAATAGCCACATCATTTAAGTGTTTTCCAAGTACTAAGTAGCTTAGTCTTTTTTAAGCCTAAGTTCTCATGCTGTAATTAAGGACCATAAGGCACTCTATCTGAGCATCTGGCACACCAATTGCCTGTACATTTCTCGTATAAAACCTTGTCAGAAAATTCTTCACAGCCAGTGCTTCCCTTCATTATCCAGTGCACCAGTCTGGTCTGCAACTCAGCTTCACAAAGTATGTGTTTCAACCAAATCTCTACACCTAGATGTTGTTGAGAACTGTACCTTTCTGGGGCTCTTTTGAAATCAAACGTCATCTGAGAGTGCACTAATTCCTTTAACTCAGGTGCTGTATGAAGCAAATTCTTTGGTCAGTTATGTAGTAGTACAGCTGTCATCATCATTCTTACATAGGGATAAGCACTAAAAATCTCCCTTTAAACTGGGCACTGAAGAGCAGGAGTTGAATTCACATGATCAATTCCCAGGAACAAAGCAGAAGTCTTTCACACTCCCCTTGGCTAGATACTGCTTGGAGTCCCTAAAGGAAAATGGTCTCAAAAAAGTACACCTAGTAGGGAAGCAATGTCTTTCTGTGGTTGCCTAGATGTCCTTGTAGGCCTCCAAACCTTGTATCCTGTTTCACACCAGATTTCAAATCTTCCTTCTCTTATTAAAATTAGGCTTTCCCTTGCAAACAGAAAACTCTATTTAGCCCTGTCAAAGTGAAAATGACCTAGGCTTTATCCAGAAAAAGGTTTCCTGAATTAGCTACTCCATCATCTTTCCAGGAACTGAGGTGATGTTCATAGGCTTGCAGCTCCCTAGGTCCTTGTTTTTATTCAGAAGTGACACCTCCTTTCCTCCAGTTCTTGGACACTTCTGATTGTCATGATTATTCACAGATTACTGAGGGACAATGAAATCACTCTGCTAGCCAATGGTCGTGTAAAGGGCCACAAAGATGATGAAGGGAACTGAAGCATCTCTCTGATGAGGAAAGGCTGAGAGAGCTGTCCAGTCTGAAGAAGAGAAAGCTCAGGAGGATCCCATTAATTAATATAAATACTTGAACGGAATGACAAAGAGAACAGGTAGTGTCCTCTTCTCAGTGGACCCCAGACACAGTACCAGAGGTAATGGGAACAGACAGGAGGTTTCCTCTGGACATCAGGAAACACTTTTTCATGGTGAGGGTTACTGAGAACCTGGCACAGGTTCTCAGGGATCTTCATCCTTGGAGATATTGAAAAGTCGTATGGACATGGTTTTAGACAACCAGCTCCAGGTGGCCCTGCAGGAAAAGTGGGATTGGACCAATGATTTCCAGAGGTCCCTTTCAAACTCAGCCATTTTGTGATATTATAACTTTAACAATCAGATGTTGATGACCTCAGCTTCATGTAAGTTAACATGCCCCACACAGGCTGATTTTAGAAGAGATTTATTACCTAAAATAGAACAGAGAAACATCAAGGGTAAGACAGGCAAAGCCTTGATTTCCTCTATTCTGTGATGACTTTGTGTGATATAATCAGGGCAGTAATAATAGGTAGCAGTGGTAAGGGTCAAATAAAGGATCCAGTTAAATAAAGAATGAGTTCCAGAAGTTTAGTTTGAATTTTGAATAAAAAAATAAAAGCAGACATTTTTGAAATTTTGCTTGAATTTACTGGAAATAAAAGCAAAGAAAAATCATCAAATGAATTAGAAACAACAAATAAAGAAGAAAACCAGACAGATATAATCTTTGATTATCTTCTACAAGAAACTGATTAGAATTCAAAAGCCTTCCACTTCAAGCTGAAACATGCTTCCTTCATGTTCCAGTGCTATAGCTGTGGCATAAGACGGAATTAGGGTAGATCTTTTGCTTAAAATTAAACAACACACACACAAAACCTCAAAACCAAAACCCAAAAGAAAATCCACACCAAAATGGACTAGCTATACTAGTAGCAAAATAACAAGGCAAGTGGAGTAATCATTCAGCTATAGTTGAAGCTAAATTCTGCATCAGTTTACTGCCTATCAAGAATAATTAATGTAAGCCACATACTGCATGGTCACTTATCTGGGCTTCAGGCTTATATCTTTCTTCTCTTTGATCTGAGGCAAGAACTTGAGCACAGGCTAAAAGAACAAGATTGATTGGTAGAATGGTTACTGGATTTTTTGCTATAGCCATCCTACTGTATAATCCATTTTAGATTTGCTGGTAAACAAAAAGGGAGAATTGGAGCAAGATGATCTACGTCTTTACACCTAGACCACTTAGAAGGGGTACGAGTATTACTGTGAACATATGTCTTAATTCTTTTTAGACCATTTTCCATTGGAAATCTTCACTTTAGCATCTCAGAGTCTGTCTTTCTGGATGCCAGTCCCTGTGAGTCCTACATCACCACAGTAGCCCCAGTTGCTTTCTGCACCAGAAAACAGTCTTGCCTTCTACTATATGTTCAGATGCTGACTTAAAATATGTTTTTATGGACCAGCTTTGCAATTCAGGATTGTTTCCATCTTCTGAAAACAAAGAAATGTATCTGTATCATACTGGTAGGATGCACTAAGCCCATCTCCATACCTACCAGCTTGCTAGTGCTCATTGACAATTTTGCACTTAGGTGTTAACATGCAGGCAGTGTTATCTTCTGCCCAGGCAGTTAAATCTGTACTTGTAAGCAGAGAAATTATTAAAAAGGGCTATGACTATTTCACCCTACCAGTCCTTTATAACAAGTCAAGCAACTAGTTCTGGAGATCCTTAGCCAAACTTAAAAAAAAATTATTTTCCTCCTATTGCTTCTCATATGATGTAAATCAAGTTCTATGTTATATTCCCAGAGATCTCTGTTGACCAGATGTTAGCAAACATGCTGTGGCTGCAGAAAGCATATCAGGAAGTCAAAGGGACCAAAATTCTTGTTTTTCCATGAATTTACTTGCTGATATAGAAAGACTTCTTCTTCAGGATACCAGGTTTTATATGCCTGACCACTAAGAACAGCTTTTCAACAAGAAAACTTTTTTAAATTTTGGCTTAATTTTTGATATTTCTATAAAAGAAACGGACTGTCTGGTGATAGACAAAATAATAAAATGGTTTGTCACACCTCTGAAACAATCATTGTCTGAAGCTGGTTTTCGAGCAAACAACATGTAATTAGGAGATACACCTGCTCAGGACTTGAGCCATGCCTATTATTTTACATCCAAACTACAACAAAGAGTGCCAGGACTTCTATTTCAAGATGTTGGTGTAATATTCCTGAAGGAAACCACAAAATTTATTTTTTTGCATTCAGGACAAACTACTTTTTTTTTTGGTGTTCAAGATACTTTTCTTGTTAGCCTAAGGTGATCCATAACAGCTTCTTTAAAACAAAGTATTATTTACTTGCTCAAAGCAGCATAACAAGCATAGCAAGTGGATGAAGTAGAGACAGCCATATGCCGTTACTGTTTAATCATATTTATTTTACTGTTGACAAGTTCCACTCAGCTGACACACTTAATTCATAGGTGAGGGTTATTGCCAGCCTTTGTGGAACCAAATGCATGTGTTTTCTTCAGCTGCTGATACTTACACCATTTTTTAGAGACTTTAATATATTACTCTCCCCTTTGATCTCAGATTTTGGCTGGGAAGATAAAACATTGTTAAGCTTGTCAAACTTCTCTTAATAGCCAGGTATAGGGAATACAGACAGTTTCCAGGTTATCTATTGTTTCAACAAGATTTCTTCATAATCTGTCTAATAATTTATTTTCTTCAGGATTGTTTGCCTTCTTCAAACATTCCCCAAAATTTTACTTGGACCTACCAACCCAGGCAGGATAAGCTCAATGAAATTAACTCCAGGGCCAGAGTTGGTATACATCAAAATAATGCAGATGTCTCATGTTCTTCAGCAACCAAGGAGTATTATTGATATGTTTCTCCAGTGGCTCGAAGAGGTAAAGATGCATTGGTATCAGAGTTGTTTCCATCTCCAAGAATGGTTAATTTTGCATAGCACAATGTGGTGGAGAAAACAGTGGTGTTGGCACCAGAGCCTATGGAGCAGGCTATATTGTATATGAGCAAGAGATGGAGGTCTTTGATAAGAGATGATGCAGGGGGGTGGCTTTAATGCTCCAATTCATTTTCTGTGTGAGAGGGAGGGATGGCCTATTGAAAGTTTCATTTTAGGCCAGTTAACTAATACTGCCCCTTACTGATTCTTCAGCCATGCTCAATTAGAGAGAATCCTTTGTCCTGACACCAGTCAGGATTACTACAATTCATCAACTTTACCCTGAAGAGTTCTTTTATACCAGCTAGACCTCTTAGCTCTAGCTGTGAAATGCCTACTCACAAGGTTGCCAGTAGATAATTTTCCTTGTCCCTGTGAATAGTAGGCCACTACAGGTATATATCCAAAGCTAACCAATAATAGGCAATCTATTGTAAATATATAGCAGATGGCATATATTTGGAAATTAATTTAGAGTAGCTGTTAGCACATGTATTAAGCTGTACTGAGAGTGTAGAAATACATCAAATAGCAAGGCAAGATTTCTTTAAAGACATTAACAACTTCAATGAAAGGAGTAGTTGAGCTTGTCAGATGAGAGAGCTGCTATACCCTCAAAATAGCTTTACAACAGCTTGGACAAAGGCTCTGAAAAAAAAAACCTCACTGGCTTCAGAGTCAGGAACAAGTAACCACAGACAACGCAATATATCAGTTGTTGCAGCTGAAAAAAAGCCAGGCTTTGCCAACACAGCTTGTAAACTACAGAAGGTCAAATCCCAGTGATTCAAAACATTTGCATACACTGCTATGAAAACCAAATGTTTTCCCTTTAATTCAAATGAACATGAAAATTAAACTAACAATAAAAATTGAAATGAAAATTCTGGCAAGCATGTTGACATGCAGAAAAGAATAAGGTTTCTCTGCAGCATTAATTGAAGTGTGAGTCATTGTAGAGAGTATCTTGTTGCAACCATTTGTAACTAGTGGTGATGTGCTGGACTTCAGTTAGACCAATGAATATTGTCAAGATTTTAGCTGTCTTTCATGATTATAGTTGAGGAAACTGTTGATCACCAGTTATAACCTGGTATACAAAAGGCCAGAAGCAATTCAAATAGTTCACCACTTAGTATGGCTGATTTTTTTCTATTGAAAAAATATGTCAATAAAATTTTCACAGGTTCAATCAGCCCTGCTAAGGAATAGCATTCCCATTTATAAATATAAAAATATTCACATTTTTAATATTTAGATTTATTTAAAGACATATAAATATGAGATATATTATTCTATCTTTCTTTACAAAGACCTCTGATATGGACAGAAAACCAGAAATAAAAGCACTTTCAAACTACTGGGAATAGGCTAAACATGATATGTAGAAAATGCGTTACACAGCCTAACTAAAAGCCTGAGAGCAGAAAAAAATGGCTTTAGCATTTTTATTTTCAGGAAAGGACCAAATTACAAGATGAATTAGAACAATTAATGTTCAATAGTGTGTGCTTGCAGGCCAGAAAGGAAACTATTCCTTGGTCTGCATCAAAAGCAGCATGACCAATAGGTCGAGGGAAATGATTCTGCCCCTCTGCTCTCATGAGACTCCAACTGGAGAGCTGTACCCAGCTCTGAGGTCTTTAGCAAAGAGCACATGGATCTTTTGGAGTGAATCCAGGGAAGGGCCATGAAAATGACCAGAGGGCTGGAGCACTTCTCAGCTGAAGACAGGCTAAGAGAATTGGGGCTGTTCACCTTGAAAAGAAGGCTACAGGAAGACTTTATAGCACCTTCCAATACCTAAAGGGGGCTACAATAGAGCCAGAGAGGGAACTTTGGCAAGGCAATGTAGTGACAGGAGAAGGAACAACAATTTAATTTAGAGTAGATATTAATTAGATATAGAAATTCTATACTGTGAGGGTGGTGAGGCACTGGAACAGGTTGCCCAGAGTTGTGGATGTCCATCCCAGGAAGTGTTCAAAGCTAGGCTGGATTGGGCTCTGAACAACCAGGTTTAGTGGAAGGAATTCCTGCCCATGGCAGGGGAGCTGCAACATGTTGATCTCTACAGTTCATTCCAACCCAAACCATCCTGTGATTCTATGAAGTAATGAGTATCAACTAAAGGATAAAGATTCTTTTCTAAAATTCAAAATTGTTTTTGCTGAAGTCAGTGTGGTCTTTGTATTGATTTAGATAGAAGCACAAAATACTTGAGAGTTATCACATTAGTAAATATTACAAACAACCTATAACCCTAAACCAAAGCAAACAGAAAAAATAAACTAATAAAATAAGTTCTGGACATTGCTTACAAAATTGTAGAGTATATGTGGTTATGTTATTAATTAAGATTCTTTTCAAAGTATTGTTTCTACCCACTGCAGATGAATACAACCAGCAAAGCTATTTAAGAAAAAGGTGTGACTGAACAGAAAAATGTGTACTGGCTGGAGCAGTGTCTTTGGGAAAGTAAGATCCTGGGACATGTGGTTCCTGCTGCCTGCTGTAGGCTGATTAGTATTCAATGACCATGATGATCACTGTATCAGTGTTGTAACTTCAATTCCACTTTTCTAGCAAGGATTCATTGAAATGTTTTCCAAGTCTTTGGCAAATTTTGAATTTCAGTGGACAAATGTGAATTTTTGGTGGATTTGTGTACACAAAACCACAGCTCCTTTATCTCTTGGCAACGTAAAGAGAAATTATTAAAGTTACATTTTTCATCTCTATTTCAAATTTTGTCTAGCACCAGAAACATCTATGCACAGCTTAAGCAAAAAAATAAAGAATGCACCTCACTTTTCATGAATTTCTGTTTTTCAGTGCCAGCTCTCTCCCCGTCATATTTTTGTCACGACTCATTCAGAGTGGCTTTCCTGTGAGCTGCAGGTGGAGGAAAGTCAGAATTAGGTCACAGACATACAGACTCACACATGTATCTGTACAAAAGTCTCTGTATTTATGAAAAGTTTGGGACAAATCCAATCTCTGGTGTCACTGAGTCAATTAACCTTCAAATCTGGTATTTCTTAGGCATTCAGGTGCTAGTATGTATTGCCTCCTACATACTGCATTAGTAACAAAGACAATTCTTCTCTGATACTCTATTATGTCTCTTCTACCTCAAAACAAACAATTTAAAATAATTAAAGAAAAAAGATAGAAACTCAATTATCCTGTACGGAATACATTTTAGATGTCCTCATTTGATGTGTTTTACTTAATTTACTTTAATAACAAACCAAGATTCTAGGAAAAAAAAAGAAGTTTGCACATAGTGCTCTGGAAACCTGAATGCTTCTAATGTACTAGGTATGATTTCTGAACTGAAGAGAATTTTCTGAGTGTCATTACTGTGTCTGCCTTCTCAGCAATCATAGAGGCTCACATCTATCATTTCCTTTGTTCAGTGTGAGACAGACTTCTTGCCATGAGAAAAAAAAAATAAAGGGAAAGACTGGAAATATTTACTGTGATGCAATGGAAAAGCAATTAAAGATCTAGTCTAAATTTTCCCTGCAATTTATAATTTAGAGAGCTACATATAAATTGGTACATATATACATACATGTTTATTAATTATACTGATGAAATTAATATTTTATATCTATTAGGGATTCACTGTTAAAATAATTTTGTAACATAATCTATCCTATGGGTTTTTTATCTATCGTTTTAAAAAATCGATGTACTTTTAAAATAATAACTTGATGAAGTATGTGAGATGATGGCAAAATCCTATGTTTTCATTTACACTCATCCCTTTCTAGAGTTATTCAAATTAATCATCTTAAATGGAATGCATATTAGTTGTTTTTCAGACCCTTTTAGTTATGCTTTCAGTGTATTACTGATTTTTTAAAATCAGATTTTCTCTGGAACAAGCCACATTATTTTTTAAATGCCTTATCACATTGGATGTATGCAAGAGGCATCTACACTCTTCAAAAGAGACACTCAATTAGAAAATTTGACTTAAAGATTTTTGTCCTAACTGGAAATTTTGTAATGAACAGGCATTGGGGAAAAATGCTGCATTTTTATTCTTCTAATGCATTTGCCAGCACTTGGGACAGTTTGCATTTCTTTGTTGCACTTGTTGGGCAGTGATGCCATTCTCAGGTGTCACACTGCAGGGAAGTGGGTCGCTCACAGGCAGACATGACCCTTCTCAGCCCTAAGCTAAAGCAGACAATGTATATTAGTGCATGAATTTGAGACAAAAAGAGGATTTATCTTCCTGGAGCATTTTGAATGGGATTGAATAGCACCCTGGGAATCCTTAACTGAGTTTTTTACTTTCTATATATCTGTATATGCTCCTTCTTCCCACATATGGTGGTGCACACTCATAAACAGAGACTACCTTTGGCCACTGGTTGCACTGAGGATGCTGCCCATCCTGGGATTTCAGATTTTCTGACCCTTAATTTTTTAGCACAAGAGATGGAGATTGTTTTCATCTTCTTAAATCTCTGCAGCAAGAAAGGACCTACTAAACTAAAGAAGGCAAAACTAAAGTACTGCAGTAAGTATTACTCTAGGAGTCTCTTCAGAATCATGTTAAAATAATTCAGAAATATGCTCAAAAAGTAAAGGAGTAATTTCGTTTTACAACTTGTGTAACTGCAGCTTAAAAGATGAAGGAAGGTAAGTGCCAAATTATTTACACAAAAGTATACCAAATAATACTAATTATGTAAAGGTACAATCTTATTAATAGACACTTGGATTTAAGCTTTAACAAGTTTTATGAAGAATTCTACAAAATGGGGGGAAATTTCTTCTGATTTTTTTCCTGACATCTTACTGTTCCTTCAGTGTCAGTGTCAGCTGCTAAATATGCCTTTTCCTTTTTTAAATACTGAGTATCCCCAGGTCATTTTTAAAAATACAGTTCTCCTTGTCCCACAGGTACATGCTACATGGGTAGAATAACCACTGACATCCCCTGTCACAGCAGACCACATATCATTCCTAAAAATATTTTTTCTCAGGCTTTTTTCCAGCTAAAATCTCTACTGTGACACAGGTGAGAAACCACAGCTACTGGGTCTATATTAAAGCCAACTCCCTCACTTTTTTTTTTTTTTTCCAAATACTAATAAAATACAGGAATGAAGCGGGCTTTCCTGCCCTCATTAAAAACATAATTTATATAAATGTTATAATTTAGATAAATGTTATTAATTAAGAACTTCTTAAGCACCCCTTCTTTTCAGTTCCTCGTGATCATCTCTCCTTTACTGAAAAAAAGCTAACGTATCACCAAGATGAAGTGGATCAGTTCAGAGTTGTGATAAACCTGTGTGCTGCTGTCTGAATTGATACAGCTCAGCCCTGTGAATCTTTCAGAGATGCATTGAGACTGGAATGAGATCATCTACCTGAAATTATCTATCTTGAGATTCAATGGCTGCAAAGAGTGGGTGAAAATCTTCATGAGTACTTGCTTCAGGAAAAGGAAGTATGGTGAGCATGACTGAAAAAGCAGCCATGGCTTTTCAATGTGATATATAGAGCCATTACTACTTACAGGAACAGCCACTGGTAGTAGTAAAAAGCCAGGCAGGTTTAAGTAACAAGGCTGCACTCGCAACAACATTTCCAACCAAGCAAAGTAATTGTGTCACAAACTAGGCCTTGTCTTTCTGTTTTTGTTCTCTGCCCTTTTCAGAATTTGCTGCTAAGCTAGAAACTGGGCCTTCCTTCTGTACAGCTCACCTGTGACTTAAACAGTTTTGCGATGGATCAGATAACCCACCATGTAACTGCATCTCACACATTAGTTTTGATGGTGCCATCCACTGCATTGTATTGTCTGGTTTGGCTCAAAAGACGAAATGAATCTGCTTTTCTGTAAAAATTAACTGGCAGTGCTCAGTAATTTGGTAATTGGTATTTGATAACTGATATTTTTATTCAGTTCTATATGGCTCTCAACCCAAAAGCCCAGCCTTGAATGCAGCGCTTAGTAGTGCCACTTGTTTATATACAGTTTTACATCCCATTCACTTTTGGCTGATTCTTACGGCTTTAAGTGCACTGAGAGAGCAGTGAGAATGACATAAAGTCAGTGTTTTCTGACCCATATAAGGCAGAACTAGATGCTTACAACGCTCTTTTAGGGTGAATACCTGGGGTGGAGCTTTAAGTCTGTCTTCTGATGCCAGACATTATGTTTTATATGTTATTTCATTTCTAGAGCCCTGTTTGTGCAGCTTTAAGCCTGTCTTCTGATGCCAGATATTATGTTTTATATGTTATTTCATTTCTAGAGCCCTGTTTGTGCAGCTTTAAGCCTGTCTTCTGATGCCAGATATTATGTTTTATATGTTATTTCATTTCTAGAGCCCTGTTTGTGCATCATGATCTGGGTGCAGTACAGAGGAGATTCATCCTCCTACTCCTCTGTTCCCCAGCTCTCAGACTTCCTCTTCTCAGCCATCAGGCAATGAAAATTCTCTGGCAGGGTACTTTAAATATATTATTTCTTCTGGGCTTTTTGCTGATTGGAAAGAGTTGTACAGTGAAAAGGTGCCGAGATGTTTGTGTGATAAATGGGAATATATAGACTGGGACGCTTGGCAGGGCTGAAAAAATACTGTCATGTGCATTCAAGATGGAAGGGAAGGGAGGGGAGGGAGACACGAGCTGTTAAAGTGAGTGGCAGCCACCTACAAACCTAATCCAAATAAAACCCCTCAGTGCAGGGGGACGTACCCCTCCAGTTTGCACCATCACAGAAGGAAGGATCAAAGAGAATAGCAGCCCTTGCTTACGCTGGATGAGCCCCTGCCACAGAGCCCCTCCTCGGCGGCGGCAGGCCTGGGAGGGGACCGGGTCGCCCCGCCGGTCCTCGGCCCAGCGCCGCGGCTCCGGCCGGGCGTGAGCAGCAGCAGCACGCTGCAGCCTCAAAGGCTGGAGCAGCCAATGCCCTCCTGCAAGGCCGGCCCAGAGCTCCGGGAGCTCCACGGCTGCCCGAGGCACGGTGCCTCCCGGAGCTCCTGCCGAGCGGCGCGGCCCTGCATCCCAATGCTCGCCCGCCGCCGTGATATACGACCCGGGCCGAGCGAGGCGAGGAGCCTGCTTGCCACTTATCATGCATCCTCTTTAATACTCCAGGGGAGGCACGGCGTTCAGCTGGACTTCTACTGGATGAAAACTGAAAATATCTGTAAATGATTAAAATGGTAGGAGAGAAACAATCATAAATATTCATCATCTATCACTACTGATTTATTTTCCTAATGCTGTTGTTACTCATAGGACCAGATCTGCCTTGTTTTGGCTTCAGTAGCACATGTACAGCACACTAGAATTTAGAAATAATTATGTTTGAATAAATTCTAAATATCACTTAGTTAAAGGGAATTATAGGTATGACCTTTGTGACATGCTGTCAGATTTTTTTATGTTATCTCCAAAATGTAACAAACAAAAGCACATGGTATTTAGAAGGTTCTGTACTTTTCAAACACACCTTTACAAGTAGCACTAAGGGAATATGATGCTTTAAGAATTAATGCAACAGCTTGACCTGTTCCAGAGCACTGCCTAATTATTATTTTAATGCTATTTCAGCAAAATAGGTATTTCTTCTTTGTTTTTTTTTTTTTGTTTGTTTTTTTCAAATGAAAGGAGTTGCATTTGTCACTCTTGTATGTCCATCATGATTTCATCTTAAATTATTTTGTTGGAACTCACAGAGCTTTATTTAAGAGTGAGATGAATACCGATTTGAAGTACCTGAAATTTAAGACAAAACCAGTGTAATATTGAAAAAAATCTGTTGTTCAGCTGGTATTACTTTTTTTTCTTTAAAAATCTCCTTTAATTTGCAGTTAATTGTTCTTTTCAGGTCTGTTTTGATGTCATGTTTTGCAGAGAAACTATTAATCTACAATCTGCATGGCAATAAGTAGGAAACAATTACAGTTTTTCATACAACAAACCACTGTCCTTCTATTTACTAAAGAAGACAAGTTTTCTGAAACATAGAGGTTGTTTTTGGTTTTGTTTTTTTTTAGCAGTTATGTGGCTCAGATCCAGCAAGCAAACCTGTTTTACTGATGGGGTCTCTACTTATCCAGTGTTTCTGTCATCAGCCTGACCTTGCAGCTTTCTACAGTGCCATTATACCCTGGGTGCTGGCTTATTTTCATACAGCAGCCCCCAACTACTTGATCCCACTTCATCTACTTCATGGACACAGACATTTGTTGGGCTTATTAGCTCAGCAGGAGCCTTATCATATTTTGTATCTGAGGCTGTTGGAGATGTCAAGAGATGGAAATGCTGTGTAGCTTTTTATCCTCTCTTCTTGCACTTTCTCTGAAAGCCCAACAGTGCATTTGGATTCAGTGCTCTCCTGCCACTAGCTGCTGAGATCTCTTTAAATATGTCTAGCTTTGCCATCTGTACCAATAACACTGCAAAGGCTTAGCCATGATTAGGCTGTCAAGATTTATTAAGTTAAAAAGTATCAAAGTTTCTTGCTGCAACCCCAGACCTTTTAAGAGTCCACCTTCTTTAGAAACCCTTCCCCCTCCTGACTAACACTACAGTCAATGTGCTTCGCTTGACCTTGACCAACATATGCACCCGGGGAACACTAATGAATTTGGGCCAATTCATCTTGGAACTCCAAATTTAATCAAGCTGACATGCCAGGGAAAGCAGACTGTAATTAACTCCTAGCATTTTAGGTAATCTGTAAATTTCATAAACTTAGCTCAGTCTGTTTCTGTGGTATTAAGCATTTTTTTTGTGGATTTGTTTAACAGACTAAAATTGTTAAAATAATACAATAATAACAATTAAAAAGAAAATGTTGTATCATAACATTAAATCCCTTTAAAAATTACTATTAGTCCAGCAGAATAGGATGCCACCAAACAATGTATACTTAGCAGCCTGCCTAGTAAAACCAAGTGAATCCAGTGTTATCATTTCTATTTGAAAATGAGTCATCCACTCATTTCATGATGTGCATGTTATGAAAATGTACAATGAGTGAAAATGAAATAGAAAAAAATCCCTTGCTCACTGTTATCTTTCAATTGGTTTAATTTTGATGAAGAAGAGATAGGAACATTAAAAACTAGCCCATAGGGCTCCTGTTTTGTTCTGCTTCATTTTATTATTATTTGTATAATGGTAGCACTCAGAGGTCCTGGCCAGGATCAAGGTCCCACTGTGTGAAGTGCTGTATGAATGCAAGGTTTCAGCCCTGAGGGGGAAAAAAACAAAACAAAACAAAAACAAAAACAAAAACAAACCCACCAAAAAAACCCCCAGTAAAATATTGATTAAAATTAAAAAAAAAAAAGAAGAAAAAGAGAAAAGAAAAAAACCAAACAACCCACCCACCACCCTAAACCAGACTTTTCTGAGACTAATATTTAAATCTCCAGGCTGAAATAGTTCCTCTGACTATTTTTTTATTGTTTCCATATCTGCATGGAGCATCAACAGCACACCTGAGCTCCTGCCTCACCAAAGTGGTCCTGGTAGGTAAGGAATTTTGAGATGGCAACAAATATAATATAACAAAGTCAGAGCTCAAGCAATCAAATTATTAAATATGGACTTACAAAGGAAAAGACCAACTAACGGAGACTAAAACAATCACTACTTTAACAGCATATCATCTCAGAAATGATGAACCTTTGATCTTTTAAATGTAGGAATTAAGAAAAATATTAAAAGCAGGACCATGCCAAAGACTAAAACATATACATACATACATACATACATATTGTATAGACATATTTCCTGCAGATCTTGTTAAAGGGAAGCAATCAAATAACATCAGATATTGCTTCAATCAAATAAATGTTAATTATTTAAGAGCAGAGGCAGAGGAGAGCCAGAGCCATTAATTTAGGTTCCCTTCCTCAAAATGTGTTTCATAAAAATGCCACCTTTTGAAGATCTTGCTATTATCTTTTAACATAAAAATTCACAAAGTTTTTTAAGGCAGACAGCAGCACAAAGGACTACAGTGAATATGAAGTTCACCTACTCCCACTACTCCCATTAATCTTTGTAGTCTTCCTTTTTAAAGAGAAGGATAAACAGGAATACAGATAACTAATGAAATTTCCTCAGTTTTGCAGTTTGTACATACTTAAAGAAATGGTTATACAAATAAATGTACAGGGAGTGACGAAAGAAGCATGTGCCTTAACCTTTTACTGCTGATTATGGTCGCTGTGGCTAGAAGGGAGAAATAAGGTCTGTGCTCAAACATAACATGCAAACACACAAATACTGTGTTTACACATCATAATCATGTAAAGCAACACATGTATTCTATAGGATGAGATTTTTGACTCTGTTCCAAATGTTGATGCCATTTTAGATGGACAAATCAGTCACGCAGTGTATTTCATGAAAATTTTTCTCATACTGAAAAAACCACAGCATAACATCATATGATCACAGAAGATTCTTTACTGACTTGTGGCCAGCACAGTCTTTCATTTCTAAATACACTGGACCAAGGGGAATAAAACCAATTCAAGGCTTCCTTCTCTCATGAGGCTGGAAAAGCTAGGCATAATTTGCTTCTTCTTTCTCTTGGTATATGACTATGCACATGCATGGGTCTCAATTACAAAAACAAATATCTGTTTTTTGTGCAAGGTCAGAGAGCTAAGCAATGTATCTTATGTGCTCTCAGTCTATAAAATGAAAAAAAAAAAATCTTCTCAGGCCTTTTTCTTAATGTATAAAGTATCCAGGACTTTATTTTGAACAATGCAGAAGCAAAATTCAAATACCCAAAAAAGGTGAAGTCTCCATAGGCATGGCCAGTAATGTGCTATGTACTTGCCGAGCTTTAAAAAATGTCTTCACAAACGTTATTATGATTTATTAAGCAAATTCTTGACCCTAATAGCTAGTAAAAGCTAGCAAAGTGCAACTGGCCACTTTAATGACCGGAAACATAAATGCTGGTTCACAGAAAGTAATCTCCCAACCATCATAATGTGCGATAGATCATTCAGGACACTAAACACTTGACCAAAATGATCTCACCTGCTGTCAAATACTCTCTAAAATCCTTTTCTTCACTGGCCAATGAGAACATTGTGGTGCAAATATATGGCTTATACCAACATATTGGAGACATCATCATCAGGCTATGTGCAGGAGCAGAAAATGCAGATTGTTTGGGTGCTGGTGATGGGTGGCCTCCAGTGACTGGGCAACAAAATACTCAAGGTGCTGTAGAACCAATTCTAAGTAGATCTCAGCTGATTGTGAGATGGTTGTCAATCTATAGGTTATCTATATGGAACCCTGCATGGATTTTTCTCCTTTTCAGAGACCCCTGGAGATAATTGCAATACCACAATTTTGCTGAACTTTAACCAGCTCCACCACCTCCATCTTAGCCTCTACAACCAATGTTATCTCCCAAATGAGGGAGCATATAATTATAAGAAAAGTTTAAATTGATGCAAGGATCTCAGGAGCTAAAAGGCCACTCATAGCTGAACAAGACACTTAAAACTTTTAAAACAATTCCTAAAGGGAAAAGTAAGTTAATGCAAAACACTGAAAGGAGCAATCAGTAATGTTGACTGTACCTTCAACAGAGGATATGCCCTCACTAGCTGATAATGAAGAACAATCTTGAGACTGCATTAGATTCATTGATAGTCCTTACTAGAGAGATAATTGTGGTAAGAAATGGTTGCGCTCCCACTTCCCCAGGAGGCTGTGCCTATTGCTGTCAAAGGAAGATCTGGAAACTGTGATTCATGCTTTTATCATCTCCATGTTCCTAACTTAGGGCTAAAGGCTCCACAGAAGTTTCATCTAGTGCAACACTCAGCAGCCCACCTCTTAAGCAGGAAAACCTGCCAAGAGATCATAATGGAAATCTGCACACTCTAATGGATTTCTGCATTCATTATCCAGATACAAATCAACTTCCTGGTCCTTATATTTAAGGATATTTTAGATACTGGCTTTTAGCCAAGATCTACCATGCAACTTTTCTTATTGAAAATGCTGAAGTGTATGCAACTTATGTTCAAATGCTCAGAAGTGTTTCATGTATTAGACTCCTGCCCCTGGAAGGAAAATTTAACAGAATTCAAGATGTGGTGTGAATCCAATCATCTCACAAGCAAATCTTCCCGTAATAGTGTGGCTTTAGGAGGAATGACAAGAAGCGAAAGAAAAGGAAGGAGTAAAGTGAGAAGAAAAATCCAAGAAAAACATATATGCCTCCAAAACCTGTCACATTAAGTACAGATATGGATAGAGGCTTTTTGTAGACATCCATAATTTACTTTTGAGTGTGAAAGTTATGGACATATTACATGTGTTGATTGAATTAGTGACATATAAAACATTCTGCCCAAGAAGCTTATTATCTGAGGGTGCTCAGATGCTGAAAAGAAACAAAAGGAAAGAGAGAGATGAGTTGGGATGGAGATAAAACTTGTACAGTTGCAAGGAAAGTAGAAAAGTATTTTTTCTGTTAAGGCATGCACATATTCAACTCTTTTGGCTACTGAAAGCTGACCTACCAAACGTTTTCTTTAAAACAAGGAAAGAAGGGGAAGAAGAGTGAAGAAAAGAGAGAAGAATATCAGCTAACAGGAGTTAGAACCTTAATTTAGTATTTTTATATGTATTTTGTTGCAGCATTAAGTCATGCATATTTTGAGCAAATCTAGGAATTACCTGGTCACAGGATTCACATTGTAGCTAGTTCTAAAAGTGTGTGGTGTATATCTGCGGCTGCAGTAAGAGCTTTTGGTCTTTTCAGTAATGTTTAGAGGAAAATGCCAATCAAAATAAATTCTCACTCCTAGGTCCAAACTCCAGCATAAATAGTTATTATGAATCAAAATTGTTTCACTGTATTTTTAATTTTTCAAGTTAATCTGTTTCTCAAGGATATAGAAGAAAAATTCTAGTGTTAAGAAAAGACAGAGGATGCAGTAAGATCCTAAACTATAAATTTTTCTTCAGGATCGGTGTTCTCTGAATATGAGCTTTTACTGCTCTAAATTGCTTGTGTTCAAAGTAAAGAACTTTGAAACTGAGGCCACAAAACCTATTAATTCTATTGCATTATAACAGTATGGTAGGCTTGTCCACTGACTGGTTTTCTGATGGTCTGCCTAGTTTTATTCTAGCTTCTCCCAGCTCTCTCAGAACTACTAAGCATGGACACATACAGTGGTCTCTAGTCTGAAGTGATCATTAAAGATATTCTGTGGCGGAATCTTTACACAAATTAGCAGACGCTTTCTGGTACATCAAGAGATGTGACTTTCTTCATGCTACTCTACATCTGAGTTTCACAAACAAAGAGATTCAGGGATAAGGCTCCAGTGGAACCATAAAATATTTGCTAGTCTGTCATTACCACAAACCTGGTTGTTAGTGGGGTGGAGTGCTCCATCTACTTTCTGGCACTAGCTCCAAGACTGCTGACAGATTTATGTGAAGCAGACTCTTCATACACTTCTAGCTTCTGCCCAAAATGGTGAAGGTCTTAATTTTTTTCCCCCTACAGATGGACATTTCCAAAGTGCAGCCAATACTGTCACATTAAATGACTCCAATATTGTAAAGCTGAGAACAGATAAAATGGATAACTGTTTTTGAAAATCATCCAAATACTATTACAGTTTGTTTGTGTAAGGCAAACAGTAGGCTAGGCTATTAAGGCAGGGAAGAAACCAGAGTATTTTCCTCCAAGACTCTACAACCTAAGCGGCATATAAACAAAGAACCTGGTCTTGGGAGATGCTGAGCTCATACATACTACAGTGATAGGTACAATAAAACAGCCTAGGTTGGATTCCTAGAGCATCCTAATTTACTCTGAGCTACTGGAAAAAGGTTGGTGTTAGATCCTGTTGGATGCAAGAGATAAGAAAAAACCCCAAACTGTTCAGAAGGGTTCAGAGGACCAAAGCTAAGAATAATCTTGGGGCAGGCTTTTAAAAGAGTATAGGATTCTGTTGTTGAAAGGATAAGTAGCGAGTCCTAGATTTCATTAATTGGGTGTAAACCATGAAGACTGATTCCCCTGTTTTTACAATTTTTCTTCTTTTTCATTGCTGTTTAAGAATCACTGCTCCCATAACATCATGCCAACTTCACTGAATTTGAGATTAGCTGGGGCAATAGCTGGGGAGATAGCCTCAGGCTTGTGTATAAAAGAATGTGTTTCAGGTCCTGCTTTAGGCTCTACCAGCATTTGATTGGGGTTGTCTAGATGGAGGAGGTAGATACTAGTAAGCATTAATGTGAATTTATGATAGTCTGGCTACACTGCACAGGCCTTTAGCAGAAAGTGAAGTGTGTAGCACCAAACAATGCATACTAGGAATATCCATACAAAAAGGTACCTCTTTAGACAGGAATGAAAACAGAGTAATTTCCTTAAAGAACTTATTATAGGAACAGCATATAAAGAAAGAGCCCATTCCTGTGAGGTGCTGTAGTTAGTGCTCTATTAATTCCCTCCCGTGTTTACTGCATACTAACTTCTTGTGTAGACAAGCAGAATTTAAGCCTTGCAAAATTGTGAATGGTTGAAGTGATCTCATATATCCTTTTTAATGGGACTTCATGTAGGTAGCCTCATCAGTAGCCAAACCCAGCTTTGGAAAGCTTCCTCTTACACAGCTGTTGCTTACAGGTGGAAAAGTAACTCCTGCAGCAACAGCTGATAACATTCAGGGACTTCTACCACTATGAATGGAAATGAGAAGACTGGCAGACGTCATGGAAATATATTTTGCTCATGACATCTCCTCACTGTCTAAGAGTCTTCCAGATGTTGGGTGATGTCCTCATCAGTGCAGTAATGCTCTCAGCTCCTAACACTAAGCATCACTTATTGACATTTTTCTGTGGGGGCAGCATCTGCTAGAAATGCTCAGGCATGTTAGAGAGACTCCAGAGGGAATTTTTCCTTCACCTCTTCTAGAGATGGAGGTTCTCATAAGACAGCATGCACTACAATGTCATTCCATGGCTTAGAAAAATCTTCCTGGCCCATAAAACATTGCCAGCTCAGAGTTTCCTAGGTGTATCTAGTACATGAGGTACAAAAATTATATTTCATAATTCAGATGAGCAATTTCTGGAATTGAACAGTTCTGTTCAGTCCTTTACTCTTTATAAATTTATGAGTGGGTTTGTGGCCTGTCACTAATAGGTCTCTAAATTAATAAGCTGACATGTATTGCAACACTCTCTAGGGCAAACTTCCTTCTTCAAGTTTAGAGTCTAGTGACCTGCCTTATGTCATGCCGGGGATTCAGCCTTAGCAAAGGATGAAATTTTCAGCCTGCTTTTTGTTCTGTGATAGTTTACAATACGTCAGCTTCTCATTCTGTGTCATCAGTTAATATTAAAAGCAGAAAACACTGTCTTCTAGCACTGAACAAGAAGATTAATATCTCCTTTTAATGGGATTTTTGAACGATGGAAAGAGAGAATGAAGATCTTTTACTTTACAGAGTCTTTTAAAGGAGAGTGAAGGTAACACTGCTTCATTATGTGGAGGCCATGGTTTCTTGGGCTGCCATGTGTGTATACAGAGCTGTGCTCCTGCTCACCACCTCTGGTACTGCCAACCTAACCATGCTCCAGCAGAAGGATAGGAAGTTATGTTTGCCATGGCACAGCTGGGCACAAAGGACTGTACTCTGGCTGCCCAGACTCCAGATGTTCTAGGCATGAGAGGCAGAAGCATATCCTGCACTAAGGGGCCAAGACAGGCTATTTTTTTTATACTATTCTCATTTCTTCCTCCTTACCCAAGACATTTCTACAGGCCTGTGGTCAAAGAAATGCCTAATCTTGCTATGGTAACAAGCCACAAAGAACTGGGAATCATATTGCCAGCTCATTGTACTAATGTGCTTTTTGCCTCCTAAAGAGCTTTGTGATTCCTGTCTGCAAACAGGTAAGTCCCATACCCCTCACATCCCCACATGCACCAAGCTCATCTGTGTGAGGTGGTGCACATTTGTCTTATCTGCACTGGAAGACTTATGTATTGTGGGTTTAACTGGGCCTGTGAAGGGAACAGCATGTGACTAGATATAGTCACAAAAGTATATCAGGCTATTAGTTATTTAAAAATGGTCAAAGAGATAAAAAATCAATTTGGGGGAGGAGGATTGTGAACAGAAATAATGGAGTAAGCACTGCAATACACCCATCTTCTCCACATTTAACTGTTCAGTCCCCACATCTGTAGAAGGAATGCACGCTTTAAATGAGACATTCAGCTGGCATAAATCAGGAAGCATCTCTGAAATCAGTGGTTTCACATCTGTGCATCAGCTAAGCACTGTGTTGCAGAGTTTTCATCACTGAAGACCAAATGAGTATGATCGCTGCATATTATACAGGAATTATTTAGTAGGCAGGGGCTAGATCTCTTGCTAAACAGGAACCTATTACAGAGGGAATGCATTCATATACAGCAGTAAAGTGCCTGCAGTTCTGATTGAATAAAGAGAAAGGCGGAAACCCATGGAAATTAATATTTCTGTAAATCATAAAAGTAAGCCCAAGCTTATTAACCATTTTTATAGGCATTCTATAAAACAGAAGAACTATATATGTGAGAAAAAGAGAAAAGACAAAGAAACAGAGACAGAGTGAGAGAGAGAAAACCAGAGAAAGAGAAAGAGGGAGAAAAATGTTTAGGATGCAGAGATAGAAAGGGAGAAAAATGTTTAGGATGCATGCAGCAAAAAAGTATTTTGAACAAGAATAAAAATAAAGATTAGAGTTCAAATTAAACTGCACAGTCTCTATACATGATCCGCTCATTATATATTTATTGTTTCTTGACTACTGAAAAATGATCACTATCACTGCTATTTTCATGTGACTTTCAAAACAAAAAAAAAAAAGAAGAGAAAGAATACATGTTATCTTCTGCATTATCTCCGTAGGCTAGGTTATATACTGCACATAGTTAAACACACAATGATGAAACATTCATATAGGCTGCTCTCATTTCCCAGCTTCTCATTTCTACACAGAGCACCTAGATTTGCCAGAATCTCTCCCTCCTTTGGCAAGAGGGCAAGCAAGCAGTCATTTCAGAAACTGGTGCCAGTGCTACCTATGAGTCAGCATGATGTATTTAATGCTCCATTTGTTAGAGGCTAAGTACATTACCCCTACAGTGCCCTAACCTCCAATGGCTCAGTGCCAGGGAGCCCAAGCCTGGTCCTGAACCTGTATTACTACTCCACATTTAACTGCAGTGTCAGTTGTCTCTAACACATACATTAGATCTAGGCATCACAGTGCATCATTTTAACATTAGATTCTGGTATTACGAAATATATCTTTTTTCAGAATATTTCTTATTTCCCTGTAATGCATCAAAAATGGGAATGAAAAATTAGACATGGATTTGAAGTGCAAAAATTTTATGTTTTCATCATTTTGTACTAAAGCTGGAATAAAAATATAGGTGTTTGTAATATGGTGCACAGGTCTGACATATAGCTCTTGATGTTCAGGGTTAAATTTAAATCTACATTGCCTGGTTACCAATCTCCACAGTTGCACCCAGGCAGGACTAGGAAAGATTGATGATTGTGATTGTGAGATTAATCCTGTAATGTTTACAAGACTTCTGAGCTGAAACCTGGTTGGTCATATCATGCTATCCAGAGAAGGCCGCTTGGCTTGCCAGGGTAATTTCTTCTGATGCAGTAAATAACTAGGCATAATGAAAATACTCTGATGTATTCTACTGCCTGATTGATGCTCTGCATGCGATATGGCAAAGCAGTGCACTTCCTATCACAAATTTACATATACAAACCAGCAGAAGAAGCATGATAATGTCAGCATCTTCCAGAAGCCCTAGGATGCTACACAATTTTATAGCAGTTATGAATTACTGTTGACCTTTCTGGCCTCTTATACCAGTATGCTAGACTCAAGCATATTGAAAGTCATCAGTCTGAAGCAGTCATTCTTTACATAATTATGGCTATTTGTGTGTGGGAGGATAGTGTTTCTTTTATTGTTAAAAATTAGCATTAAAGAATATCACTGCTGAGATTGAATGGCCCATCTGTTTTAAGCATATATTTTAATAGAAACAGAAAAAAGTATGATTCAAATTCTGCAAACTATTTTTATAAGCCAAACAATGCCAGAATGTGGACTTTTACAATTCAGTACTTAATGAAAGAGCATGGCTTGTGTCCTGGTTTCCTGGTTTAAACACAGCCTTTTTTTTTTCTTTTTCTTTTTTTTTCAGCAGGCTAAAAGGTCTTAGCTCTTAGCACTATCATTTAAACTAAATTTTTTGCTGGATTTTGCAAGTCTAAATTAACAGGAAATATTCAGTAGTGGTATAAAAGTCTTTCAAGTACAAATATAGATTAAATCTTTGAAATCATGTAGATGCATTAGTTAAAGGAGCTTCCATATTTCATACTAAATATTTGAATAATCAGGCTTTCAGAACATCACTAAAACACAGCTCCTTATTATCATTTGCATTTTAATGTCCTTAAAATTATTACACTAAGGGAAATGTTTTTGATACATTATAGCATTTCCTCTAAATGTGTGATTATGTTAATGGGTTTTCAATCAGGATCCTAGCCTGACACCATAGGAAAATTTATGCAAAGTTCATACCCTGTCAGGGCCTTTAATCAGGACCATTTATTAGACCCCTGCCTTCTTTGATGGTTGCTGCTCCCTTTATTAAATATACTGACTTGGCCATCTGAAGAAAAGGACAATAAAAGGTTACTGGGGATGAAAGCATGAATGCTATTTGCTCATGTTTCCTTTACAGACACTTCTTCAATAATTAAGGAAGGGCTTTCTTTGGCCTTTTAGGCTTTTGAAGTGCATATCAAACATAACACTTAGTTCTTGTTTTTATGGAATGTTTAATGCACAGATTTAGGCTTAAGCACAAGTAAACTAACTTAGAGGCTGCTAACAGAATTAATTTAAATAATTTTCACAAAAATCACTGCAGTCACGTATGTCTACTGACTAGTTGAGTTATATTGAAGTGAGGCAATTAAACTTACTGTAATTTAGAAAAATACTGAAAACAATGGCTCCCCCCCCCCTTCTTTTTTTCTTTACACTAGTTACTTTTCTAGCTTTTTTCTGGGCAAACCTTAGCATAGAAAAGTCATCACTGCATCTGATAAAACAGCTTTCAATGTGAGAACTGTTTCTAAGATCCCTCAATATATATGCTAGTTACTTTATAAAATTATTTAATACACTGCTTAAGGATTTATAGGAGGGTTGAAACTGGCATGAGTGACACTAATTTTTCCCCTGGATCGCATGCAGAGAAAAACACAACAAACAGCAGATCTAACTAAGTAGTATTGACAACCTGGGGTTTGGATACAAATTCAATATGAGAAAACAGACTCACTTCAATGAAATACAAATAAACAACGAATTCTGTTTTGACATGTCTAAATAGGTAGTAGGTGACTGAGAGGCTTGGGTCTCATAGGAAAGCCATTAGTGGAGCATTTGATAGGAAAACGTTTGATTTGAATGCAAGTTGCGTTTCCCCTCAGGGGGTGATCTGAGTGGTATACTGGGGATTCACAGGCGCCCTTTTCACTAGAAAATGCCTGCTGGGCTGTATCTTGATAAATGAAATTTGTAGGATCTCCTAATACTAACAAGTATATAACTATATCATCTATTTAGAAGGCATGCTAATTATATTGGTTCACTGATGTTCATTTTCTCATTCTGCAAAAATATATTAAAAAGTTTTAATAATGAGCACCTGGGTCAATTCTATGTCCAGACTGGAAAAAATAATAATACTTCATTAGTTTAATTATCAATATTTATTGCTCTGAAAAAAGGAATTCATTATTTTTCCCCACAAGCAATTGGTAAATATTCAGTGAAGTGATAGGATTGCAGCAAGGAATTACTTACATAAATGCCACTGACCTGATGTAGAACAGAGTCTTAAGCTAAGAAACTTTAAACTGAATAGTTCGCTGGCATCTTTTTTTCCAAAAATAGTATCCTAAATATTATAATGGCCATCATAAGTATTGATAAAATGAATAATCTCTAACAAGATAGATGAAAATGAGTACAGCCTCATTAGTATCCAGATATCTACACACCTTTGTGTACATCTCTTAAGATGCTAGGTGTTTTTGAAACAAATTATTTGGTACCTAAATTGCACAGCTCAAAAAGGAATGTATTTGATAAAATGGGAAGATTTGACTTTTTTTTCTCACATCAGAATCTTATAGAAAAATAATTTTAGGTGTTATTTTATACNCACCCCCCCCCCCCAGACCCTTTAAAATCAAATTGTTTCAATTGCAAAGCAAGAATATTCAAAGAATACATGGCTAAAAATAAATGAATGAGGCACTAAAGAGTTAATGTTCAGAGATGAAGCTTGGAGTTAGGGATTGTTTATGATGCCAAAAATGTTGCTGAAGGTAATCTTAGTAAAACAACCCTTCAAAATTAGTATTACATTTAATTGAATGCATGTGTTTCTGATATATCTCATCAGTGTTAAGCATCATTCTATCTTTCTGTTTGTCCACATAAAGAAGCCAGCAGACTGAATGATACTGGTAATGCCTGTTAGTTTGAAGGCAGAGAATGCACGATATGCAGCTTAAAGCACATCAAAGAAAATGTAACAGGACCTCAGTATGTCTTCCTATTAGACAACACGTTGTTATTAAGTAGAAATATTATTTCTTGTATTTATGCACTTTAGCAGATCAGAAGATACCCTTCAGAATTAGTAATTAGTAAAAAAACCAACCAAACAAAACAAACAAAATATTTCCCTTTCAGTGAGGAAGACAAATGAAAAAAGGAATGTTATACTTCCATGAATAAAGAAAGCAGGAGGATATTAACTCATGTAAGATACAGTTTATTGGTTTATGTCAAAGTAAGCTATCCTGATTAGCTAAATGGATCAGGTGTAAGGACATTAAAAGGGATAAGGTGGCTTCTGAACATATAAGAATATATAACAGCATATAAATATATATCTGTATTTGTTCTATATTGCTCATGCGCATGCACACACATTCTGCATGTGTTAGGCCTTTCTGAGAAAGAGGCAAACAATATAGATGAAAATCAGCATCTGCAAAAGGCAGCAATCCCATGATTCCTTCTGAGCCAATCACTTAACATATCATTCATAATGCTAGTCTGCTTTCATCATCCTCACCCTGTCACTGGCATCTTTCTTCATTTTCTTCTGCTTCTCAGTTCCAAGAAAGTGGAACCACTGTATCATTTACTGTCCACAACCTAAGCTGCTGATTTAAAGGCTGATTTTTTATTTTCCATAATGCCATATAACTATTCTTTCTGCCTTCTATAAAAGTTTAAGTTCAGGAAGATCTTGGGTAATTTTAACACTGAAAACTGTTCAGGGAGCTCAATTTTCTCATCTTCTCTCCCACATTCTTCCTTTCATTATAAATTTTATAATTACAAGCTTTTAAAGAATATGATATGCAATTCCCCCCCTTTTTTTTGTTTTGTTTTTTTTTTTGTTTTTGCTTTTCTAGCTTCCAGGGTTATACAACTTAAGCAGTAGCTTTTATTTATGCTCAAGAAAATTTCTAAATTAATAAAAATTGCTGCCATCATTTTTTTCTTTAATGACAAGACACATTATATTTACTAAGCATATTCTCCAAATGTTGATAGTTAGATTGTTTTTATTAATGATTCCTAAAAGCAAATACAGTGCATTTTTTCCTCCTCTTTTTTTTCCCTGTATTATTATTATTGTTACAGTGGACAGTGATGACTTTGTGTCTTAAAACCTAATCACTAGTGCCTATTAAATTTGGGTTTCATATGTTGCTGGAGGTAGAACTGATTATCATAGTGAATGAAATACTTGTTTGGCGTATTCCCAGAGGGCAAAAAGTCATTCTTCAAGGTGATGCATCTCATTTGAGGAATACATTAACAATTGAAGGCAGTTAAAAATACATGTGAACTCCCAGTGAGGCAAATCTGAGGTTGACCACATATATTTACTGACTGACTCTTGCCTCATTCAGGGGAGAAAACTGTGATATGGAAGGCTGGTTCCTGCAACACATGAGACCTTAATTTACAACTCTAATGTGGCAAGTAGATCATAGCTGCTTAGAAAATATTTAGGATTTAACGCTCTGTATGGGCTTAAGATGTCTTTTGTATCTTAGAAGGTTAAAGAAAAAGTATGAGAACAGATAAGGCTCAACAGCATTAAAGGTCAAGTTTGTGATAGAAATTAACTTCTTATTTCAAGGTTTTGTGGTAAAATAAAGAATAAGACAGATGCATTTTTGAAACCATGCTGAGATCCATAGTGAAAAGTTTTATACAATAGAAAACAGGAGACAGGCTACATAAAGGCCAGCATTATTGCTATGAAATGCCAGGTTACAGACTGATTGCATTAATTGCAGTACCACCCTGAATAGATGGAGTGATACAGAGGATATCCTGTACAATGACGAAACGTATTACTGTTTCAAATGTTATTTTTCCTCCAGATTAATTTTCAAAACATGTGATATTTTAGTGAAAAATAAAGCAGAAATAGAAAGCAAGCCAGCGTACCAAAATTTCTCAAGTAGAGCTGAGTGCTAACCAAGTAAAATATGAAATTTAAAGCAACATGATATGATAAAACCCAAATCAAACCAAAAGAATTCAGTATTTGAGCTTGTTTTCCCATCAAATTAGAAGTTATATTATACTATGTGGCTTTTTATTTATTTGGAAAAAAGTGATTTTTCAAAAGGTATAAATGTTAACATTTTGATTCACAAAGAAGCACTGCAGAATTTTCAACCTCTCTTCCAGTAAATAGTGTCAAACAAACATGAAGTTTTGCAGAAAATAGAGGTAGAGCAAGATGGACTACTTCTCATCTCCAAATAGTATCTTCCTTCAAATTCAAGAAAAGGTAATTTTAACTGCAAAATACATTTATATATGAATGCATCTATACGTTTCACACCATTGCAAAATCACCATTAGAGTGAGAACATGCATTGACATGGGATAATAATTATATCACTGACATACATGTTGCTATCAAATAAATTTCCAAGACAAAAACAAAGACAAAATCCACTAGGGAGCTAATACAGTCCCTCCACCCCCCAATTGTCAACACCTAAATTCTGACTAGCATCATGGCATTTCTGCACCACAACCCAAGCCATTCTCAGTTAACAGGTACATTATAACTCCTGAGATCAACCCCTCAGTATAGTCAAGACATCACGACATTTTACTGCAGTCCGTCAACTTGTACTTCTCTTGAAACCCAATTAGAACTGCTGTGTGATTCCAGGATATCCATTTTCCAAGGCAGCAGCTGAAGGCAGACTGTGAGGTAGTGAAACAGAGAAATAGGGTAAGGATAAAAAGGGAGAGAATTTTATCAGGAAACACCTCTCTCATGAAAGAAATAATTTATACAGTGCATAATCCACATTGTTACACAAGAAATCCTTCACTGAGCCTAGAGATCTAACATTACATATAAAGCAAAATTGCATGGGCCTGTGGAAGCTGGCAGCTATATGAGACATATGGGGCTGGAAGCCTGAGAATTCTGCACTGAGAATGATGAGTTAGAGTTTATACAGGGAGCTCTGTCTGTAAGTTTGATTAGCCAGATGCGTGAAAAGGAACCTGATGCTCAGAAAGAAATTCCTGGAAGGGGCTGTTGAAAAATCAGATGTAGCAGGAAGACAGCAACAGTCCAGATGTGCCTTTGGGGAGAGTGAAAGCCTTAATGCCTTACCCTTGCCTTGCTCAAAGCCAAAGGTAGGTCTGGGTAAAATTACCGTCTCGTTTTTGAGTTGCATATCTAATAACCTATTTAATAAGGTCCTTAAATAAGGACCCACAGAATCCAGAGCCATTGCAGAGAGGCACCTGTCACAGAGTCAGTCAGCTGTAACTCCTAGCTTGAACGTACTCACAGGTCCACATTTCTGAAGAGAATGTATGATCTTGCCTTCAGGACTCCAAAGGTAAATCTACCATGTATTTTGATGTTGGATTGCTCCACCCAATTTAATTTACAAAATAAGCAACTGAGGAGCCTTAAACCCTTGGATTCTAAAACCTGTCATTTCTTTCCCCAAAGCCCTTTTTAGATTCTCTTAATCTTTCTCACTTTCTGGTTTTCTATGTCCTTGCTGAAGTATGGATGGATGTATATCCTACTAGCCTTTTTCTGTGTTAGGCACAAAGTGAAATTGAGTTCAATACTGCTACTTGGTATTGGTATTATTTTCATAACAAAGAAAAGTGCGAGCCATGGAGACAGGTCTTGCAGAAAGAGCAGGATCAGCAGTTGTCTCTGACTGACTCAGTATTGTGTTTCAACTCTGAGTTACTGCCATCCAGAATTGTTCAATTCTCTAACCAGAGTCGGGAGTTTTTTTCACTCTCCAGTATATTATGTTTTATAGTGCTGTATTGAAAAGTACAAGCCCTACCCATTTTAACAAGCCAATCAAATCACTCTTTGAAAGAGAGATGTGCCCATCATTTGCTACACCACCAACATCTCTGTCTTCTAACAGATGTGACTCTGACATCTGCATTTTTGATTAAGAGGCTAGCTAACACTGGGTCTAGATTTGAAATTCTGGGTCTGACTGAAAAAGTAACTTTATTGTTTTCCAGCAAAACCAGCTAGTTTCTGTCATCTGTCTACAAGTCAAAATTGTGTGGCCTATTAATCACATAGCACTTAACATATTATTAACCATAGTATCTTTTAATAATGTCGGTTGGCAGAAGTCCCCATTACCTGCAGAATGTTTCTATAACTGAAGTCTTTAATCCTATTGAAAACTCAAACAAAAAACTCCATATAACTTGATGACAATTCCTGTGTTTTGATGAATAATTTCACATTGACTATACTTTTTCCTGTTATAATTGAATTTCTATCTGAGTAATGGCTTTTTAGTTTAATTTAGCACCATTCTGTTTCTCTGCTTAAACTTCTGAACTCTTTGAAATATTTGGAAATCACTTACAGTCTTTGAATCCCTTGGATTTTGCACTGTTTTCCATTCCATTATGGTTAACATTTATGGTTTAGACAGATTCTGGGTAGTTCTTAAGTGTGAGATATCTTGGCCAGTTAATTTGAAAATGTTAAAAACCTTTGCCACAGAGGGTAAAGTTCCAATTACAACAGCATCAATGGGACAGGTACGTCTCTCTCTTTTATTTCAAATAAATATCTGAAGTATCTGTTGAATATTCCTGTCTTTATACATCAGTATGTGATCAAACAAACCTGGCAGTGAACCTATAGATGTTATCAATAAGATTTTTAAAGCATTCTTACTTTTTTAATTCTATGGGAAATTGATATTGCATTGAAATATCCATTGGCTTTCCTTTAGCTCTCTTAGAGGTTTTAACTTGCACCTTTTATCTACTTTCATTTGCCTTCCCATTTTTCCTTCCATCATTTCCTGTTATTTGGTCTATTGTCATGTCTATAGAAGTTTAAAGCCAAGAAATCCAATATGACTTTTTTTTCTTAAATTCTAATTTCATTGATATATATCAGGATATAATTGAGGAATTTTTACTTGTTAATACCTGCAAATTTGGGAAAATCAGCTGCTTTAATGTAAAAGTAGTTATGGCAGTCAGCAATACTGCTATATTTGCTTTCTGAAAATTTTAAAGTCAGAAATTCATTTTATTTATCAAAAAAAAATCATATTATCATAGGATATCTCCAGTTGGAGGGGTCCCATAAGGATCATTGAACCCAACTCCCTGCTCCTTGCAGGTTTGCTTTCAGATGCCTGATAATCTCTTGTCCATCTTTGGTGAAATGTTCTCTTTATTATAGTTAGAAACTCAGTTTCACAATTAGGTGCATGAAATTGCATTTTAAAGAAACAAGTTTTCCTGTGGGTGAATGCTTATGGAATCCTTGATGCTGCTTCTGGGTTCATACAGGTATTTTGTCAGATGCCCACCTCTAACAGCATCAAAACTTTGTAGCAGGCACAACTTAATTCCATAAATATTAAAGGCTTTGTGATTTTGAGTAATATCTGCCCAAACAAATCTTTGATGTAGCGTGCTACCTTGTGTATTCTGCTACATTCTATCCTTGCAAAATTGGTCTAATGCTTAGCTCTAATTGTCTATTCAAATGAAAAGTTTATGTAACCAACTTCATGCTTCCTCTTATGCATTATTATCTTCTCTTGTTAATAAATACTCAGTAACAATAATTCTGAGTTTGGATTTATCATATGTAGGATACCAAGATAAATTCCTGGACATGCACATTTTATAACAGCAGCGGTCTCTAATTTTGGAAGCCTTCTACTTGGGATCAAAAGGAAAATTTTGTGGAGTCTGACTAAACCATTTCATCTTGGAGGTGAGCTATTATTTGTTAGTTTCAAAATTATGCTAAACAATTATATATTAATGGAACACTTACTATCAGTTTAATATTCAAACATTCATCCATTCTTCCTTTCTACATCCTACCAATCAGAGCGGAATACCTTTCGGCATACGTATCACTCTGGTGTCCCTCTTACATTATGGTCTCTGTTTTTCAGTGGTCATCATCTTCCCAGGGAGAATATATCCATAGGAAGGAAGACCAACAACTTAATCACTATCTCTGCTGAAGGCAGATTTTTTCAGCAAACTTGTATCTCATAACACTGTTTTAAAGTTATCCTTACCTTCCATCTACAGTTTGATTTGGGGGCTACTCCCTCACTTTCATCAGATGAATACTTGGGGAAAAAAAAACAACAACTTTCTTCCAAAATATCTGTGTATTTTGTTTGTCACTTCAAAAATATAATCCCTACTGTTACAATGAAGTTTTATAAAACTATTCTTTTCTAAGCTCCAAATGACAAAGTACTTGTGTTTGTATGGGTTTCTGCGCACAGGTTGCAAGTTTTTACGGATGACAGTTTCACATGTCATAAACATTCCTGTCCCACAATGCCTGATCAATGACTGTCCCAAAAAGATACACTCCTGCCAACTTCTTCAAAGCTGCCACATATTCAGAGAGCGCTCGCCCTTCTAGCTGATTTCCCTGGTGTAGTTTGTATCATTCTGCAATAATGTTTGTTCTAAGAACAATATATCCCCTCAAAACATCAAGCTTTTAAACCAGTTTTTGTGGTGTCTGTCAATATTCAGTCAACTTTTCTCCTAACTTGGGCTACTGACACTACCTTATGTTTTTCTTCAGTAGAAATTCATGAGAAAACAAGCCTTGAAGTTTTTTATTTTTACCAAATAAAGCTATTTTCATTGTTTTCCTTTTCAGACAGGTTGACTTTTCCTTTTGTATATTGTCCTTGATGTGATTCTTTGGGGGGCAAAAAAAAAACCCCTGCAGAGCTGTTAACTGACTCAGACCAGTGCTGGATTCTTGACCAAGTATTCCCTTTTGTTTTTGGAGAAGAATTTAAAACTCTCACTGAGTGCTCCTTAGCAAAATGATAACTTAATAGAGAGTTGTTCCTAGGAGAGATCCAACCTAATTCAAGCAAAGGAAAACAGTTCTGGACACAGGTCTGTAACCACAGTCTGACTTAATTAGAAGCACCATGAGTTGCAGCAAATCTTTATTTCTAGATGTGTAGAGCTCCCAATAACTCAAGCACTGGCAGGAGCACAGACACAAATTCTATTTTATATATTCCTGCAGTTTCACCAATGGCTTCCTAATCCAAACTCTCCAATCATATATCTCCCCGGAAATGCAAATTTCTTTTGTAATTTTAGAACACTAAGGAACACTCATCCAGCCTCCTTCCCCTTTTCCCTCCTTTTCTAGGCACTGCTGCCTTTCTTAGCCAAATTCTGCACACAGACTTCTAGGGATTTTAGAACCAAGATTAATTAATTTACATTAGATTGTTTTGAAATCCATTATCAGTTCACATATTGTGTTTCTGAAACAAAAATGCAGGAGAAAATCTGAAGAGACTGCACAGTATCTGCATACAAGCTAACAGCACTCTGATTCTGAAGCATACTCAGGTTCAAATGTCTCAGCCATACTTGTGAGACACCATTTAAAAATACCATCTCAGAAGTGGCATCACAAGAACTGGGTCTATCTATAAAAGCTAGAAAGCCTTATTCAGATTGAGGATCTCAGAAAGATCTTGTCTATTCCACCCATCCAATTCTCTCCAGTGGTGTTGTATAAAACTTGAAATCTCACATGCAGAAGTTACAAATATTCTAGATATAAAGATAATATTGCATAAGAATCATACTCTGTGATTTAAAAAATCCTGTTGCACAATCCCTCTCAGTATCATATTCATACTTAGGGCATCACAGATTATCTGCTTAGGTGGATAAGCTGCCCTAAAGCCTTAGGATAAGGAAGACCTATTTTTATCCTTTGAAAATTGTAAATAACTACAAAGTTTACTTATGTAGAGTATGAACATCAGGGTCACTCACATCTGAACTGTGTCTGAACACGTATTTTTTCCTATAAGGGAACCTTCTTTAGCACACCTACTCTTTCATTATCCCATGCAATCTGAGTAATTTTTTTCATCTTTGGCTTACTCTTGTAGCCTCCTTCCCCTCAAACAGTCAAGAGACATAGCTGAAATAATTCTGCTCAGTGTGGAGAAAGAGTAATTCTTTCTCAGTAAGAAAAAGAATGGCAACTTTACCTAGGAAAAGGTGCAATCCCAGACCACAACATTTCTGGTGAAACAGCCCCAATAATTTTTTATGAACAGAGCTTTTTTTATTTGATAGTAATAAAAAAACCAATTAGAAATAAAATCTTGGTTGTCTCACAGACTAGAGGTGACAGGCTAGATAGGTAATATTTATACAACACAGGGCAAGCACTGACACTGTTTCATAAGGCATTCTGGATGTTTTACAATGGGCCTATTATTTGCAAAATAATTTGCAATTTTTAATCATATATTACTATTCATAACTTTTTTTTTGTGCGTGCACTGGCAAAATCTCAATAAGCAACCCACTGTAAAACTTGAAAGTGTAAAAAGAAATATTACTCTTCGTACAGATTCAATAAATAGACTAGATTTTCTTTCCAATGTTGAATATTGTGATTAATGCTAAAGTATTCTTGGTAATCACGAAGGTGAAAAATCTGAAGCTGTGCAGCACTGCAAATTACTTAAGAATAAGTCAACTTGTGTAAATTATCCATATGTTACTCTCAAATGGCAAAGATATCCAAATCATCTACAACACAGACATCTTTAATGAGTCAAGGTTATTTTACCATTTAGCTTACATGTGAAAATCAATAGATAAGCTTTCTCTTTAGCTTTCAGTCAAGTTCAGACATGTTAGAAGCTGGGGGAACTTAAAGTTTATTTGTGGTTCTATCATACACGATAAAAATCTGAAGAGGGTTATTCTGATTTTACCTTTGCTTGACCTCAAAGTTTTACTAGTTTGAGGTTTTAGGATGTCAAATACATGTCACATCCGACCTTCTGTTGTCAAACAGTTTTTCAAGATATTGTACATAAACTTGTCTTTTTAGGTGACTAGCAACACATTTTCCAAGTCTTATCATATGAATGAAATGCAGATTTTTTGATTTATCTGATATAGCTGTGCAAGATCATATTTGGAACAGGGGCACAAAATGCATAGTTTAAATACATAATACCTACATATTTTCTTTGCTTGCTCAGTGAAAAGAGATACTATATTCTCCTTTTAAGACCTATTGGTAGAACACACCATTCACCACTGGTAATGCTGCTTCGTTGTATCTCATGGACGAGGAATTGTCACTGGCTGTCCTGCATTGAATCTTCACAGCTTAACAGTGAGAATTGTCTTCCATAGGCTGGAGGAAAACCTTGGTTTCTGAAAACAATGGAGGACATTATTGACTCTTCATAAAGAACATATTTCTTGGAAAGTCCAGAAGTATAAGTGACAGCACCTTTGCAAGAATTCAGCTTATACTTCTAGTAGCTACAGATGTATTGCAACCAACCAATCATTATATATGTGACCAATAGCTACCAGACTACAAGCATATATTTTTATATATATCAGGATATATTTTTAATCAAACTTTAATCACACAGTTCAGACTGAGCTACTTGAAAATGTAGGGAAAAGAAAGCAGGAACTCTCTTTGTCAGCTGGTGCATTCTAAATAACATACATTCGATGTCGACTGTACAACACACACAAAGACTACAATTGTGATACTGTTTGATGTCCCTCACTCATTCACAGACCTCTGATATTCAGTCCTAAATATTCTTGTTTTTTCAGGTTGTTTTTGTTTGTTTTCAATTTTCCTCTATCACCTAGGCAGTAGCAATAGAGCTGAAATTATGCCCTTTCCACGGCTTCTTCTTTTCACCGGCTTTATTACTTAATTTCTCTGTACATGCTTTTGAGCTTTCTTTCATTACAATGTCTATCAGAGCATTCACATCTGTCCTCTGGGTTTTTGTGGTCCTAGTGTATATCACCACAAGTGGCATCCTGTTCAGACACTTCTTGACATCTAAATAAATGACCATAACAGGATTTCTAAAACTTTTTGTTTGTCCTTGCCCTTATCTTACTCTTGATTACTGTATTTTGATTTCTTTTCCTTTCAACCAGCTCACTTCATTTAATATCATTTGTTTGACTGATTTGGTGATTTTGCAGCATCTGACCCAAGCCACAATTAATAGCATGACAGCGGTCAGTGTCTATGTCTTCAGACACTCAAAATTATGGTATGTGGCTTACATACATGAGATTGCTTAATAAGGCTGAAGCAGTCACAAGGCCAAGGAAGCTATATTCTGGGCTCCTCAGTACAAGAGAGACATGAAGCTCCTGGAGAGAGTTCAGAGGAGAATGGCAAAAGGTGATTGGGGGACTGGAGCGCCTCCATTGCAAGGAGAGGCTGAGGAAGTTAAACTGAGCTCATTGGGCTCCTCAGTACACTGAATGTCTATAAATGCCCGAATGGAGTATGACAAGTGGATGGTATCAGGCGTTTCTTGGTGGTGCCGAGCAATAGGACAAGAAGCAATGGGGAAAAAGTGATGTACAGGAAGTTCCACCGGTATGTCAGAAGATTTTTTACTGGAACAGATTGCCCGCAGAAGTTGTGGAGTCTCCCTCTCTGGAGATATTCAAGGAGCATCTGGACACAGTCCTGTGCCCTGTGCTCTAGGATGACTGCTTGAGCAGAGAGGTTGGACCAGACAGCCCACTGTGATCCCTTCTTAACTTTACTGATTCCAGATTCTGTGATTCTCGGAACATGCTTAGTTTGTCATGAAATGTAGCAGGGGTTTTTTTGTACATTTAACTTCAGAGATGGAAAATAGCAGAAGAAGCTCAGTTACTTCTGCAAAAGAGACACAGATTCAGGTGCTTGAATCCCTTGGCTGTTTCTCTGCTCAGCAGTAACACAAAAGGCATGATTCAGGGACTTTCCCCAGCAGAAATGTAAAATGTGTGTATGCTATCCTTGGAATGCAATGATCAAAGCTGCTGATATCAACTCAAATGAGTGTAAAACAGAGGCAGATTTCCATTTCCATTGCCACTGCCTGTGTGATATTGTGTCTTTGTCTTTCTTTAAGCATCTAAAAACAATATGGTTTGAAAAATACCTTTATCTATACACAAAGGGAGAAGAGTGTAATATTTATGGGAAGTTTATATAGCCCATCACAGGGTTGTGCAATATAAGATTTTTATCTTCACACACAGATATATTTTAATAATTATCTTTGGTGCCTTTAGATGAAGAATGACAAAAACTGGTCTACTGTCCCAATATTAATGTTAAAAATAATACAGGCTATAAGATACAGTGTGACAGGACTGCAGGAGTATTCCACAGTGATGGCAAAATTTGTGGTATCTCTGACAGAAATGGTATTAAAGAAAGCCCGTTGTGAATCTGTTCATTGCTTGTCACATTGTAGATAAAATGATTAATTATACAGGCACAGATATTTACTCAGTCAGTGTTTTTAAACGGTTCCATTATGTTAACAGTAGCTATATGAACTTTGAATGCATTACTTGGAAAAGAGACTGCCTTTGAGCCTGGAAAATGAACAGGCCTGGTTCTCTCATGTGCCTCAGTTTCAGCTGTGAGGTACTGTGTATTTGAGAAGCAGGAAGCACTGACTCCTCTCAACCCTTGCACACATTTAGACCTTGCTACCCCTAGTCAGACACCAAGTGACTACCAGTCTAGTGGGGGGCACCAGTGCCCCTTAGCTGAGTACTTGGGGTCAGTGAAACACATTAGGAAGTGTACAGGAGGAGGAAAAAAGCCCTGACCCGTTCAAAAAGCCAGCAGAATTATCAGTTGATAGGCAGCAATCAGTGGTGCCAAGAAAAGCACCTATTCCCTTGCAGTATCGTGGGACCCCAGCCTCCATGGAGAAGGAGCAACCCACAGTATGACCTCCCAGCTGAGTGCTGTGGGACAAGGCAGGTAACACTACCACTCATGTGAACTGCCTGCTGGCTGCTTCCCAAGGCATGCACTTGTATTTGGGTTTCTGCCCTGTCTGGAAGGCTGTGCAGTTAATTGCTACTTTGTAAGACCAGAGCTCAATTGTACAAGGACTCTTCCCCTCCCTCCTGGTTGCAGCAGGCATCAGTCTCAGCTTGCTGGAAGCCCTGTAAACTCATACTTCCCAAGGATGGGAAGAGATCTTGGCAATTGCAATGCAGTTAGAAGAAGCTCCCTCACCACCTTGTCTGCACTGTACACTTTGTGCCTGGGCTGAGTGGCACCATATCTGGGACTTTGTGCTTGACAATGTGAATGTCAGGAAAGGGCTCTGACAAGGATTTAACAGTGTAGACAGTGTGAAAGTGCATACACTGTTGATAGAGTTGTTGAACTGAATGATAGAGTTCCTTATTGCTATCTAGTGGTGGATCTCTTTGGCTTTCTCTGTTGACAGTCAGATTGGTTTGTTTGTTGTCACAGGAAAGTTTGGGGAGTTCAGCCATGTTTTCAGAGGTGATTTTTAAGTATCTGGATTTGCCCATAATCTATATTGCTGTAGCAACTTAAAGGTGGCCAGTAAAATAACCTTAATTTTGTTGGAAGCTGAAGCAGGAATAATGAAAGTGTTAGAAAAGGAAGAAAATTTGGAGTATTTCCTCTTAAGTTTTTTTTGTAGAATTTTGTTTTGTAGAATTCATTTCACATTCCTTAGCAATACATCAGGAAAACTAGTCTTTTTCACAATGGACAATGTTGAAAGTGCCTACAGGTACACTGGAAATGGTATATTCTGTCTATAGTCTTCTTTTTCTTGGTATTTTTCTTTCTAACATTTTATTTTATTTTATTTTTTNGAGCTCACAGATGCCAAATTAAAATTTTATGGAATTAAATAGTTTTTCCAAGACTAAGATAAAGAAAAATTTCTAAAATGGCAGAGATGGGAGTTAATAAACCAGATCTTGCCAGTCGCAGTCTTGTACCTTCCCCCCATCCCTGAGAGGTCTGGTTTTAATCCCAGTCTCTGCATCAGAATTCCAGTGGGAATGAGATCTTTCTGTGAGTCAGAGCTAAAGATGTACTCCAGCAGCATGCTGTGCTAAGTTGTGGTCAGCCAATCGAATATCAAAGGGATTAAGTCTGTGAATCATTTAACGGGAAATTTCTCCTGCCTCAGTAGCATTGATGTTTTAAGGTGTGAAATTCAAGAGCGGCTTAGTTCTCCTTTGGTCAGACAACCGCTCTGCAGCCTGCGTTATCAAGAGGCAGTCAAGAAGATCCCCTTGGGTCATGTGGCCAGTATACATTTTTGTATTACCATAGTAGGCTAGTTTTAACCTGCAGGATGTAATCCTATTTACCTCACATGTGGTCTGTGCCCAAGGAGCATGTGCTCCACTTATATATATTATTTGCATTACCAGAGTCCCTGGCAGCCAAGATCATAGACCAGGACGCTATTTTGCTGAGTACTATATAAACATATAGAAAAACAATGCCCTCCCCTTCACTCAAGGGTTTTATAACAAAACATAGCAGATAAGGATAATAGAAGGAGGGGTGGGGAACAGAATTTGTCAGCAGACTATGACCTTAGGACACTTGCAGCCTGTTGTCCACATTTCCATTTGTATTGCTGAAAATTTTGAAAGACAACTTTCAAAGGCATTTTAAAGGCATTTACTCATGTCTAGGGGAAGCATCTCCCACATAGCAGGAATAGGTGGAAGAGTAGATAGCATAAAATGTAACAAATAGGCAATAAGTACCCATGGGCAAATGGGACATAGAAGTCACTCTCTCACAACGGAATAGAAGAAGTCAGGTAAGGAAAGGGTAGTTCAGAGAAAGAATTTTGAGATCAATAAAAGCTAATAATTAATTGAGATATAGAAGAGGGGTTGATATGTTGTCATCCAGCATGTTTGCTTAAAATCCAGACAAAACTATGTTCATTGGGTTTTGAGAAAAACAACAAAATATGGCTAAGGTTGTTTTCATTGTTGATGTTAGGTGTTTGTGTGTGTTTTGTGGTTTTGGTTTTGGTTTTGGAGGGGGCTGGGGGAGATGAGTTAACATTTTAAAAGTTAATCTGAAAACATGTAGTGGGGAAAAAATCTAAAGCAAATGGAATTGGTGAATTTGGCTGGATTATGGACGAGTGGCACGCAAGATTGTGACCTTGTTCAGAATCACCAAGAGAGAAAGCGACAGGAGACATTTCTGATGAATTATCAAATATCTTTTAATATCCAGTTTATGCTCAAGAAGCAGGGTTAGAACAAAGACTAAGTATGGGCAAAAGAGTACAGGTCTGCAAATTAATAACATCTATGCTTTACCAGCAAAAGATTTGCTGTTTCAATGCAATTTTTTTTTTAAAGGAACAGCTAAAAAAATCCAGAAGGAAAAATGTTTAAATATAGGTTCTGTATTGGGCTGAAGTAGAGAGCTGGTAAGAGACAGTTTCAAATAATAAAATGATATCTGGCAATGTTCAGGTCTGCTTTCCCATCTCAGTAACAGCAATTCCCCTCATGGGTTTCACAGTAGAGCAATGAGCTAAATGGACCTATATCTATGAGATGTATTTTGACAAAGCAGGAACTTCAGCACCTGCATTTATTATAATTCACAAAATACAGATTGAAATGTTAACAGGTCTTGAAGCTGCCAGTGTTAAATCCAAACACACACACATCAGTGGTCCTGTGACCCATGAATGAGTAGTATTGTTTATTTTTTTAACTAAGGTGATAATTTTCAGCCACTGGTCATTCTGAATGTGCAGTGTTTCAAAACCATAGCCCTTCTGGAGTATCCAAGGTGAAATAAAAGCAAATGTTGGAAATCCTCCAGTTCTTATGAAATGGAACAGATTTTTTCTCTCATCTGCTCTATTTATTACACAGCTCAGGAATAAGCCTGAGTTTTTTATCTTTCCTCAATTAAAACATAAATCAATATTAAAAAATATTCGTAGCCCAGCATAAGGTGTGTGACTTAATAAAAAGGATCTGTCAGTTCTTGAATAGCCGTTGTTTCTCCTGCCTTTGTCATGATGCAGTTAAATAGATGTTTGCTTTTTTTCCTCTTCATCTTAGTGATTTTCTAAGGGGCTGTCTCTTCATAGTGTTTCTGTAGGTTAGCTGGAATAGCAGATCCTTACTTTATGTACAGTAAGTTTTGAACCTGGTTATAGAGACATATAAAAGTGAACCCTGCTAGGAACTCCACTTCTCATGCTGAGGTTTAAACACTGGAATTGGGTTCCCAGTGGATTTTCACTTTCACAAGTACTTAATGCAGCTTTAGGTGTCCCTAGGGCAATCTGAACTGGCCACTGAATATCCTTTTTAAGGGGAGTGAACAATGGCTTAGTTCCACCTCTCTTGAAATACAGGATTCATGTTTTCCTCTCTTAAAATTTAGTGTTCCTGGAGGCAGTCAGTAGCATTAGAGAATGAGACTGTATTTATCTATCCCAAGGCTAGGTACAATGTAGGTAAGGGCAATCCAAGCTTCCCTGTGGTGCTCTGTCAAAGCTTTTTAACCCTAAGCTGAAAGGATAACCACTCTAGAGTATGATTACAATTGAGACTCCAGGTGTATTAAAAAGTTGGGCCTTTAAGATTGGCAAAAGCTTTTGATTACAGAAAATTCTGTGTTACTTTTTGTGATGTGCATCTCTGTACTGGGGGCTACACTGAGAAAACCAAGCAGATTTCACCTTGAACTGATTATCACACTGGACTCAGATCTCTGGAGATTTTTTTTTTTTAAATAGTGACTTTTTTTTTAATGAGAAAATGAGATAGAACATACTTTCTAGGAAACAAGACCAAACATAAAACCCCCAGTCCTAGTAAACGATTTCCAAAAGAATTGAAAACAAACCATAGAGTAAGTTAATAATAAAAACAAGGGAAAAAATGAAAGTGCTGGAAAAAAATTGCTCTTTCAAAATTAAAAAATAAGAGCTTTAGTGGTGATTTAAGGATTGTGATGAATACATTAATGCTTTACATGACTTGGAGGTACTAAACACCTCTGTTCTGTTGAGTGTCCTTGACTCCTATTGACCTCAGGAGGAGTTGAAGGCATTCAGCACTTTGCTTGATCTGGTCTATCTGAATATGAACAAGGAGGCAAGCAAAAGGAACAACAAAAATTATTATTAGCTATAATATTCAAATATTTTTTAGTAAAATTAATTATATTCTTTTTATAAAAGCCACAGAAAAATCTGCATGTCTACGGAGTACTATATTTCATTAAATATTCAAATGGCATTTCAATATTTAAGCAAAATCCATAGCCTAATTTCATTATCGTCACAGGCAGAATATTATATTACCTGAAAAGTGCTCAATAAGATTGATTTGTGTTGCTCTGTAAAATATAGTCTCCACTGACCACTTGCCAGGTTGGGTTACAAGAGTCTTTCAAACCACAAACTGTACTGTGGTCTTTACAATGCATTGCCTGGAATTCTCAGACCGTGCTTTGAAACCCTACAAAATATCAATGACCACCTTACATCTAATCACTAACCAGGCAGAGGCTCTTTTCTGAAGATCTTTTGAAGTACCTATTAGTGTAAATCAAAGTTTTAGTGTGTACTTATCTTTTCTTTCCTTGCTTGCCTAGAATATTCAAAAATGATTTGTACACTTATGCAACCTACTTAAAAGAAAAGACAATAAACCTTTAAATGTTACAATTTAAACTCTTCCGCATTCTTTTATGAACCCCACCAATCTCATTCATAATTAATGAAATGCAGGATGATTCCTGGATGAAATAAGTTTTCGTCCTCATTGCTAATCAATATTTCTGACCATATCTGTTTCATTATTGACAACATCTAGCCACATTTACTCTTATAATTAAGTTATAGTTCAACTTCTAACTTTTCCTGAGTGTTTGAAATGGCCGTATGGTGTTCTTAATTTCAGTTGCTGTTTCATCTCTCTCAGTAGGTGCCTATTTTATTGTTAAAGGTCATACTCATTTGTCTGCTCCAACAAAGGCAGCCCTTAAAGTTGGCTGTGGTTTTGACAGACAGTGGTCCCTATAAGTGATGGCCTTAAGGACAGACCTGGCACTGGGAGACAGTCACCACAGCAAGGGAAATAACAGATAACAAATCACGCCACTATTTTTCCTCCTGGCGTGATTGACGACATCACAGCAGGTGTAACTTTTCAGTGTCTCCAGATTAAAAACCCCTCAAACAAATGAGTTCTTAAAATACTGTCTGGGGGCGTCAAAAGGTTGCTGCTGAACTCAAATGCATTTTTAAAAACAGCCTCTGTATTCTTTTAAAAGTAAAGTGCATAATTTAAGAGTAGTGAGTGCAATTATCTAATGTTCAGATATCTCTCTGCTCTGATAGCACAAAGCTCCCTTAGAAATGGAGGACATATTGTATTAGATGGGTAAATATTAATCTTATAAATACACCCAGAGGAAGCAGCATTTTCAGTGAGTAATAAGACACTAGTCAATATGTAATACAAATTTTTCTGTACTACAGACAGCAGAAAAACTCTTTGGGGTGGTATTTTATTAAATTCCACCAGAGGGAAAAAGAAAAAAAATAAGGAAAAAATGAATGTTGTGGCTATGAGAGTAGCGGAGCTTGCGCAGGTTTATGAAAATTCCAAAGAGAAACAACATAAAAACTTTACCCCTATATGTTCTACATGTTGATTTAAACCTTGTCTTTTGTCCCAATACTAACTCAATAAATATGAAAACTCTTTTTTTGACTAGTACAGAAACTGAATAATGTCATGTAAGTGATGTTTAGACATGTTTTCTAATTCTATTGATCAATCTTTTTTCTATTGCTGAGCAGAATTGAATTTTTTCCCCTGAAGTCTGCTATGCTTGCCTCTGAAATCTGGACTTCAATTTTTTTACAGGTTGTCACACACAGACACCTATAGTAACTGTGAATACAAAAATTATATTATTTTGTCTGCAAGTTCTAGTCACAAACAGCTTATCCTACAAGCATATCAGCTTATCCTACAAGCATATCATCCCTTTTAAGTATAAGCTTACCCTGTCTTTGCAGATGGTATGAGTGAACAAAATCGAGCAGATCCTGATTATAGAAAACAGGTGAAGTGTTATAGCATTTCATGGCACACAGCACATGTATGCTTACAAAAGGTGAAAATTCATCACAGTGTTTTCTGACTGGTTCAAGCCTTAATCTGTTCAGTTTCAACCCAAAATACCAGCTTTTGATATAGGTTCATTGCAAACCAAAATATGCATGTATGCATGCTCATCTAATAACCTAAACCACATGGCAAGTGCATGCATCAGTCACTCAAGGGCATCTCCTTGGCAATGTGCCTTAGCTGTTCTGCTAGCTACTAACTCCATGTAGAGCATGCTGTGTAGAGCATACTCTACAAAGGGCTCTGTTTTGCCCCAGTGGGTACAAGTGCATGCACTAAGTCATCAGTAACAAACAGTTTTCACCACAATGCTAAATCTTTGTTCTGAGTTCATCAGCATTAACAACTATTTTCTGTAGTCATATGAGTAATAATCCGGTCTAGGATGTAGTGTGCTGTAAGACCTTTAGCCATATTCTGTGACCCCTTCCAGGCCCCAGGGCATAAGAGGGTAATTAATCATAGATAACATTGGGGTAGATGCACACCAGCTTTGAATTCCCACTTTCTGTCTCTTCCAAGTCTTTTCCCTGACTCAGAACACTTTCAATAAGCAACCCTCCATGCTTTCTCTTGTCCCATCATACCTCCTAACAATGTCTGCACTCTCTCTGCAATGTCTTCTGGCTCTGGTGAGATGTGTTTCCCCATACAACTGACAGTCAGGGCCTGACAGCCTAAGGAGCCCTGGTGGCAAATTACAAGCGCTTACCAGCGCACAAACATGTTTGAGCAGCAGCACACTTGGCTCTGGAGACAACATAGTTTCCAGCTGAGCTACCAGCTTTAATGTAAAGCCTTCTCTCTAAAAACTATCTGTAGATCTCATTGGTAAGAAATATTGGGATGTTAAACTGTTCCTGGTCAGACATCATGGTGATGCAGATAGGGAGGAAACACACTCCAGAAAGAGTGTGGCGATGGAACAGCTTCTGCAGACCCATTCTACCCCGGAGAATAACAGATGGAATAATTCTTCCTTTTTTCAGCCAAAGTCTACTTCAACTTCCAGTCTGTGCTGCAGAACTATACAAGAGCAATGAACATGTTTGTGTGGGCATCTGTGCATTTGTGTAAGAGATACCATCTTGGATAACTCACTGTAGTTTATACCAGGCACCTCCAGAGCTAACAGCATGAGCTACTACAGCTTGAGAAAACAAACCAATCCCCTGTAGCTGTGGCTATAACAGACATATATTTCCTGTGGATCCAGCACAGAGGGGAACCTGTAACACATACTCGTCACTAGTTTATACATGCACATTCATGCGTGAGATTTTTGTACTTATTGGAAGGGGATTCTTTACTTAGTAGAATCCAGGAGAAGACAAATCAAAACCTTAAATAGAAAACATTTACAATAAGATAAGGCTACTAACACAACTGAAGTTTCTAAAAACAGAGTAAGAAATCAGGTTGTATAAGTCAACAGAAAACTACAGTCAGTATTTAAAGCAGAATTTTCCAATATGAGGTGTAATTTTTGAAAGGGATTGGGAGGAGACACAGGTCAGCATTTTCAGAAAAGGAGGTATAGTTGTGGGAAAAAACAAAATTAAACAAAACAAAACAGAAAATACAGCTTATATGTGACTTCCATATGAATGGCTGCCTCAGTTTGTTGATAGCCTTAATGTATGGAGTATACCAGTTCCTTGAATAGTTTCTAAGTCTATTCACGTATAAATATTCACAGCAATATCATTGCAGCCCATATCTATGTATTTTAGAGATGGTCTTTACACTTCATTTTATGTAAAATACGAGCAAAATTCATTTTGAAAGAATATAATATGCATTGTTGTTCTGGGTTTTAAGAGTTGAGGAAAGGAAGTTCCAAAAACTCTAGAAGAGTTTTTTGTTTGTCTTGATCACTGATTAGTGTTGATTTGTTGAAAAGGAGAACTGCTATTTCAGATAAGTGTTTTAGTGTGGGACTGAAAGGATGGCCTACTGTCTGCAACCATTATTTTGCACAGTTGGTGTACATACAAAACAAGACAATATTGGATAACATACACTTAATGCCACACGTCTTATATCTGCTTACCTAGGAATTCTGATTATAGTGTTCTGAATATTTGTTGTTTTCTGGATTGGAGCTTATGTCAGAAATAGACAAGAAAAATGTCATCCTTTTGTTTTATCAGTCCTATTAAAACACACAGGACCGTAGACAAAACACTGGAAGAAAATTAAGACAAATACTTTTAAAATATGCCTAAAATGAGGTTTTCTTCTTATTTTCTACATGATTTATAGTCCAATATGGCCCTTATGTGAAGAGTCCAAATGTAACAGAAGTGTTCGACTGTATTAAATACAGTTATTGAGGAATTTACTTGAGTCAACTCAAAATATCAGCTGCAACAGAAGTCTACATAAGAAATGAGCACTAGCTTTCCTTGAAGAAAATTGCAAGGCATAATAAACCAGTTCAATTTTGAATTGGTCATTAGAAAAGGACTTAACACATGCCGTTCCTCTCAATGAGAGACCTACCACATGGCAAAGAATCACAGAATTACACAGGCTGGAAAACACTTTTAAAATCATTGAATCCTTAACTCTTTCATTTAGTTTGTATAATCAACATCCACTATGTACTTTTTTCATAGAATATTTACCAAAGACTTATGAAAAAGACAATGATTTTTAGTACTGTGAAAATATTTTATTTCCTAAAGACTAGGTCATGCATTTAGCCACCATTCTGAACAGTGTGCAAAGCAGACACCTGACATATACATATGAGAAAAAGTTTCACATCAGAATTATGCCATGAATTAGGAATTTAGATTACAGACATATAAAAATCTCTTGGAAACAGATGTCATTTACTTACAGTTTTTTGCTCTGTTTATTCTAAAAAGCATATGGAATATATTAGTCATGAAATTAGTTCCTAGTAAGTAGGAGTATGCATAGTAGGTTATGTCTAAAGTTAAAATCCAGCTATCTTCAGGTGACCACAAATAACTTATATTCATCTCTAACATGACACATTTAAAGATTACAATATCTAGACACTGTTGCAGTTTCATGTTAAGTGTTCCAGCAGCTGTCTTGCATCTTTGTGGTTTATTTTTATATGGTATGCATCGGCATATCTGAAAGAAAAAAAGGTTCACTTCTGAAAGATGCTAAAATTCCTTCACCTTTCTTTAATTTCACTGAGAATAATAAAAGTGAGAATAATTCAGTGGGGGATCTAGAACTGGGTCATTACTATACATAGAAATATCTGTTCTGCAGCTGAATTTGTAGAAGTTGTAAAAGTTGTGGACTCCAATACAAAACAAAAGTACTCAATCCACTATGTATATCCTTGCTGATTTTTAATTTCTGACACCATTAAAAATAACCATGGAAATAACCAATAATGGAAATAATAATAGTTGACAAGAACTCATAGTCTTTCAGAAGCCAGAATTTATCAAAATAGGTTTTAGCAGGACTAGCACAATATTTTTTGTATGAATAAATAAAAATTCTTGTAAAGACACAAGAGATTATTCTATTTTGCATGATACAAATAAAACTGTCCCAACAAAATTGTAATCTTACACAATTTATGGTAGTTTCTCATAAATTACATGAGTATATTGGAAGGTTGTTAATAATTAAAAGTCTTTTACTTTTTCAACTCTCAAATAAGTATTAGAGTAAATAATTTCCAGTCTTCATCTGACATGACATCTAACCAATACAGGCATCACAAAATAAATAATTTATGAAAAATATTTATTTAAAGAGCTGTAATTTACCTTGCATTTACCATATGCCATTCATCCAAGTATCAGTATAAAATATTCATTAGAGAAACTCATTAAAACAAACTTCTATACAATGAGATGACGGGCCAACAAAAAACATCAATCATCACAGGGGTTTAAGTTGTTATTAGTCCATATACATAAAGTAGTATTTCAAAGTAAAAAAAATATGGATATTTCTACATTTACCCTGTAATCGCCAGGGCTATATTAAAGCTTTTCTTCACCTATTTCATGAGTCCAAAGGAGTCCCTGGCAGAACACAGATCTAATTTATTAATGATGAATAAATCTGGTGTAATAATTAATGGGAAATCTATAGCTAAACTTAATGGAAGAATAGCTAGGCATGTAATGATATTTAAGTCTGGCATAAAAGATCTTAGTTCATGCATTACAAGCAAGGCAATTACCTGTGCATGCATGCAACTCTAGATTAACAAAGGGTTACCAAGCATTAAAACAGTGCAGGACTCCCCACAACCAAAGATATGGAGTCTCTTATAATTCATAATACATTGTTTTGAAACTGAGCCTTAGGTTAGGGAGATGATACATCAGAAAAAGTAAAAGCTATCAATATCCTCCAGTCAAAAATACCTATCTTGTATCAAAACCCTTTTAGGTAAGCAAATAACATGACTTCAGGTCTGAATTCACAAAACACAACATGCCACATTTGTGCATTTATGGGATGCAGCTACAAAACCATGTACGTCACTCCTCTATACAGATTCTTCCACATTAGGAAGTTCTGTTAAATATCTAGTTCACATAGACTGCATTTCTATTATACTGCTGATCTGTGATTAAATGTTCTAATAAAATTAACTGGCTTTGCTACAAACAGAATGTCTGGAGCAATATTTAATTTCATGTCAAACACATACAGGAAACACCTGTCTAGGTGAAGTAATTTTTTAAAAAAATGACATTAATCCTCTGTTGTGGAAATGCATGTCACAGTTGTCACATTAAAAAGCAATATCAACAAATACGGAACTGGTAAATTACTTTGGAAGTAAGTCTTCTAAAATTAACAAAAAATTCATTAATCCAAATGTTACCATGTCAATCTGATTTCACACTGAATAAGATCTCCCTTTTCTCTTCAGATTAAAAATGTCTTTCAATTATTGCATGATAAAACTTTCAGATGTGAAATTAAGTTACATAATTAGAAGATTAAAAGTATAGCCAGACTCTTCCTACATACCTGTACAAAACAGTGACTAAATGACTCTTAATATAAACAAAATGCGTTTTATAGGAAAGAAAAACCACATAAAAAGTTAAATATAGCTGTCATTTAGGGTTGGGACCCTCACAAGTTCATACAAGACAAAATTAGTATGATGTGGTGTGTGTACAGAAGTGTGAAAAGTACATATGACATATGACAGAAATATTCTTATTTTATGGGATCTTTCCAATACTTATTTTCTCCAAGATATTAGTACAATGTGTACTATATGTTTTTCAATGCTGTGTGGAAGATGACCAAAATCAACAAAAAAGAAATAACTTCAATATGCAAGGTTATGTGGCCTTTTGGAGACAATTCCCCTACCTTAACATTTCTGCATTACCTTACTAACTTTAAATTAATTTTCAATCTAAAAGTAATCTTTGAAGGCTATGAATTAGTCTTATTCTTCATTTGAGGTCAAATTAAAGAAAAAAAAAAAAAGAGAGATTCCTGCTTCAAAAATATTACGAAGGGGGCTGTAAAGAAACTTTGCGAGTTTGCGAGTAAAGTTTAATAATAATACACCACAGTCTATCAGAATGCCTCATCTGGTGCTTTCCAATGTTAGAGGCAAAACAAGTGGTCAAGTAAAGATTTATTTGGTCTCTTTACCAACTTGTATGCTCTTTAACTTCCCATTTAATCTGTTTTTGGTCATAGACAATATTAGGTGCTGTTTTGTTGAATCATTTCTTCTGTATTTAAAAATAAAATATTTTATACCTTCATGAGTACAATCTGAATTACATAGTCATCTGTTGGGATGGTCTTTTGAGATGGATTAGAGAATAAAATTCATCATCAAATGTACAAACAAAACACAAGTGTATTTTAAGTACCCTCAAAGTACTCTGAAAGTGATTTTGGGACTGAAGTTTCTAGATCTTCCTATATGATTACCAGCAGTGTGAAAACAAAAGAATTGGGTTTGTGAGGACCTACTTGGACAGCCAAAGTCATGTTGAGACTTACAAAGACAAAAGTAGGGATAAAAAGATAAACAACTATAGAAATTTCTGCTTGCATGTCAAGAGGTCTCAAAAGAGACCATGGGGTTTATGTCTTACACGCTCCTGTTTGCAGAAGGGTAAGAGAGCTCCTTGATCTTGTGAGGGACAAACAGAAAATCATCCTGGAATCATCAGAGGAGTCAGTAGTACCACATGAGCTGAATTTCCACAGTAGTGGAAGTGGGTTTATGGCCTTAGCACACCGTAATAACCTTGCTGAAACACGTCAAAAGCAGAAAATCTGGTATGATTGACAAGTTAAGGCTTAGACATATGAAGTGGAGCAAAAGGTCAAAGTTCTGGTCCCAGATTGGCAAGAAAACTGTAAACAGACTAGGAGGGACTATTTAACAGCATTAGGCAGGTCAACAGTATTATCTATATCATAGAGCTTCCAGACAGATAGCAGAAGAACAGACTGTTTTAGGACTAGCAAGTTCCAGCAAGGACAGGAATCTTCTTCACTTAATGTAAGCCCAGTGTGAAATGGCGGTGAAATTTATAATTCAAGAGGGAATGCAAAAAATATTGTGGTGGGGGGATTTCCCACTTAAATCTGTATCCATGAAGGGAGTTCAGAGGACAGTGGTTCTGTCAGATGACAGCCAAGTTCTTTCACTACTCAGACAAGCTGGGGCAGAGCTCAGCAGTAAAGCTTTGGGTGAGGTTTGACTCTTCAGAGGTACAATTACAGAGGTGTAACAGTCATGTGAAAGGGAAGCACTGTGTAACTACATCTTGTGGGCTGGACCTAATGTCTTAACTGTTTTTAATTCTCATGGGTGTTCTGTGATGTCATTTAGAGCTGTTTGCTTTGCTGCAATAAGGTTATTTGGAATAGGGACTCAGAAAAGTGAATCTTAGTTTCTCTATCAAGGTCAGAAAAAGTGAAAACGATCCATCAAAGATAAAAATAATTTTACAAAAGAAAACAATCAAACAGCTCTCTCAGACCTTTTAAATGTTGGATAACCATTACAAGATTCTTATTTATAATAGTTCTAGACTTTTCCAATTTTCCTCATGGGACAACCAAAAGAAAAAAATACATAATTAATACTAACAGTCCTACACATCAGAACAACAAACTGTGCTTTTCTAGTGAATTCTTTTCATTCTTATTGACTTATCTTCACATATGTCAGTCTGTTTAGTCAGTCTGCGGCAACCACAGTGATTGGGAATGACAGTGCGACCTCAGCTGGAATTAAGAGAGATGGAAATAGGAAAAAAAAATGAGGGTCACACTCTTTTAAGTTGTAAAGGTAAACAACTCAGAAGCAGAGAAGAAAACTACCTCTGAAGCCTTTGGGATGGCAGTGTGAGGTTCTAGTGAAATAAAGTATGCCCATTGCTTGAAGATTTGATGACTACACACCCCTGATGTTACCATACCTTCTCAGAAGAACAGTGCACAGCCACTGGGGCTCTTCCTTCCTGCAGACATTGCCACTTCTAGGAAAGAGTTGAAGAACAAGGAGTCATACAATCATTTAGGTTGGAAAAGACCACTAAGATCATAGAATCATGGAATGGTAGGGGTTGGAAGTGGCCTTAAAGATAATCTAGTTCTAACCCCCTTCCTTTGGGCAGGGATGCTCTTCACTTGATCTGGTTGCTCAGAACCCCATCCAACCTGGCCTTAAATACTTCCAAAGATGCTCCAATTAGATCTTCTACAGGTATTCTGTTGCAGTGCTCCACCTCCCTCACATTAATGAACTTTTTTCGAACATCTAACCTAAACCTAGTGTCAGTTTGAAACAATTACCTCTTGTCATTTCACTACATGCCCTTAAAAAAGTCCTCTCCATCTTTCTTTGTAGGCTCCCTTCAGATGCTGGAAGGCTGCAATTAGGTCATGTAGAAGCCTTCCTGTTTCCAGGCTGAACAATCCAAATTCTCTTAACCTTTCCTCATAGGAGAGGTGCTTTATCTCTCTAATTGGTTTGGTGCCCCTCCTTTGGACTCTTTCAGAAGTTCATGTCCTTCCTATGCAGCATGTCCTAGAGCCAGATGCAGCACAGCAGGTGGAGTCTTAGCAGAGCAGCATCCCCTCCCTTGCCCTGCTGGCCACACTGCTTTGGATACAGCCAGGACACATTTCTGAGCTGTGAGTGCTCATTGTCAGGTCATGTCCAGCCTCTCATCCACCTGCACCTACAAGTCCTTCTTGGCAGAGCTGCTCTCACTCTGTTCATCCAACAGCCTGTGCTGATACCAGCACAGTGGGGGACTGTGTCAGAGTTTATACAAGTCCAGATAAATGGACTCTGTATCACTTGCCCACTGATACAGTCACCCCATAGACAGCCAAAAACTTGGTGAGGCAGGACTTGCCATAGGTGGAGCCATGCTGGCTGTCCCAAATCACCTCCCTGTCCTCCTTGTGCCTTAGCACAACCTCTAGGAAGTTCTGTCCCATGACCTTCCCAGGTACAGAGGTGAGGCTGACAGGTCAGTTGTTCTCAGGGTGCAGTGGTAATGATGGAAGAGGCATAGGCAGGGAACATTCCTCAGATTGGATCTTACTCATTGTCTCACTTTAGCATTCTCGCTCCTCACAGACTCCTACTGTAGTGATAGGCCTGCTGGCTTGTAGTGAGATGGTTGTCAGTCTCATCTACCAAGTAAAAAGTGATAGAATGAGAGGAAGAGATTTTAAGTTGTGCCAGGGGATGTTTAGATAGGATATTAGGAAAAAATTGTTCACAGGAAGAGTTGTCAAACATTGGAAAAAGCTGCCCCGTGAAGTGATTAGATCTCTGGAAGTATTTAATAGACTTGTAGATGTGGCACTTAGGGACATGGTTTAGTGGTGGACCTGGCAGTTTTAGGTTAACAATGATCTTAGAGGTCTTTTCCAATATAAATGAGTCTTTGATTCACATACCACCCTTGCAACCTCTGCAAGTATTCCAGTAACCCAGGCAAAATATGAATCCCCTGTGACTCATTTTGATTTTCTGTTCTGTCAGTGTCCATGGGTTAGAAATGTTCATTTAATCCTAAATGTTCTTCACAGGTGCTGCACAAGCCAACAGCCCAAAGTGGTATATAGGTTGTGATCTATCTTACTTCGTTGTCTGGCCTTATAATGGTTTCTGACAGGCTAAGGAAGAGCTGACCTGCAACAACAAGTGGGCAGAGCATGAGAGGCTGTGGATACAGGGGTGAGAGGAGGGAGAATGGCCTTACTAGAGATGTGGCAAGGAAGCAAAGCTGTCATCTTGAGAGAAGAATTTTGCTGAAAATTGTGATCCTGAATTCAACTTTTTAAAGAGATTTTCAGCATGTGTCAGACTCCTCATTACATGCTTTGTTCAGGCAGATATGGGCCCAAACCACTCCTGACCTCAGGGTAGCTTGGCAAACTTGCTACTACCCTAGTCCAGAATAGCTACTTAGGCAGTTATAACATCTAGAGGGGACTGGCCTGGGAGAGCCACCTCAGCAGTAGCAGACTGGGCAGTGAGAAACTTGACAAGAAACCATGTTTGAGGAAAGACACAAATATCAAAAGGAAATCAAGTATTNTTTTTAAATTATTTTTTTGGTTCTTCTATTTGTAGGACAGGATGACCCCTTGATATTCTTTTTTGCAGCTACCTCTAAACATCAGAAAAGTATTTTTTAATATTATTTTTTGTGTGTGTGTGAAACCTGCCCCCAGAGTGTATCTTGAGGAAGACACCCTGTGCATTCTGTTTCAGTACAATTTGAAGAATTTCAAGCCTAATGTTTTGCAGCTTTGGCTTCTCCATAAATTGTACTGAAATTTCCCAGGTTTTCTGACTGCACTTTTAGAATGTGTTTTGGCCTCAGAAAAAGAGATTCATAGAAATACTGTCCCTTTCTTTTCAACTTTCCAGTGGGGCAGAGGATCTTGCAATGCCGTTTGTGAGGTCATTTTGAAAGTCATCTCTTGTCCCTTTGAGATATCTTTGTTTGTGTTTCATACTAGTGTTTTTACCCTCAAAAACAATAAAGGATGCTGCTCTTTAGGAAAACCCTTAGCATCTTTGATCTCTCCAAACAGGAAACTGGTACTTCGTCACAAATTGTCACATTCATGCTCTGGATTTGGTTTAATGCAATTTGTTTTAACTAACAGATCATTCAGAAAGGTTATCTGACCTTTGATGTTCTGGTCAGTGTAAGGTCAGTTTCATCATTTATATCGAGAGAAAACCACCTTATAGAATCTTTGTTACAGCTGTGAGATATCATGACGATCAATTCTGCTCCTACAAATCCTATCTGGATATCAACTTCTGCTGATTAAAAAATAAAAATATTTTTCATTCTTACAGGAAATCAGCTCATAAATCCCCTAGCATTTCCCTGTTCCCAAGTTTTTGTTTAATATATCTGCATTTTTAAATGCAGAGAGGTATGTTGCCTTGATGCTGTTTTCTTTAAAATGTAGAATCTGTAGATATAATCCTGTAAATGTATAGATATGCTTATAATTGTTTTATATAAATTGATTTTGGTTTATAAGGTCTTTATGGCTAGGAATTTTAAGTCCATATGTCTGCATGTTCTCATGTTATATACAAATGATAGCAGTTGTCATTATTTATAATAAGATTTTCAATCTATTCAGTCTGTTGAGTTAGTAGAGTTTTCAGTCTGAATACTTAATTGTACTTCAGAAAGACTTTACCAATTGTTGCAATCATGTGTCTTGGTTCAAAATTATCTAGTACCAGAAAATGAGCTGTGGTGTAGAAAGTGATAGTTGAATTTAAAGCCTGAGATATTGTCAGGAATCTCCTGCATATTTAAGATAGAATTCTGTGTATAAAACAATGGGAGAGATTCCAGCTCTGCAAAAGTTATTGCTAGTGCTTTCAGTGAATCCAGGATTCCACATCATGTCTTCCCTGAGGATAAACAGACTCACCTGATCATAAAATCAAAAAAATCTATTCTTATTCTTCAAATTAATAGGAGTGGGGAAGCACATATTCTCATTTTCTGAGGGCATAGCAAAATACAAGTAATATGAATTGTAGCTGTACCTCTTTTAAAAATTTATAAAATTTTAAAATATAAATAGGAACCAACATAATTTTTAAGTTCTTCAACCAACTAGAAAGAGGGCATGGATATTTGGTATTTGAAAAAAAGAAATCTTTAAATCAAAAATCTGTTTCCGTATTAGTTTCTTGGAAATACCTGCTGGTACTCATACAGGATTAAGAGGACCTTAGGTCAAAACAAATGAGAGAGAACTGTTTGCAATGTGTTGGTGATGTGAATAAATGTAAAAGATTCCTGTGTAGAATCTGTCAGCTTGCAATTTTGTGACAAACCACATGATTATTTTGGTTTAGGGACCTGCATTATGATATAGAAACAGCTTTCCAGCCTAAAAAGAATATATTTTCAGCTAAGGAATCAACATTTTATATCTGGCAATATACTGTCACACTGTGTGATGTTGCTAATGATGTGCTATGCAAAGCTGATGAGATACTGGCTACTTGCAAAAAATGTAAAGTGACATTCTATGCACCTACCTTCAGCAAGAAAAGTCCTTGTAACATATACCATGTAGTAACAATGATACAGCCAACTGACACCAATTAAAAAGTCACAAATGGTTGCTTTTCTCTAATGTTCTAAGGGCTCAAGGAATTTAGACATGTACATTAAGGATCAGATGCTTGGTTGCATATTCTATAAACTATGTTTTAAACAAATCAGCATACAGATGGCTGTGACAATAACTACCAGGAAAAAATGAAGGGTGAACTGTCACAAAGTTTGACAGGCCATTGCATATTGAGAGTCTTTCCCTACTGCTCTTTGAATAGTCAGTCCCACAGTATTTCTATACTCTGTCTTGCAGGCAGATGGAGGGTGGATAAGTATTCTGATTAAGGCAAGGGACTGGAGATACACAAAAAGGGCAATAAATATTTTTATCCATCTATAAGAACTTCTAGTTTGACCTTGGATAAACATTTACTCTGTATGACTTGGTTATCCACATCTGCAAAGCTTGGATACTACAACCTTCCAATCTAAAATTTTCTGCATGTTAGCGAGAGACTGAGGTACCATGACAACTGAATTACTACTGTAGGCTCAATTTAATTTTTTTAGCTAATTTTGCAGATTATTTTAATGGTTTTTGAAGAAGCCTTTATTGCCAGAAACCTGTACAGCAAATCAGAGAATCCTGAACTAGTGACACAGAACAGGAAACAGACATTTGGGACAAAAGGATTAATAAGTTCCCTGGAGAAGAACAGAGGTATGAAATACACATCTGAACTTATCCAGAAATACTGACAAAAAGGGAAAAGCAGCAGAAAAACACAGCATGTGATCAAATATAAAGAAAAAAAAAGAAGGAATAGACGTATTAAAAGTGCCAAGGTCACTTGTTGGAAGGCTTGAGAAATTTACTAGGGATAATTAATGATAGAACTCTCCTCTGCACTCAGGTAATCAGATAGGACTGCATCTATGGATAGAGCTATCTGTAAAATTAATAGAAAGAAACACTATTCTCAACAGTTATGACACTTAGAAATTTTAATTCTCAAGGTATATGTTGGAGAACAAATGCAACTAACAGCCAAAGGAACTCTATTCCTAGATGTGTTTAGCTGACATGTTTCTTAATCAACTATCCCCCAGAAGAACTTTTGGTGAAAGTAATTTTAAGTAATTAACATGGAGTTAATTAAAAAGTAGGTTCAATTTAAATTAAAGGGAAAATATACAGAAGTAGGACAGTCTGTAAGGTTTGGGATTTCCAAGGGATATATTTTGATATGGGAATTAAGTAGTAAAACAAATTTTGTGAAAAAACCTTGAATATAGCCAACCTGAGCTTAAGAACTTGAAGTCTGAAGCTTTTCCAAGCCAAAAGTGTTAAGCTTAACAGTAAGATATGTCATGGATAAACAGAAGAGACCGTACAAAAAGAGGATTTATATGTGCATAACCCTCTCAGAACATGTGTAAGCAGAGGTATATACATAATGGGAACAAAGTATGACAAAAAAGAAGGTAATGTTTTAAAGTCAAGCTGAGATGGAGTTTGCTAGGAGATGTAAAGCGCATGAAGTGTCTTAAAAGCAGGTTGGCTTTCATCCCAATACTTCAACTAGAAGACTATTCAAGATTTCCTGTGACCAAGCAATTCAAAGCTTCCTTTCACCACACCCCCCCACCAACTTGAAGACGTTCAGGACCAATTTCACACTACTATTACTAGGAACAATATTTACTTTTGGTTTAACTCTCTCTTCCCCCTTTCTGACATTCTCAGGAAAAGCAGGTGATCCCAACTGTTTTTCTTCTGCTTTTGTTTCCTTTAGTATACTTTTAGTTTCACTGAATCCTTGAATGATGGCAAAAGGAAGTGTAGCCATTAGCAAGGTGAACTATTATGAATAGTTCCCTATTGCTGGCTCTGACCCCTCACTTTGTAAATTTGCCTTTTCTTGTGTCCAAAACAGTGCTGATCTCATGGCCACCAACCAATACTCCTCCTACCAACCCTTCCTGAGTTGTTTCCCTCAGATGATTACCCCCCAAAAATATGCCTATCAATAAACCATTAGTAATACTAGGATGAAAGAAAAACTAGTTCAGATGAAATATTAAGTTGATTAGTCCCAGCTGAGGAACTGGAAATAAGTTTTCAGTTACTACATTTTTCTGGAAACTGGAAGGACATTCCTAACTCACTGCTCTACCAAGCAGTAAGACTCTGGTAAAAAATCATAGTAGTAAAAAATTCTAAATAATTTTCAGATGGTGTTAATAACCATAAAAGGCATTATATGGTGTGCTGTCTGTAATTGGAACAGAAGACTCAAAATGTCTTCTCCTGTTTTATGTTTTAGTTGATTCTTATTTTCTTTCCATGATTAGATTTCTCCCCATATTCCTTATATAAAGCAGTTTTATTTCTCCTTTAGTCTTTGATTTACTTTGAAAAATACAGAAAAGCTGTCTGTCAACTTTTCTTTACTTTTTTGTTTGTTTTGGTTGGTTTGCTTTGTTTTTCTAACAGAGAAAAGCCAATCCTACTGTTGATGCATCATCTCTGTTCATCTCCTTGAATTTATGGTTCAGTTTTAAGCAGCAGTTTTGAAAAGACAATGGCATTTCCAGATTTGAACCCTGATAAAAAGCATGACACAGAGGGAGAAGGAATAAAATGCCTGGAAAATTAAGACTTATGGCAATGTAATGACCCAAGAAGAAAGCACTTCCACTATAGAGAATTCCCTACAGTAATTTTGGAAATCTCATTACGGACAGATCTTCTGTTACTTCAAGGATAGTTTCAAATACAATTTCCCTGCATTTCTATGTAATGATAAGAAGATCTATCTGCTGCTTAAGGCCCAACTCTTGAATGTCTGTAATTCACGACATTGTATAGAAAAAATAAAGAGTGCAGTATGCCAATTAAATCTCCCAGAAGACTGGATTATCACAGTTTTGTTTGATCATAGCCTTGTTTAGTGTTTTGCAGGGTAATAAATAGCAGAGAGAGATGTACGCCTGTTTCTTCAAGTTCGAGTGTTACAGTTTCACTTGGAAAGCCAATATTAGCTGTTTCATGTTCCTAGGGAGGAAGAAAAAGAATAAGGAAGACCCTTGTTCGAAATAGTTCAACAGCTGGCCTTTCCTTTTGAATGAAAGAAGGAGGAAAAAGGAATCAAAACAAGGCATTATAATCATACTCTCTGCTATATGATCCTTTCCTCAAACCTTGCTTCCTTTAGCAGCTGAAACTAGATGAAGAGCAGAGGACAAACACCCTTCTTGATGCAAAATAGTTAAGGGAAACAAATGGCTGGTGACTGATTGGTTTCACCAATTTAAAATTGTCCTCACAGATGCTAAAAAAAACTATAGAGTAATTTTTCTGAAGCTCCTGCTGGGCACACACTGCATCAGTAATTAAAAAAAAAAAGCCAAACCCTATATAAAGGTTACGAATATGTATTTAATAGTATCTCTAGTATTTTCTCTTAATCTGCTTTTTTCTTCCAAAAGTATATATTAATTTATCTATAATAATGTTATTGCTCTTTTGAAAAGATTTCTGCTGACTGGTCTGTTATTTCACAGGATTAATTCTGGATGAAGGGAAAGCTACCACTCTCTGATTGTTTCTCTTGGGTGCATATGTCACCTTTCCTTTAAGTTAATAATTTCATAACCAGTGATATGGCTGATTTGCCCATGAAAATAAAGGCACTCTGATCCTATATGTTATTTATCATTTGGTTTCACAAAGAGAGCACATTTTGATGTACAAATCCATTCTCAAACAAATCTGATTCCTTGCTAATCCACAGAATATTTTGATCTTTACTGGGTAATGAAGTCTTCATTTTTATGTGTAAAAAAAATCTCATGTATAATACAAACAACATTATCTCCAAAACTGTGATACATCATCATACATGCAAAACCAAAGCCTTGGGTAAGACAGACAGGCAAGTTAGATGAACCACTTCAATTTTCCATCAATCAAATTATAGTTTATTGTTCAGCTGAACTACCTCAGGCAACACAAATCTAAAAACTGTCATTTTGGAAACATTACATTTTTTTTCTGTCACATTATAACCCAAGCCACAGCCATAAAAAAGAATGTCATACCATTACTGACTGTAATATTCCTTAATTTAAGAACAGCTAATTCATCTGCAATATATACAGTGTTCCTAGGATTTGGAACTTATAGCAGTGTTCAGTTACAGTAATCTTATCAAATCCCATTAGTACATGTATTATTTTTTAAATAATGGAGATTTTTACAAATTCAATTAAGAATAGAATGGTTGTTTATATAACAACATTTTAATGCGTACATTAGAAATAAGGTTTACATTTCAGAATCATCTAGTATTTCAATTATTTGGTTACTATGAACCCTAAATTGTAGGGAATTTAATTAAAAATTAGGCTTCTATGGCATACACTTGATGAAATAAAGTGGTGTCATTTTTCTATTTCTTTACAGCAATGAGTGTCATCACTCTAAGGCTCAGAAGTTAAAAAATTAATCAAATAAATGTTACAGGTCTGTTTGTGTTCTGTCACCCAAAAGGCATCTATGTCCTTTTTGTTATTTAGGCTATGGAATTCCCCTAATACTGAAAATCAGGACTGTAATGCTTGTACATTTTAGATGGTCTATTTTCCACTTACCCTAAATTTCTAAATGATAACTTTATGGTGTTCCTTTATTTATCCACACTGAAGTGCATATATGAGTTAATGGACGAGTAAAGGGTGAGAATTACAATGAGTGGTTATATTTCTTCCCTGGTTAAAATATATAGCATTGAGAGTGTGAAAAGAAAGAGAGTTGCTAATAATAGTATTCTTCCTTCATCATCTATATGCTTAAAAATATAATCATGTTACCCCAGGAAATCATAAACTTAATTAGGACACCACTCTTTAAATAATATGTGATGAAATTGAAAGATAACTGAAATGTTGTGAGAGCTTATACTCCACTGCAAAGATATATATCATGAGGACACCTGTCCCCCCCTTAATTGACTACCTGCTAAAAGAAAAACCTGCTAAAAGAGCAGATTTACTGTGTAGTGAGGCAATGAATTTAAGAGGTCTCTGCTGAATAAAAAACTAGTTCCATTGGTTGAGCCGGACCATGTTCTTGAGCAAGTCCAGACATATTAACTGAGTTTTATGCATTTTTATGCACCATTTATTTTTGAAAAATCAGGAATTTTCACTGCAACAATTACTTATGCACCAAAGTAATAAAACTCCGGTGGTTGATATTCACCAAATCCATGCTAAGCATATTCCAGCAAGGCTTATTGTACACACTTTGTATGTACATGCAAAAAGGTGAGGGAAATCACTGCAAGACTACTAACTGTAAAGAATTTAATTGTAGTATTTGCATTTCCTTTTGGTTTTGATTTTCTTTTAATCAAATTGGGTTATTTCATGTAAGGTACAAATTTTCCTAAGAAATATATTTCTGCTCTTGTGATTCTTATAATTGCTGGTTATATTCATGGATCCAGTTACTTTTCTATTAGTCTTGTACACTGCCAAAGGTAGACAGTAGACAAGAATCAGAACCTCACAGAGCCTCCTTTAGAGGAACACACTAAGGCTCTTGAGTGCACTGAATCTTTTTGGAAACCAGAAATACCAGTCCTAAATTTTCAGGGCATATTACAATTTAAGCCACTTCATTCCCTATTCACTGAAAACTGTCACAGTAGTGAGTATCTTAAAAAGCAGTTAGAGAAGGTAGGCATCAGATCTTTTCTAACAAACCTTTAATTTCTAGTTTTATGTTTGTTCTGTAACAACAATTTTCTGTTTTATACTATTTTGTTTCTCCTCCTAAAAAATTATTTTTCTTTGAGCTGAAAGAGGTCATCTTACCACTTTTCTGTCTCAGATGTGAATTTTCCAGATCTAAACGAGCCCTGAGAATGTGCAACTCTATTCACAAGGTATGTAAAAGAGAAGCAGGGAGTATCATAAAACCAGTTACAACAAAAAAATATGACTGACCCATCTAAAACTCAGAAAGATGGGTTAAAATTGCTTCCTCTCAAGTGAAAACAGTTTTTGTGACTCATTCCACTGACTCATGAATATATGTATATTTTCACTATGTCTATAAAAATTCTTGTTTTATCCTGTTTTACAGGAAGCTGGACTTTCTTACTGTGTTACTAGCTGCTGGCAGTGGAAGCACCCAAACCTTTGGCATATTCAGCCTCGCAGTAAAATCCAGGGTGTTTCCTAGATACAGTATAATTAACTTCAAATGCTATGTTACAATTATGTTAGGGTGTGACTTAGACAAAATAAAGCACTTCTAAGTGAAGACTGATGTGCAATTCTAAATGCATCCTTTTTTTGTCTATAGGTACTATAAATACTTTAGAATATGATAGCAGCAAATTGAAGCAGTTTCTGTCCCTTAAATTCTGGATTTTAATTTTACAACATGAGATAGATTATTCTTGGTAGTGTCTTTCTTTTTGTTTCTTTGATTATATTTTTAACTCATTTAAACTCCTGCTGTTTAAGCTATGAGGAGAGCCTTGCAAGCCATAGCCACATTTTGCCTAGCTGCATTTAAGATTATGCATTAGGATTTGTTCAATCTCAGTAATTGTGTTGCTTTTGCACGGCCTGGTGTCGGAATCTGCTGGAAGCTTCCACCATGTCTGGCACAGCCCATCTGTGATGACTCTGAAGATGGACATGCTGCTGGCAACACCTCTGTGATAACATATATAAGAAGAAGTCAAATCAAAGGTGGTTGGGCAGTTTGAATTCTGGCTAGAGAAGAGGAGGAGGTGAGAACATGTGAGGGAAACAACATGGAGACACCAAGGTCAGTGCAGAAGGAGGGGCAGGAGGTGCTGCAGGTGCCAGAGCTGAGATTCCTCTGCAGCTGTAGTGAGACTGTGGTGAGGCAGCTGTGCCCCTGCAGCCCCTGGGGATCCATGAGGGATCCCCAGCCTGTGGGGATCCAGGGGGGATGAAGAGATCCACCCACAGCCCCTGGGGGAGGTGCCCATGCCAGAGTGGGTGGATGCCTGGAGGAGGCTGTGATCTCATGGGAGACCCAGTGGAGAGATGGGTTCCTTGCTTCCAGTCTGGAGCAGCCTGTCCTTGGAGGGCTGCACCCTGTGGAAGAGTGACCCAAGCCACAGCAGTTTGGGGAGGACTGTGTGCCTGTGGGAGAGACTCACATTGCAGCAGTTTTGAGAGAACTGCTGCTCATGAGGTTTGGAGCCACACTGGAGAAATTCACAGAGAACTGTCTCCCGTGGGAAGGACCCCATGGTCTCTCACAGGGGAAGAACTCCTCTCCCTGAACTGCAGAAGTAAACCTCGGGTGACAAACTCTAACCAGAGCCCCCACCCCTGTCTCCCTTGTGCTGTTGGTGGGAAGGAAGGAGGGGTTGGGGGAAGAAAAGGTATTTTTTTTAGGGCTTATTTTTACTTCTCATTATCCTCCTCTGATTTGTTAGTAATAAATTCACTTTGTGCCTCTAAGTTGAATCTGTTTTGCCCTTGGAGTGTTTTCTCCTGGTCCTTAACTCATGAAACCTTTGTTTAAATTTTTCTCTCCTCTGCCCAGCTGTAGCAGGGCAGGGCGAGTGAGCGGCTTTTGTGGGTGCCTGGCATTTGGCCAGTGTCAAACCATGACTGTAACTGGGTATAAATCTTAATAAAACTAACATGGGAGCTCTCTAGTAGGCAGAATCTGAGGTTATAAGTGTTTGGACATACCTGCTTCAGATCTTTTATAAATGCTATTGGCCAGTACGTTTATATGGATTTCTAGTTTGCAAGTACAGCTTCCAAAGTAATTTTTCTCATTTCAGTCATGCCAGTGAAACAACCTCTTAAATGTGCCGCAAGCTTTATTGTTCTTTTCTTTGGGAAGCATATTCAATCAAACTATTTTTTTTTCTTCCAACAAGTTGTAACTCGTCTGCTTTCAGGTAAGTTTATTTTTGCCCATGAGTTTGTGGGGCTGTCAGGATGTGATCCAAAGTGCACAGGTTTCAGTGCCATCTCAGCCCTGAGACCTCCAACCCTCGCCCTCACTTCTGAGTATGCCATGCACAGGAGAAGGAGGACAGACACTGGTGTCTCTCTACCCTGTAGCCATGTTCTGAAGGGGCAGCAGCAGGGCTCAGTTATTGACTTCCATTCACTCATCCAGACCATACTGTACCCAACAGGACTCCCTCCAGGGTGAAAAGCTTTGTTCTAAAACAATGGCCCTTTGTTGTCATCAATTGACACGCTACACCAAGAGTCACATCTCAGTTAGAGCACTAATATTTTTTACTTTTCTTTTATTCCTTTGTTAACTGCCTTATATTAGGGAAAGTACAAGCAGTAGGAAACACGGATGTACCTACTGAAATGGGCAAAAATTATAGTTCAGGCATTTTTATGATAAAGAGTGTTTAGTAGCTACAGTCCAGAAAAAAAGTGAACTGAGATGAAAATGTGGATGCATCTTAAATAAGAACTTGTGGATGTTTCATTTATGATCCTATTGTAATGACATGATCTCAGACTCTCCCTTCAATTTATAAATAGTGAAAAAAAAATCAATAAATAGGAATTTATTCATTTTTTCATTAAGCCAATGTGTTAGAGAAATATGGCAGATCCCCAGGTATTCAAACGCTGCCTACAGCTTGCCCCTCTCTGAGATATTTTTTCACCTTTGTCACATTTTACAATGCTTTCAAAGGTGACTATCAAACGAGGAGACAGTAAGGTTTTTAACAAGGCAGTCATTTTTAACTATCAAAGATCTTTTCATTCTCTACAGATACACATAGAGTAAGACTGGATTTGTAAATTCAGACCATGGCATTAAACACAAAAAAAAACCTCAAAAAAGAATTGCTTGTGACATTATTATTTTGGACTGATTGGACAATGTTCTAAAAAAATTTTACAAGTTTGAGTCCAAACAGATCTTTTAGAGAACAGACTTAAAGTTAATCAAAGCAACACTTTCTCTTAGGTTGGTGAGCAGAGGAGGCATATAGGGAAAAGGAAAGAGAGAAAAAGTTTCTTTAAACAAGTGCATGCAAAGAACTAGAAAGTACTTTGATACTACTTTTTCCCTGAATAAAAATGTGCTCTCTTTTATGGAGGATGAAGCTGTAACTCAGTATCTCTGTGCTTCTGAGCGTGTTAATCCTACACAAATGATGAGTATGGAGCAGTACCAACGACGAAATCTTACAACTCTTTCATTTGTTAAGACATGGAACACTATTTTTTACATGTGACATGAAAGATAAAATGCTTCAAAATACCAAAGATGAAAGCTAGAAGCCAAAAAATGAGTGGTAGATTTTGAAAATACATCATATTGTGGGAAAATGACCCAAATGTTCTAGTTTTTATGAGGGTGCTTGCGCCCCTTCTGACCTTTTTTTCCAGATTTGTATTTGGAACTAGAAGGATATATTTCCCCTTTTGGAAATCTCTTTAAGAAGGCCTGTGGACAACATATGTTGGATCAAATGTTTCAGAACTTTAAGGTCTTTCAAAGCCCTTTTTTAAAAAAATTTTTTTTATTGCAGTTCTTTTCATTACTACTCATTTTGATGATGGTTGGGTGAACTGTTTGGGAAAAAATGTGAATCTGCTCAAAGATCATTGGTTAAAAAATCTGAACCAAACTAAAGCACATAGTTTTCATGGTATTTCTCTGTTTCTGTTTTAGAAGCTCAGAAGCACAAGTGGTGTGTGATTTTTTTGTCTGTAGGTGTGTCTTTGTGTGCTTTTGTGCCTTACACATGAAGACAATGTTTGACTATGATATAATTAGCCTGAGGCTGACCCACACTTCTATGCCATAGTCACTAGAATGTGACTATCCCAAAGACATAGAAGCTCTTTCTGGATATGAAATGAATTTTTGTATTTTTAGTTTATTCATAATTTTGTAATATGCTTGCCCACACTGAAGTCTTATATACATATATATATATACACAGCAAGTACAAAGTAAAAAATATCAGCTATGTAAATATATATTGTATGTACTTCATGATTTCTGAAATTTTGAAACATATTTCCGAAATAGTTACACTTACTACAGACTCCCTTAGAACTGTAGTGTCTCTGTCTTTCTCTTTTATATATATATATATATAATATAATGTGGCATCATGTAATGTGGTATCAGATTCATTAGCAAAGATCTGTATTCATGAAAGATGACAGAGTAAAACTATACCGATGAGATCATTGTTATATACACAGCTACTGAGGCAATCAACAGAATTAAAGAGCTGAGATAGAATAGTAATAGTAAAAAATGTCAAATAAGTAAATCACTCTTATAAGAGTAATCAACAATCCTTCATATTTCATGGTGCTAAGGAAAGAAGCAGTGTATTTGCATGAAAAAATATTTAATTTAAATAATGGGAAAAACATTCTTAGAAGAAGAATAGTATTTGAACAGATTACTCAGTGAGATTGAGGAAGCCCCTGTAATGGCTATTTTTTAAGAACATTAGACAAATATCTGCCAGTAACACTGTGTAACTGATCCCATACAGAGAAGGGGTGTAGATTAGATGACCTCTTAAGAAGTTCTGATTGAAAAAAGCCCAAGACAAATATTTATTAGACTTTTTNTTTTTTTTTTTTTTTTGTTAACATGGTTACTTTATGATTCTATGAAAGAGCAGTGAACTGGAAGGAACTGACAGCAAATGTTTTAATTTGGCAGTTTAGGGGAAAAAAGATCTTTGCACTTATTTTGATGTCTGTTACTGGCAAAACACACAAATGAAAAGCTGCCCAAATGTCTTTAAGACAAATTCAGCCAAGTAATTCTCTTTCAATATGAGACATATGATTAGGTCTACAGCCAACGTCTGAATGCTTTACTTGCATCTTTCACATTACAACTTTGAAAATCTCTTTTGATATATGTATACACAGAGACAGACAGGCAGATATGCACACCCACTTTCTTTAAGCAGTCAAACTGAGAAAAATATGACTAAAATTTTATTTTGCTGGTGCATAACAATGCAAAGTTACAGTTAGCATCGTTAAAGAAAGCCAGAATAAGGACAATGGTCATATCTATTTATTAGGTGTGTTAAACTACTTCCAGTTGATAGCTAAAACTGTACTCATGCAGAATTATCTGACTGCCATTACCAGAAGCGCCATTACATGACACTTACCTCTGAAGTCAGGAACTGCACATCAAGTGGTGACAAAAAAGTTGAAAAATACCAGCCTCTGTTTTGGGCTTTCATTCATGAGAAACAGGATAGACAAAGGCTTGGCAGCTCCAGGGTGACTTCAGCCACGTTATTTCCAAGCACCTGTGTGGGTGTTGGAGAGAAGAGTCAACCTCATAGGCATCTTTCACTCCTCAAAATGGAAAGGCTGGGATTCTTCATCACCTTACACACACCAGACAGAAGAAAAGGTTCTCCTCAGCACACATTCGTAATAGTCTGGAAAATATAACCATAGCTGCTGGCTGCAATTCTCCACAACAGTCAGAGAGATGGACTTCAAGCTCACTTTCACAAAGTCAAGGACATTCAAACACTGGTAAGATAAGACTTGAGTGTAACATTGGGTGATATATAGATGTATTGAAATTCTAAACATCATAAAACCAATGCCAAAATACCGCAAACTTTTAGTTCTCTTTTCCAGGTTAATAAATCCAGCTTTTCTTAGAGAAAAGGTTTTGAAAAATTATGGTTCTTTCAAGACTCTCTTAATAAAAAATATGATGTCACAGATGGTGGCTGGAAAACAGGTATTTACAGCTATTTTTTTTCCTGAGGCTTAAAGTTGTCAGGAAATTATCCAAGTTACTCAAAGTATTACAATAATGCCTTAATCACTTGCACTCCTTTTCTTCCTGCCATCATCATCAGCAAAACCAAAAGCAGGCATAACTCAACTTGCTCCTAAGAATATAACAAAACTGTTTCAACATTCTTATTTTATCTATATATTTCAATCATATTTCATTGCTTCGTCAGCTTCTCCTTTTAACATCTTTTACCTAACTTGTTTTCAAAATTGTAAATTTATGCATTCAATTTGCCTTTGACTATCTTCCAGTTTTGATTAATACCTTCACATTCAAAAATCTTTGAACAGTTGTTTAGGTCAGCAGTTGCTTTAAACACCTGAATTTCAAGTATAAACTTATTTGGCATCATAATGTATTAGCACCTAAAAAATGCAACGAAATACGAAGTAGCCTTATTGTTTGGACTACTAATAACTGTTAGGTTATCTGTTAATCCTTTCTTATTTTACAAAAGTGAGTAAAATTGTATTTAAAGTATAGCAGTACCAAGCATGCTCTTATGAGTCAGGATGCTAACTGATACAGTTCAGTAAGGTTGTAAACGACTCTTACACTGCACACAAGAAGCTTTGAAATCTCCTCAGAATCCCTTTCTTCTGCAAGCCATGCCAGGAACAATAAGAATTAAGTGTGCTGAAACTTAATATTTTGGAACTGCTCTGGCGTGGGTGTAAGGCAAAAGCAAGATGTTTTTGACAAATTCAGGACAAGTAGTTTGCATACAAATGAACAATTTGTTCTTGAAAATGTTCTTTCCATCTTGTTTTACAATTAAGTGCAGTCAGGGACAATTGTTGGTATAAATTTTGATGATTATCATGAAAACTTTGGCAGTGAAAACCAGTGAGAACTTACTGTGGGAGGATGTCAGCCCTTCCAACTTTCTGGTCAACATCCGGTACCAACTGAAAAAAATAACCCCCCAAAAATTAACTCCAACACTTTTACACTACATATGGCAAAGAATAGGATTTTTCAGATCTCACACTGCATAGTCTTCCTCACATTACTAGTACTGAGGCCTATGTAGTAGAACTTGTATACTCAAAATTTTAGGAAGCTCCATTAGGTAGAACAAAGAACAAATTTTAAGATGAGTGTTCAACATATAATTTTCAGTGCTTCTAACACTTTCAGATGTTTTGGAATACTCTTGCACAGGAAATGTTTTTTTTTTTTTTCTGGCTGCAATTTCATATCCATTAGATTTTTGCACTATTGTATACGAACTTGATTTTGTTCAGATATCAATATGCCGTTGCATTACTGCTGAACTGATGAAAGGATACCATATAGCATTTATATCATCTTACTTCTCTTATAGGGGTTTCAAGGCACCTGTAGGAGGAAAAACAACACCTGATCCCACAAAAGGTTGGTGGTACAAACAGTGATGATCCAATGAGTACCAAATGAGTGCTTTGCATCACATGGCTGTGGCAATTCCAGTCCTAGAGCAAGAGCTCTGAAGCAAGATTTACTGTATTGTCAAGCCATGCCCTGAGGGTTTTAAGCAGCTTGATTAGAAGATTCATACTGTCACATACTAGGATCTGTTGAGTGCGATGAAAGGTTAGTATTTCACACAATGATTTGCAAACTTTCAGCTGAAATCCAGTAGGTTTTGGTTTTCTTTTCTTTTCTTTTCTTTCCTTTTTTTTTTTTTTTTTTTTTTTTTCTTTTTTTTTTTTTTTTTTTTTTTTTTTCCCTTCCTCTTGGGGGATGCTGATTGTGTGTATTTTTCCTCCTAGTTTCACTAAGTCATTTGCAATTTGCAATTGATACCACAGCAACTTCTGGTCAACATGTGATACATTCTTTTCTAAGAAAACAACATACTAGCTCATACTAAACTTGTTCTTAGTATGTCTAGAGTAAGACTACTAAAATTTTATCTTCAAGGTAAACTTTAGTGAAATAAGAATTATAAATAAGGACAGATCTCTGAATGTTTCATATAAAGAAAATTGAAACTAGAAGCTATAGTCAGATATTTCACCCCTTTATGAATGGTATAGTTCTGCTCCAAGATAAAAGTGGATCTCAGAAAAGGGTATTCAAGTAGGGAAAACAGCTTGAGTCAGTCAGGTGCAGATGAAAGGAAGGTTGATTCTAAATCCAAAATGCAAGCTGTCTTTCAGGACTCATACTTGTCTAGAACTGAATGTTCCTCTAATCCTGTTTACAGTTAGATGCTACAGATTCCAACAGAAGTTACAGAGAGTTGTTACTAAAATCATTAATGTATGTAAAAAATTCCTGGAGATTTTACCTTTATGGCATATTTAACTATTTTTAGAATTTATTTTTTATTTTCTCCATTTTTGGTACTGATAGCTCACATGAAGTATCAGGACTGTGTCCTTCAATAAACATTTTTTATTCTGCCCCTCCCTCCATTCCTTCCAAAAAGTAATTTTTTTGCATAAAAATCTATCATCCCATTTGACATAGGAAGTGTTACTGCTATCAAGAAGCAGGGTATCAAATAATTTCCCTCTTTATCTATTCTCAATCTTCTCTTTCCATTTGCTTTACTTAAAATGTAAGATATGCTACATATTTTGAGAGACAAAATTTTGGAGATGCAATATAAAAATTAATGCTTTGACTAGATGCATTATTTAGAAATATTTATTTGACTTAGCAGTTATTAACAGTTTTTGACTTAGCAATTATTAAGTTTTACCAGGTGTGCTATTAAAGCCGTGTCACATTATGCAGTTATAAATTCAAAAGAAGATTCCCACTCTAAAATGTTATTGAGTACTTTTTTTCTGTAAGTCAGCACCTCCATTAAAAAAATTGTAGAGTTTTCCACCATGTTTTGAAGATCTACAGAGGTAAGCATGCTTGTAAGTTGCAACTCTTAGGGCTGACAGATATCAACAAATACAAACCAAATAACCTTCACAGATCAAGCCTTAAACTAAATACTAGTGCAAATAAGAAGCCAACATAGTTTAGAATAGTCACATGAAGCAGACTGACTGTCTAATAAGTTGCCTGGCTGCAAAGAATACCACTAGGAAAAAAAAAAAATGACACTTCAAAGAACCAGGAGGGTGTCTTCAACAAGTCAGAAATTGGTTTTTGACCTTTCTGACTCATGTAAGCTTTCAGGATTCCCACCTGTGGTTTCTTTTCTAAATGATTTGATGATAAAAAGATAATATTTTTTCTTCTTTTGAATTGAAGAAACTCCTCCCTTTTTGTATTGGCTATAACACTGCTGAAGCCAGTTCTCTCTAGTATTGCCCTTTCAGGGGTAGAAATGAGAACTGTCTCTGCCACATTTCTCTGCATTGCATTTCATGCAATATTAACAGCCTGAGTAGTAGAAATCTTCACTGTAATAGCACATCAGTATACAGTTACTGCAAAAGGAACACTACAACCAGTTTAAGGTTTGGGGTTTTTTTTGGAGTTAGATAAATTCATGATGTGTTTGGTTTGTTTAAGTGATGGTTTGTTTTTTAAAGAAATAAGACATGAAGTTTAAAATGCAGCATTGACTGAAGTTGGTATTTTCAAACGGCAAGTTAAAATTTGGAGACTGCCATTTTCTACAGCTGGGACAGAGGCCTGGTTTTTGAAAGTGCTGTCAGTCATGACTATTTTAAATGAACACTACCAATCTGAAAAAAATTCCCAAATATCTGGCCAGACTCAAAATCTTGGATTTAGCTCATTTAGGGCTTTATTTTTGCTTTAATGAAAAATGCCAGTAAAAGCAAAACTCAGTAATAACCATCAGTGTACTCTGTTTTTAATTATATGGAACATGAGTCTTCAAAAAGTACTAAGGTATTCTAAGCAAAACCTATGTGGTGCTCAGGTCAGAGGATCTGCTTAAGATGCTTAAGATGCTTAACACTTCACAAAACTAAACATCTGGAAGTGTCCTGCTGTAGAAATAGATTAAAACTAAATTGGGAAGAAAATGCAAGTAATAAGAAACACCAGAACTTACACTCATTTGGAACAAAATGACTGAAGGAAAGATTGGAATCCATAACTGAGATAAAACTAGTGGGTGACTTGTTAAACCCCCCTACAGGATGCTAAGCATTTTTTTTCACAATCCTTCATTTTTATTGGGAACAAGATAACCTTCTCCCTCAATTTGTGATATCCCTGCAAATAATCAAGAAAATTACAACTTCTTTCTGTTTTTAACTTTCATCCTGCTGAGAAACTCTGAAACACTTTCAGCGGGTTGTCCAGACAGTACTAGTCATTATGTATAAGAAGAAGTGCTCTCGAAGTAGTATGTATGAGAAATGGAAAACAATTTTGATGGTAGGAGCTTAAAAATCATACAGAATATTGCTGAAAGTGCAATACAAAGTGGTACTGATAAAATTTGTGAAGCTGTGGAAGCAGAGTAAAAAATTCAGTTGTTGATTCCAGGAAGTACTCAGTACTTTTTCTTTCTAAAATAGTTGCACTACTTAAAAATGTAAATAATGTACATAATGTTTTCCTGTACTGTAAAACTCTGTATTGTCTTGCATTTTCATAATAATTTCCTAAAAGTCTTCCACCTGTGATATCTCAGTGGACCTATGAGGAAGGTTCCTTTTGCTTGGACTCCCCACTTCATCTTCTGTGATGAAACAACATGTGTAGGTCAGCTCTGCTTCACTTTTCTCCCTTTGCCCCCCAGACTCAGATCTGTGACCAACAGCTTCAACATATCCTGCCCCTCTATCTTTTGGTGTACTGGGGGTGTTAATTGTCAAGAAGAGTCTGAAAGGCATCAGTGGGATACCAGCTCATCCCCATGTTTTTACTGTGGCTTGAACATTCATTAGGATCATTCTGGCTGCAAGGATTTTCAGGGGGAAATTTACTGACTTGCTGGGACACAAATGAAAGGAAAATCTAATTTGAATTTGAAAAATGCAAGATGAAGAAGACATATTTCAGAGCTGGATCTTTTTAAACCTCCATTTTGCAGCATTTTATTTATATTTTCTAAGTTCTTTAGAGGAAATTATAGTTTTCATCTAGACAATTCATATGCAAAACTTCAATTTTTTTTAAAAAAATAATTTTCTAAACTACAGGGATCAACTTCTATGCTAACTATTAGAAGAAAATTCTTAGGTCAGGATGGAAAAACTTTTAATTTAATAAGGCTCCAGAATATTTCAGATATTTAAAATACCCTATTCAGTGCTTATGACTGTGGCATAGTACAGCAAAAGAAACTTCAGTGTATTGTGAATAAGCCTAAATACAAATGCTAGTGTAATTCACAGAAAAACTCCCACTTATATTACTGCAAGCAGAAGCAGGCAGCCCTAAATTAGTAATAGCTGATGTGTCATTAGATTTATCTTCTGCAGCCTAGGACCACTCCTGTGTGCTGTGATTCATTGCAGGTTCCAACGTAAATTATGAATCCAGGAGAAACTGGTAGTTACACATTGCAAGTTGCAAAGACTGGAATCATGTTTTGCTACTTGTTCTTTCTTTTAACTATGGACATCAGGTTAAGAGTAAAAATACTGTTTAAATTCCCATCTCTTTGCACTTGTTTTATCAGCATCCAGTATTGTTCCTCCATTGCACAGAAACTTTGTTCTGTCTCTAACCTCTGCATTGTCCTAAACTAAAATTCAAAAATTAGATTCTCCTTTCCCTGTGCTCAGTTGGTAAGTTTTGTTACCAAAGTGTTGAATTCAACCCTAGAGCTGGCCAAGTTCAGCTCAGAGTAAAGTGATTTCCATGTTGCTTGTTCTATGACTCACTGTGACCATAATGAAGTGTGGGTTGGTATGATTTTCAGAGAGCTGACCTTGCATCAAAATCTGTTCTCATTAAGCAAAATTCCCAATGAAATTCAAAGCACAATTAACAACCACAGAATTTTGCCAAAAGCAATAACCACTAAACTAAATGAGACAGTGTTGATTATGCAAATAAACAGCCACCCTGGAAAGCTGGTCTATTGTCTAAAACAATGCATTTCTAGGATTATTTATGTTATGATACTGATCAGAACTGGAACCTTATTATGCTAGATCCTACATAAACACAAATTACAGGATTGCAGTGTGGTTTGATATAAGATTCAATAAGTAACAAACCACAAAGAATGGTCTCAGGTCTGAGGGAATTTTGTGCATATCCAGTTTATTCATTATCTAACAATATTTATACTCTTTAAAATTTTGTCTCTAGTAATTGAAGGACAGCTTGAAATGGAAAATAGCTCACTCAGTTCTGGCAATTAAATTAAAAGCTTTGCCATGTGAAAGCTGTTGATACTGAAAGCATATTTATTTTATTAAGAAAGACATGAACTTTTTATTAGATGCCAAAGTAGGGCATACAGCACATTTCAGTGGATTACACTTTCACGCAAAATTCTTTATCAAAACTAGAAAATCTTGCAAAAAACATTCAATTGTTAGTTGTAAATTACTGCAATGTGCACAGAGATTACAGATTCAGTGTCTCAAAAGACACACCACTGAAGGAACCGTAAAGCAGAACAGGTGCTTCACCTAGGAAAGAAAGATTTGATTCTTACCCTTTATGAAATAAAAGTGCAAAAGCCACTTTTAAGTCTCAATCTGTAATCTCTTCTATTCTCTGGTTTGCATATATACCTAATTGCTTATTTTAGAAGTCTTTTAATCTTCTTTCTGTCTAGGAAAGCAAAAAACAGAAACTTGAAGTGGAAATAGTTTACTGGCTATGTAAGAGAAACAGTTAAATTCTCCAAGTTCACAATACTGTTGCATGCATTAAGTGATCTGAAAAATTCTATTTAAAAACTACACTCCTGCAGATGCAGAAAACTTACAGTTCAGTCACCAGATAGAGTCCACACCAATGAGAGAAACAGACAACCAAGCTACCAGTAAGAAATACAACACTTGAGTGATACTCATCACAACAGTAGGTTACACAAAAGGATCTTTGATCAGAAGACTAATGGTAAAAAATTATAGCTTCCCTTTAAATGCTATGGGCCAGTAGATCTGACCCTTACTATATATAGTGAACTCTGTGTTGTTGGAATCTTAAATTTTTTAGCAACACAACGAGCTAGACTGAAATACTGTAACAGGCCTTGATATTTCCTTCTAAAACATCCACATGCTATGCCTGGACTGACTGCCTGCCATCACACAAGCCAATGGTGGTGAATACACATCACACACTACATTTTTTAATACATAACTCTCCAGTATTTTACTCAACAACACTGTGCACATAAAAGGCCAGACAACAGATTGGAGTTTCTCCCAGGAAATACTAGCTTCACACCTTCCTTTTTTTCTCCGGGTGTTTTTATCTTTTTGTCAGTGAATATGACAAATTTTTTGGAGATTAAAGTACTTTTCATTCATCTCTCCTTTCTTTGGGTTCCATAGTCAGGGAGTAAGAAATTGGGGAATTTTTTATGGGGACAAAGAAACCCCCAAAGGAATTAAATTTTCAAAAACACTTATTGAATGACTATTGCAAATGCCTGTCTAACAAAAAACATTGCAGTCTATTAATCTGTTATTCCTTATAAATTNTTTTTTTTTTTTTTATGAAAGCTATTGAGATATTGTTTTGTTTTTCCTTTCTCAGGAAAGGACACTTTTTTAGCTGTTTTAGGGTAGATTTTCAAAACAGTTCATGGGAGGTGCATATGTAAACCCAAACAACAAATCTTAATATAATTTAATCAAGATGATGTGCATAAAGAAGCAAAGTATGGAAATGTACCTTGGAAGTTCTACCTTTCCCTTCTACCTTAATCAGCATTTTGAAAATGTAGCTCAGAATTCTCTTTCAAAGGAAGGAAACATCCTATTCCATGCTTTCACCCATAACAAAAGAATATAGTTATTTAACTTCTCAAAAAATAGCAAACAAGTAATGATGCATGGTTGCTTTGCTTGCCACAGGTTGCTGTTCTATATGAAGAGAGTATCATCTTCCTCCCTTAGTGAACATTGCATTACAACAGACCATTTCCTGCATGATCAATTATCCCATTATAGTGTAAAAACAAAATTAAAGTAAATCCAAACAGTATTAGGGTTTTGTGTATTTTTATAGAAAACAAAGCTGATACAGCTTTCTAAGCTGAAATTGTAGCCAATACTTATATAGTATAATATTGTTTAAAACAGGTTCAGCCTGTTGCACTTGCTTTTCAGTGGATTAGCTAAATGATTATCAATAGATTAAGTTTTTAAAGTAATTCTTTTTGTGTAGGAAGGTCTGGAACAATTTCCAAGATTTTTCTCTATAATAGTATCTCTAACATAGAAGCCAACTATAAGTTGTGAAAACACACGCTGTGAGCTGTACTGACATTCTTGCTAGGTCTGTGGTTATTGATGTGGTAGGAAGGGGATGCATGCAAAAAAGAAGAGACTGGAAGTATTTCCTGCATGCCTGATCATTTCCTGCATTGTTTAATTCAGTGACACTCTTAAGTGCTCTCCAGACAACTTTGTTGAAGTCCTGAGATAAATACTGGAAAATCCATGGGTAGCAAAAGTGAGCCTTGGAGCATTTTTAGCACTTGTTGACTGAGAATTTTTTCACTGGTTCTGAAATAATATAGTGCATGCTAGAGATAACTTTTCAAAAGTTTCAAAAGTTCATCTATAAATTACTTTCAATAGCAGAAATTTAAACAAGAGAACGATAAGGTAAATGCTCTATTTCTGCAGTTATTAATTCTGAAAAAGATTCATCCAGAAAGAGAAGAAAGGAATTCTCAAGGAAATGGAGGATATACGACCACCTTTTCTTCAGAAAATATCATTGAAGGAAAAAGTTCAATGTCCAACTCTGGAAGAGAAGGGCCAACTTATCTCTTGCACATACTACTGTAAAGCTGGAGACAGTTCAACCAAACCAAATTGAAAAGCAGTGGTAGGTGCACCAAGGCCAAAGTTTTTCATGGAAACCATACATGCATACATGCAGCACCACCACAAAAGACCCAGTACAATGCAGCAGGTAGGTTCAACACCACCTCAGAGCTTTGCTTTGGACTCTACATGAAATGAAATCAAACCTCCAGCTGATGCAAAAGAACCGTGTGATTTTGTAATAGTGTTTATCTATTTGTTTAAGGAATTCTTTCACACAGTCTCTAGAAAAGTGAGTTAATACTTAATTCATATGTCACACATCTTCAGCTAAAATGCTTACTGCTTCTGTATTCCTGCTTCATTTTGCATAAACTGACATCATATACTGAAAGAGAAAGAGGGCCAATGTGCTTCTCAGAAACCAAGTAGTCATGAGGCTTTACCTGCCACTACAGATATGCACATGCACACACATGTACACACATGCAGACACACACATATACGCACACATATACACACACACGCATGCAAAAAATAGGAAAAACAACTCAGCAATTGCAAGAGTCGCAATTTACCATGGAAGCCTCTACTTAATATTCCGCTTGATCTGCCAAGTTTATAGCCTGGCAAATCTGAATACAAATGTCGATGCAAATGAGGATTCATTATTCTTACATCGTCTTTGTGTTGAAGCTTAATGTAACTTGGTTCCTGTGGTTGCTCAGGGAATGTAGATTGCAAGACAGGAGGAAAAAAAAGCCTCGACAAAACCCAGAGAAGCAAATAGGGAAAAGAAAAGTAACAGAAATGGAAATAAATGGGAAAAAAATATGCTAAGGTTTCAGACTAGCAAAACATCAAACCAGTGCATTACATTCTCCCCGTATTTTCTTATATAAGGTACATTTGCTTACCATTATCAGCATAGAAGGAGTTAACTAACCAAGACCATTCTCCACAGAGTCAAAACATAACAATCCTCCTTTTACTGATTATACAATATTGTGCCCATTGTAAAGTCAGTGCCCCATTTATCTGAAAATTTTAACATTCTTTCATAATTATAGAGCTCATCGGCTGGTAGAACCTGTACATTTAGATCTGTGAGAAGATTATAAATGAATTTAAAACCACCCCACCATTTCTGCTTCTTTCATTATAAATTACTGCTGAATAATTCAAAAACACGTTAAGAAAACTACAGTACGATTAATAAACTATACAATGAAAATCACAATAGTTTAAATCATACATTTATTGTCCCATTTATAGCCCATCACAAGCAAGGGTTGAAAAGTACCAAATTAGAGAAAACATGAAATGCTGCAAAATTATAATTAGATCCTCAGTGCCACACAGTACATTGTTCTGATGAATCTTTTGTACGGCTAGTTTATGCTTACATATAAATACCTTCTCAGTAAATAAAAATGTACTGTAGGCTTGACTTTTAGAGAAGCTGTAAAGCTTAGCATATGCGATGATCCCAAAGTCAATGCTGTAAGGCTTGCTTCTTCATCCATAAATAAAGCACATTTGCATCCATTCAGTCAAATTAGCTCCATATAAAAAGGTGGTTATAATTAGCTCCTCTTTCAGGTTCACGGTTAAAACTCAAGCGTGCCTGCCGTCTTGATTAAATCCACCATCGTCTTCCAATAGCTAGTGCTAATTCTTCCAAGGAAATATTCAGTTGAGGTGTTATTTTATTCTGCACTGCTGTTAGTTGTCTAATTTACGCCAAGTCCCTGCAGTGCTTTCCTTAAGCCATCCTCTTTGTCTTGCCTTTGAAATTTACCAAATCTTACAAGAAATCAATACTTAATTGATTATTCACTTTTCTGCAGCTTCAAACAGCAAGCACGCATAAGATCCTGGAGTAGTCACCCGGTTTCCAATGCAGGAGGTTGCTTGGTGGCAGGGATCTGCAAGTATCCAACAGCAGGCATTCCACGGAGCTGTGCAGTGGCGTACAGTGCCAGCATCCAATAAAGAAAACGAAGATACTCTAACGAAGCAGGAAAAGTTCCCATGTGAGACAGATCCATATCAATGCTTTAAATAAAAAGCGGAGGCACTGGCTTTCAGATAGAAGAGCACCATTCTCTTTGCAGCTATCCCTCTGTTCTTTCCTTAGCCTTTTCTTCCTATGGCACTGGAGTGGAATATCCAAAGTGCCACCGAACTCACGGAACTCCACGTCGGAACGGGGGTGAGGCTCGTGCTGTACCTCTGACATAGAATAAGGATGGCAAGCACGTAACATTACGAAATGTAGGACAAATTCAGGCGAGAGAGAGAGAGAGGGAGAGCAAGAGACAGATGGCGGATCTGGCTGGGAGCCAAAGCCAGTGAAATGAATTACATTGCTGAATAACTGTACACCATTGATTCTGCCACTTGTTGCTGCATGGCAAAAAAGGGCCCTGACGTTGGCAGGAATCTCCTCGCGTGTCACGCCTGCCGCAGATAACTTTTCACACGTAATTCGCTGCACCAACAATGACACACTACATGTGTGTGTGTGTGTGTGTGTGTGCATGAATGTGTGTGCACTAGGGAGAAAAGGAGAGAAAGCCAGAGTGCATGTGGGGGGTGTGTGGGTATGTGCCTGCGTGCACGGTGTGTGTGCCTGTGCGCGCGCGCGCGTGGAGGGGAAAACAATCACTGCAATCCAGCCATTTTGTTTAATGAAGAATGGAAGGCTGGCATTCAGAGACGTGGTTATGTGCTGCATATTAATGTGTGCTCTGTAGACATCCTCCCCCTTTTTAGATGAGTGGCACAGGAACGAAGCCCTCTATAGAGCAGCCACCGTGGGAGCAAGAGCTCACAAGGTAACATATCATCGCTGAACCTACGGATGTGGCACCCGCCGCTCTGCAGAAGAAGAAGTTGCTCTCGGATGAGGAGGAAAACCTGGTCCCATGGTTATGATGTTTGGGTGCTTTTGAAAAGATAGCCAGAGTGAAGCAGATTGTTCAATAAATGCTTCGTACCCAGGATGAAGGGAGACATTATGGGATGCCCAGGGGGCTTTGGAAATCAAATACAATGTTTGAGTAGCACAATTTGAGGTACATTATAAAAAAGCAATTTGAATTGCCAATGAGGCGACACATATCTGCATGCTAATTAGACCTGTGTCAAGCTTAGTCTGCCGGGTTGTGTTGATGGCTAGGAATGTGCTTGTAACTCTGCTGAGAGATTGTTTCTGCATAAATTATCAGCTTTGTCCTACTGATCATTTTCTGCAAACAAACATGAAATGTAAGATCAAAAGGCAATTCTGAAATTAAAATTATTGATTGATAAAGCCTAGATTTCAGAATCTAATTAGAGGAGGCACAAACAAAAGCTGATATTATTACAGATTGTGCCTGAGCCAGCAGCCAGATTGTGCAAGGCTTGTAATTTATCTTTGTTTATGCAGCCAGGATATTAAAAATGTAATTAAAATGGTAAAATGATCTGATCAGAAATAGCCACCTAGTGGCAAGTATATTATTTTAAATGGATTATAAAAACATTGATCTGTGCAAATAAAAGGTTTTTTTTCATGACAAACATAGCAGCTCATTGAAATTTGCTGAGCAATTTGTCTTTTGCTAATAAGTTGTCTTTTGTGTTTTGTTCCATAGATAAGCAGAATCATTTATAACCCTCATTTGCACACTAATAAACATTCTGTTATTACAGGTGGTGTTGGGAACATCTTTCATAAATTATGGCATATGAAAATGGAAGAAAACAATAATCCTTTTTTAGTCACGCACTATATACATTTTGTAAAATTAGAATACTCATCTGACAGCAGCAGCAGAAGTTGCTTATTAAATGATTCTATTGCTCTATTTAAACTATGAAATGGTAGAAACATTGTCAATATGTAATTCAGCTTCTTGCCTATTTTGGCTACTTAAAGATGCTATAGAAAACACAGAGGGCCTAATTTACTAAGTTTGTGCAGATTCAATTACTAAATTTCATGGTTATAAAGAGGTCTTTGTGACTTATACATTTTTACCCTCATTTAGTACCATTCTAGAGTTGCCAAGTGGATTGAGCATTAAAAGAACAGGCTGTTTAAATGCACACACGATAGAAATTAGTTTTGAAATTTCTCCGCAATCACGAACTATGGACAGTTAAATGGCCAAAGGAAGTTCTGTCATATGTTAATGAAGCTAGATTACAAAAAAACCCCAGACTATAAACAGTTTTTCAAGAAAATATATTCAGAAGCTTGTAAGTTCATGAGCAGGGCTTAAGTCATGTATTTCTTCTTGTTTCAGATTTCCACATGAAACCACTATGGAAATGCTCAATTCCTTTTAAAGAAATTCACAATTTAGGGTCCTGTCAGCAGCTCTGGGGTCTTTTGTTAGGTGCACTTAAAATGCCAGATTAAATATTAATATGTGGTTAGAGTTGTGCTATTTTGCAAGCCCTGAAACCCTATTAGTAAATCATGATCTGGTGACTGATGCAAGAAATTTCAAGGCACCAAGAGTGCAGATTGCCCATCAATCTGATGGATCACTAATTTTTACTAAATCAGGCCCTTGGACTTTTAGCTGTAAGCAGATGTATGTTTCATTGTGACGGGAAAAGCAGTCCAAATAACAGAGCAATTTTCTGCACTGAATGTGTATCGTAACAGGCAGAGTTGTTTTGCATAATCAGAAAGTTATTTGAATACAAGTGTTCATTTAACTGGCTGTGCATGACTGATGCTGCTCTTAAAAAAAAAAAAATCAAAACCCCACATTTTGAGCTAGAAGAGAAAGTTGCATTATTTTCATAGAGTAGTACTAGGATTTGAAAACAGTGTAGTTAGTAGAGCTCCAGAAGGATGCTGAAGTGGAATGCCCAGGCAAAACACTCACATAGTCTCATCCATCCCAAGGAGATTTACCCCTTCCATAGGCTTCATCAACCACTGACAGTGAGTCATACATGCAGAGATGAAGAAATATCAGGAAGGATCCTGAAGGACCAGGCAAAGGAAAAAGGAACCCAGAAGAAGGGGTGGAAAACAATTTGAGTAAAAATACTGGAAATACTATTAGATTATAAACTACTGATGTAGAGAAGACATATTCATCCTGACATATGGCACACTTAGATACACATCTGAGTTGCAGCCTTCCTAACCTCTTTATAAAAAATAAACCACTCTGAAGCCAAATCACACACTCTTTACTAGCAATCTGTATGTCATACAGATGAATCTTGACTTCTAGTTCCTTATAATATGTATTTAAGCAACTGAATTAGGCATTTAATAATTGTGAAGAGTTTCATGTGTGCATTCATATCTGTCTTTTTTGCTGTCGTATCTCCTCTCTCTCTCACTTTTTAGCAGTTGGCTTACACTCATATGGAATTCAGCATTAGAAAGAGACCTCTCCATATCTTCTCTGCCACTATTGCTTGACCAACATTGAGTAGTACAGGTCTGAAAGACTAAGTCTTGCATATATCTGTATGTTTCTTAGGTTACCCTCTTTAAACACACTTAAAAGAAATCCCAATCCTAATCTAATTAAATGCAATTAATAAATTCAAGTTTTATTTTTCAGATGAAGTCTACAATTATAAGTCTTTACAGTTAATATATTGAAATCACAACACATAGTATATGGTTTTGAAAAGTAAATAGAGTGTACAATAATTCAAGGCTTTCCCAAGCTGATGGACAGTCTTCTAAGAAAGTAGTGTTATTTTTGCTCTGGTGGCCATTTTTACTATTTTCAAATACTAAAGAATTTCTTTTATTTAAAGAAAGCTATCCAAATCAATAGACCTTCTGGTACTGACATTGTGAAGTAATATGCAGCAACACCAACCATCCTGAAACATTCCAGTAGGCTTTTAATGTGAGTGAGAGTCTGCTGGGAGCAGCCTCCCTGACTGAGGCACATGGAGGGTGTTCTAATTTCCACTAAGCCCTGATCAATGGGAATTTATTACCACTTAGACAAATAGAAAGCCAGACTGTGCAAAACTGAACTGCCTTGAATGTGCAGCCCACATCAGAAAGATACATAAACATTAAAAGTAAAGCAAAATAGTAAAACAATATGTGGACCTCTTTTTAGACCTCCTTTTCCACAAAGCCAATGCTTTGCTACTACATCCTGTGAAAATACAAATGCTGACAGAAGAAAGCTTACATGTACTTAATGGCGTTCCAGAGTAATGTACGTATCATTGTTTCTGAACTGTAGTTCCTATTGTGCTCTGTGTCGTGCTCATGTGTTTACCAAATGTCAGAAACCTCCTTTACAGGCTATTAATACTATTGTGGTCCCTCCAACATGCACACAAATACACCCACTCCTCTCACCACACACACTTTCTCACTGTCCATCAATATGTTGCAAAGTCTGTGTTTCATTACCATATCATATGGAGTATTGATTCCTGTTCCAAGCTAAATAATGTTGTTTTTTAAAAGATCTTTTAACCTTTAAGTGGGGTTTTCTAACTGAACCACAGACTGGTAACAAAGATGTATTATAGTATTTGATACCATATATACCTTGGCAAATGCCAAAACCAGTAACTTAGGCAGAAATTTCAATACTTAATTCAAGTTTTACAAACAGGAAAATTGTGCACAATATCCAGTTACATACATTCCAAGTTAAAAAGGGAAACATTCCTAATAGACCTTTCAACATAATAAGATTCAGGCCTGAGCAGTAAAGAAAATGATTACCAGTTTTATTAGGCTTCAACTAGTTTCCATACCAGATCTAAAAAGTCACCTTGCACCTATAAAAGAGGATTATTTATGTATTTATCTGTACATGTGTCCTCATCAGCCACTGTATACAATCATTTCATGGCATTCAGATTCAGCACAAAAACATCAAGGCCTAAGTACAAATATTATTACTATAATGGGTTTTCATTTCTAGAGGTCATCAGGGGAAGGGATTAATTTTGCTTGCTTTATTGTACACACAGAACAGCACACAGGGTCATATTACAATGCCTTTATCTGGAAAATCACATTCAGCTGTAATGAGAAAGGCTCTTCTTAAAACAATTTTACAATTTTGGGTGTATTAGTTGTATTTTATTTCATTCATATTGCTTTCCTTTATGCACATTTATTTCAGACATCATTAATTGATTGTTAGTGATATTTACAATAATGATTTCAGGTCTGCTCTCATTTTGTTGAGAACTCTTTTCTTTTCCTTTTTAAGACTTCTTTTATCAGTAGCGATATGAAAACATTTTACATCTCTAGGTTGCTACAGAAATATTTGAAAATTGTATAGAGAACTTAAGATCTGTTTACCTCGACAAAAGTACTCCAAATAGGTTGCATTTCCTTACACTTTCTCTATATCATACAGAAAACAGTCTTTGGCCAATATATTACAGACAAAACTTTATTTTTCCCTTTCTTCCTCGGAGAACATCTTAGTAAGAGGTATTATTTAAATGAGACAAAAACATTCTCATCCATGCTGCATGAAACTGGTATTCTGCTACACAAGGAACTTCATTTTTGCTCACATCAGATGATGTTGTGAAGCAGGTTTTGTAAAGGCAAGGTCAGAGGTAGCAGGAAAGCAAAATCAAAAGGTCATGTCATGCAATGTCCAGGTATAAACAGATGTAAACAGTATCCATTTCATGCATATGGAATTAACAGTCACATTTTAGCCAGGAACAGATGATGTTTTTAGTCCATTTTCAACCAGTTTCAAAGCTCTGTGAGTGAAAGTCCAATGGAGCCAGGATGGGCTGCAGATTCCTAATAGGACAAGACAAGAAAAGAAAAAGAGAAAATAAATTTTTAAATAAAATATGGAGAAAAGTGAGATAAGAAACAAAATCAGAAACTGAATAGAGCCATTGAATAAAGACACAAAGACTGGAACCAAAGTGAACAAAAGGGAAAATGTAATGCCCATAGAATTTCCTATACGTCTTACAGAGGTTATTCACTTGCGTGGCCAAAACTTGTCCTTCTTTTAATATGGCTGTAAAAACCTAGATTTTGCTCAAGTTAGAAAACTTATTTTCCCTTGGTTTCCCCAATAGGGATAAAAGAAGTAGACTTTAGACTACTGGGAAAATAGATTGACCAACCTGAAGAAGTTCCAAGAATATTCCCAGTCTTAGCATAAATATTCTTTTGATTTATTTTGTCTTGGCAAAGGAGCTGAGAAGCAGCAGTGTCTGGAGACATCATGATTTCAGAGGCCAAAACTGTCCATAAACCTTACAAAAGCACTGGAGAACTGCACAGAGCAACAGCATTACTGGCAAGAAAAAACACATGCTTCCTTTCCCTCATGCACCCTCTTTCTGGCTTTGCGGATTAGCAAGGAACTCACTCTCCCAGACACCGTCATTTTGGAGCATGGAAGACAATTCTTGGCACTTGAGGAATACATGTGGAAGCATGCTGGCCACTGGAATCATGAGGACAACTGAAGAAATGATGTGCCCTTTCCCATTCTAGCTAGGATGTCTCAGGGATCCTATTGACTCTTATGCATCAAGACTGTTTCTAACTTTGGCAAGCTTCCATTAAACAAGGACATTTTTTTTGCCATAATACAGCCAAAAAGAATTCTTATTGCTGTGTCAGACTCCACATTGTGTAAGAGGCACACAAACAAGTACCTCAGGACTATCTGCTTTCAGTCATAACTATATTTTATTCAGAACTTGCAATGCATATATTTGTCCCTACCTTTTTGAGAAAATATGAATAACAGGTATCAAGTCTGTTGTAGACCAAAATAGGTTAAAGACTGTAAAAGCTTTGTATGTTCCTGAGCAAAATATGCATAGAAAGGAAATAATGATAAATAATTACATTCTACATTCATGTAAAGCAATGTTAAAGGCCCAAATTCTGTCTGAACTTGCAGAGATGAAATCCTGCCATTAAAGTAAATTGTATGAACCCATTGTAAAGAACCCTTTCTTCTCCAAATAGATATATTTAACATCAAGAGAAGAAGTGTAAATACTGATAGTGTATATAGTGATACACTAGAAATAATTAATAAAAGTAACTTTATTGCAGAATGTACAATTTTCTTTACTGGAGTTTTTATACACAATCACACACATGCATAGAGAAAGCTTCTATATGACCCTTACCTTTCCTATTGTTTACCAAGTTCTTTAAAATTCAAAAAGTTTCTGAGTAAGTTAAAATCAAAAACATTTAAGATGCTAGTTGAATCAGAAAATGAAATAAAATACAAAGACATGGAGTTAAGTCCAGAGGTTTTAGGGATTTTTAATATTTGTCTTCAAATATATTGTTTTTCCAAGCCAAAGGGATATGGACCCCTTCTGGGTATTCAAAAGCACCACTTCAAATTTAAAAGGTCTGATCCCATTCTACCCTGGATCTTAGAGTACAACAGAAAATTGGCTCTGGTCCTCAGCCTCACAGTGAGATCCCAAACAGCATCATGTTAAGTCACAAAAGATGACTCCAGTGGGCTGGAGGCTACTGGTTCCCCAGCTGTTGATTCTTTTAAGCCAGGGCCTTACTCTTCCCTCTTCAGTTATTGTTCTTGGATGAGTTAGTGGAATTGTGTACTTTCTTAACTAGGAATTCTGCACTAATTTGGACTGGAAGGGACAATCTGATGAAGAATTTCTTATGATAAAAATGAGCCTCTGGCTGGTTCTATTCAAACACGGCCTTATGCAAGGAAGCCAATGCAGTGCAAGGCTGGGAGAGCACAGGAAAACCCAGCACCCCAAACTTGCTGGTTTAGCCATTGTGAGTACTCAGAAAGAGATACAAGGCCAGTTGACACAGTCCCACATTTTGCAGCTTAACTCTTTTACCCTCCACAACAAGCTGGCTGCACTCAAATTGTCTGTTCAAGATTTTCACTTGCTCATGATAACTCCTGATCTACCAGGAATACGTCACGTAAAACCTAGCTGGAACAGGCCCAAGTCAGGCTGAGGAACATCCTAATACTTGAGCAGTAGAAAGAGTAGCATTCCAGAGCTAGGGAATGTTCCTTGTCTCTGTTTAATTTTAGGGTATACATTTAGACTGTAAGTCTTTCCATTAATGAAAGTGAGCTGTGAACTAGGTCCTTAGAGGGCCAGTGACATTTGAAGGATTGGAGAGGGATACAATCAATTTAAATATGCATTTGCAAATTTACAAAATATTATAAACATGTAAGTTAGTGCATCTATCTTCATCAGACTCTAAAGCTGTAAATACCAGATGTCATTTATAGATTAAATGATTTTCCTAAATCTAATTTTATATTAATACAAACCATTTGTCAATTCAACATGAAGGCTTCTATTTTAAACATTCAAAAGTCATGGCATGCAAATGTTAGGGTTATCTCAGTGATTCATTGCACAAAATGTAAATTAAGGTATAAACTGAACAGAAAAATTAGTTTGCCTGAGAGGTGTTGAAATAGATCTGTAATGCTCAAAGCATTTCCCCTTCTGGTAAAAAACCTCTCAAAACACCAGTTTCAATAACCTGATCTCCTGCAGATGCAAAAATCTAGCTCACAGTAAACAGAAATTCAGCAAGTTCAAGAGGTCTTTGACGTGAATTCATAAGGAAAAACTCTGCTTTTTAAGAGGGAGATTTTCTTTTGGTGCTTGCCGTCAGTAGTGATAGTTTCCAAATCATGCAGTGGTTAAACACTCTGTACCTTCATCTTCATTATCACTTAAAGACCAATCTTTTCAAAAGATCTTCAAAGTAACTGGAAAAGATAACAAGTGTGTCAACAAATATTTAAAGAATTTGAAGGAAACTATATCATCTAGAGATAAAAAGAAAGTTTTAAAAAGTAGCAAACACAAGGCTGATTCCTTTTTCATCATGCTATAGGAGGGTAAGGTATCACAGAATATAATGGTATCAGAACGAATTTGAACACTTGTATTTGATGTTATTGGTTTCAAAGTAATAACTTTATAATGTCATTAAGTCTTTGATAAAATCTGAAAATCTAGAAATATAATTGTTTAAGAGCAGAGTATTGCCAACCTGTATTTCTCAGAACCCCTAATTTTGAGCTCCAAAGGAATTTCCAATACAGCTGGCAATTAAAAAGAAGTAACTCAGTCCAAAGTGACCCTTGTCATCTTCAGTCTGCATATTCATAGCTTGAATAAGGCAACAAAACTGTCAGGCAAAAGATAATGAAGGACACCTCTGTCTCTGCCCCTGAGGCCAACGTGGATAGTGAGCTCCATGCAGCTAAATCTTAAATTCAGGAACTTTCTTGACCAGGATTTTCCTTCTTCACTAGTCAGTATCAACACTGCAAGAACTCACTTTTTCTCAGAGTCCTGACTTTGAAGCCAGCCTAGACTCTTCCCCACCCCCACTTTTAAGGAAAAGCACCTTTTTATGTACATATGACTACAGGCTAGTTGCATGCAAAGAGCAATGCCAGCAATGTTCTCCCAGGACAGGATTAATCTCTTTTAGCATGCAGTGGCAGAAGAGTTCTTTTGTTATGGAAGCTCCTTGTTTTGAATAAGGTATTCTGGTGAGCAGAATTCATATTTTATCAATATTGCTCAATTATGGCAGAAGAAGAAGACAACATATTTAAAAGTAAAGTGAAGAGAGGATGGAAGGCAGAGCAAACCGTAACCCCTATTAAAAATCCATTGAGAGAGACCTCCGAACTAAGCCTTGACTTCAATACACTTGGAGTTATGAGAAAATTATTCATTTCTTAGCTTTATGTGTAAATGGAAACATATTTTCATTTATAATTTTATATTTGATGGCAGGTATCAAAGTGTCACTGAAATTTGGAGCGAAACTTCTTTTGTTTGTTCTTACTGAGGCTGAAGTTTGTGAGATAATTGTGTCTACAGATAAATGGAATGAACACTATTTTTCAAAATAAATGCATTTTGAATCCTTTTTAGTTTTAACACATTCCAACATTTAGAGTACTTACAGAGGACTTAGATGTCTGTAATTCATGCATCCAAGACTTAGGAAATTCTGTTTACTTTTTAAAATATTAAGCAAAGCATAACCAGATTTTCGTGGCATAGATATTTTTCCAGTGGAATCTCTCCGTAGGTCAAAAATTGCAAAAATCCCTCAAACCAAAACCTGAAACATAAAACTAGGAGACAGGAGATGCATCTAAATATTTCTGCCTTGAAGAAGGAATGTGTTGTATCACATACCCTCATATACGATCTATTCACTGTATATAAAAACTCTCTTATTTTTAAAATATCCATAGGAATTTATAGTGTTAAAAATTTTGTATACAACAGAAGATGCCAATATGAAATGGTCTCAACCAGCACCTGCTTTAAAGAAATATATAAATACCTTTTTATTTTCATTCATAAAAATATTGGCACAGGAGATAAAATCTCATTAATGTACAATGATTTGTACTGCATCTTGAATGACTTTCACAGCAAGAAACTTGCCCTACTCATATCCAAGTATATCTTGTAATATTAAGCAGAAGAAATTATAAAATCAAATCATTTTTACCACATCATTACATAATTTATTCTCAGTTATACCTTGAGAAAGATTTTAAATATTCAATTAAGATGCAGGTGAATTTTTCCAAAGATTATTTCAGTTCTTATCACCTTTGGATGCCTGTTCAAAATGCTTACTGCTAAAGCATTAAATGTATCCTCCCATATTGTCACATTGACTGTAGGGTAAATGAGTCTATGATGATTTCTCCCTCCAAGGCTCAGAATATTAAATTAAAATCTAAAAGAAAAAACAACAACATTGTTTTCAAATAACCAGGGGCCTCTCCAAACATAAAATAAATTTGCATAGTTCCAGACTCACTGAGGAGGAAGTAAGTTGACTTAGTCACATAAAAGCTGTGGTGATGTGTTCTTATACTCTGTCAAGCTACAATCTGAAAAGTTGCCTAAAGCGAAATTGGATTTTATCTATCCATAGCATTAATATAAAACAAATCTACATAGCTTTTTATCGATATCACAATCTGTTTGTCTTACTTCTAAATTTAAACAACATTATTCTGACAGCACACTGCAGATTTTTTGTTTCTTGCTTCATCTATTGCTTAAGGACAATATATTCTGTGGACTTCTTACCTTTTAGAGTGATACCTGCTTCCAATTAACAGCATTTCAACACAAATTTGCTCAAGAGTAACTAGACAGCGTTGATCCAATCCTTAAGTCATGACTTAAGTATGTATTTCAATGTAGGGCTTTCTCTTTTTTTTTACTGAGTAAGGACTGCAAAGTGTTTGGGGTTTGTTTGGAAATATTAATAGCTAGCAGTTCTCTTGTTCATTAGAAAATGCTTTCCTTTTAAAGTTTACTCCATAAATTATGTGAATCCTTCTCTACCATGGCCAATGAATTAGAACCATATTGTAACATTGCATCATCTATATAGCTGTAAAATAGATTTAATACAATCAAGAATAAATCATTGACAAATAAATTCAATAAACATGGTCTGAAGACTGAGTCTTGGCGGACATCACAGTCCATTTCAGCCAAGCCAGATTCCTTGCCCTGTACAACAGATCTGTGTGCTCTTCTTGTTAAACAGTCATGAATCTGAGCTAAGTGACTTATCCTCAAGAGCATCATAGCATTATCTCCTCTAATCAGCATTCTAGAGTCAATCAAATCAAATGGTTCTGCGAAAATTACAAAATGCAGTGCCAATTCTTTGATTCCATCTAATGCCTGATCACTGAAAATATTATTATTAAAGTGCCAGATGCCAAAAAGTACTCCTGGCATACACAAGAAAAAATTAAAGTCAGAGATCTAAAGACTTGGGTTGAAATTCTGCCAATCAGAGGGACAGGAAGAGAAAAAGCTGGGATATTTTTATTCTTATTTACTGAGAACCAAATAAAATTAATGAAATTACTGAAAATCACCTCAGACACAGCCTCTGGGAGTTGATCACAACATCAAGTATCACCCAGTGTAAGGTGAAATTCTTATTATTTCAGTAAAATGAGTTTTACTCTTTCTTTTTTAGGAAGCATTTCAAACATTCCTGACAGGCTGTCCTAAACAAGAAAGAATATATGTTCTCTTAAGACCTACCAGGTCCTTTTTTTACCGTTATTCTACTACTGAAAGGGTGAAGGCATTGCCTTTATCTTTCTGTGTGGCTGAAATCACAATCAGATATTTCTAGCTGGCCAAATGGGAAGAAAAGATGGTGTTTTTTTTTTTTTCTTGTTCTGCACTATAGTCTGCACTGCATACTTTAGCTATAACTAAGACATTTCCAAGTAAAATTTTATGGCATTTTTTTATCCTGAGTTGCAGTCTAGAATTTTTTTTTTTATTGCAAATTAAACTATCTCACCTAGAAAATAATCACTTGAAATGATCCTTAGTTCAGGGGATTATGTGTGCAATGATTCAACTAAAGGTAAAATGGTCATAGGATTGACAATTCCTAAAGTTGAAAGGCCTGAAAAAAAATGGGTTTTTCAGTATTTAGAAGAAGTTAAGAAAAATAATGTTTTTGTGTTACATTAAGACGTTTTAGTAACTTTATTTTGTAAAGTATAATGCAGAATCTACTGGCATTAAAATTCACCACTGAAAATGGAGGTTAATTCTGTCCTTTCCCAGTATTTCAGTGACGCATTTTAAAATTCCCTTTATTTTACATTTGGAGAGCTTTTTAAATTCCCCTACCTTGAAAGTAACCAAAACTGTAATCAAGTTCATAATTCCTAAAAAATCCCCTCAATTTTTATGTTATTTATTTATTTTTTTAAAAAGAAAAAAATAACTGTGCCAAGATGTCTGCAAATAACATCAAAATTTACCTGAAAGAGAATGTTCCCATTCAACTATCTGAAACGCCCTGGAAATCTATACATTACTTCTAAAGTAATGTATACACCAAAGTGTAACTAAGAAATTAAGCTGTAGAAAATAAGCTGTGACCCTCATATGTGACTGCAAAATATAGCAAAATTTTGCAGTTCTATTCCATTATGAAATGATGGTTGAAGTCAGGCATGATATCTTAATGGATTATATGGTAATAGACATATAGACATTTAGGGAATAAATTGTGCCTCTCTTACTAAAAGACTGAAAATTAACTTTAAAGGAGTTTTCAACTTTACTTACTTCGAGACTTGCTGTTTGAAGAAAGACTTAGCAAATAAAAATAATGTCAAAATTTTTATTGTTAATATACTTTTTACTTCCGCCTCATTTTGAATCCTTGCTCACGCACACCTGACATTTTATCATGAAGGACAAAGCTCTTTGCATTCACTGTATATGGGAGTTGAGCACCTTGTTCAGTGTTGTGAATTCCTCTCATAGACCAGTGCATGTGACTTCATTCTTCTAGTAAGCAAAATAATATTTTTTATAAATATTTATTATTTATTTTAGTTAGACTTTAACAGCCGAGCATGGCTGGGATGTGGAAGCACCTCTTACCACCTGTTTTAGGATGAGATGTGGGAACCCAACACTGCAAAGTTTCCCCTTCTCTCTGGTGTTTGTGTAAAAGAAAACAAGGAGATTAGGATATATGGAAAATACCATGAGTTACCCAGTCTGAACAAGAGGTCGCCAGAAGCCAAGGCAAATTTTCAACCTTACAATTTTTAACTACTTACTCTGTTTTTGTAGTATCCAGCCTTATAACTGGAAACAGAGGCTCACATGCAAAAATGTTTGTTTTGTCATATTAATGATATAATTAAAAGCAGTCAGAGTCAATATTTCATGTTCTAAACTAAAAACATTTCCATTATTTCAGGAATTTGATCTCTAATAAGCAAACTGAAAATAAACGTAACATGTATTGATGAATTGTAAATTGGGAAACAGCCACATCTGCCTGGGAGCTTATCTGATTTTAAAGGCTTACAGAAGAAAGTCATGATAACTTCTTTGCAGAATGCCTTATGCTGCAAAAATCTGTATTCACATAACTAAACAAAACTAACAATTTATCAATAGCCCTACAATTTACTGCAATATATGAGTTTAAACCAAACTTAGATGAAATTAGGCAATCTGACTAATGATGAAATTCATAGTTTTTGTTAAAATTTGGGTTTTTTTATATGCACATCTTGGAAAGAAAATATAATACTCTTCAATAATGGGAACTTTTGGACCATAGATTCTTTGCTAACACCTACTATTGTGTAGAAGCGTGATCTTGGATTTACCAGTAAATTTAGAGTTTTGTCATAGAACTGAAATGCAGTATTCTACAGTCACAGTTCCTATGTTCTCTATTTCTAAGTCTGAAATATACATTTTACCACATCAACAAAAGAAAACATTTGGAGTTGACTCTATGCAGTACAAAATATTACTATTATTTTTATAATGTGTATTTTCAGCCAGATACCATCCTCAGATCTGAATCTGTAGCTGGAAAAACCTTATGAGAAAGCACAAAATGGATTTTTAAGGTTATAAAGTAATGCATTCCACATATCTGAGGCTCAGATACAGCTTTTTTTTTTTTTTTTTTTTTTTTTTCCCCAGATAATGATCACCAGTACAATGTTCTGTCCATAAAAATCTGTTAAAAATTTACCAGGCTATGATATTCATTATCATAGCCTTTCAATAGAAAGCTCAAATGTTAAAATGCAGCTAGATGTGTACGGGTAATATATCACTCCGTTCTAGTAAGCACATATATTTTATTTTTCTTTTTAGATTAGTTTCATCTTTTAAATTACAAATTGGATTAGGGAGTTTGATATGATTGGAAAACAGATTGACAGTCTATTTAGCATTTTTATTAGTCGTGTAGATTATCTATAGGCTATAGATGACCTCAGTCAACTTAACATTCTTTAGGCAGCCAGACACAAGGCAACATCAGCCAATCATAAAAACATGTACTTGATTATTAGGTCTCAAGATGTGTCAAATCAATATACTGTATCACCTTAAAGGATAGATATAAGAAGGCGTCTACATCTTTTGTAACTTAGGAAGCTGAAGAAAAAATGCTAAAATAAAAACCACAGTTTACATAAGTTCTCTTTTATACAGATACTGATATTATTGTCATTTCAGACTTCTTGTATAATTATAAAATTTTTTACCCTTTGAATCTCTTTGAAGCCCAAAGAAATATAGGTCATAAATATATTAAATAAAAACTTAAAAGGATCACTCTATTTCTACCATCTCTTTGTCTCTACTATATTTGTATCCAGCACTGAGTGGTCTCTTCTGCTTCTGATTGAAACAAGAAATGGTTTAATATAACCAACGTACAGTAATACATCAAAGAATTGTTTGTAATCAGGCTTAACTGATGCCATTGCACTTTGTGATCTAAAATTTAAGGGAAAAATATGTAGCACAGAGATTGTGGTTATACTGTACTTGCACTATTTGAGTACTGCACCCACATCAGTAGTGACATAAGGAAGGAATAATTCTTCAAAATTATTCCTTTTCTGCGATTCCTTGGTTTCTGGGCATTTATTAATCTACAGCTGACCTTTAGCATTACTTGGCTATCAACCTCACCTTATTATCTGCCTACCTTTCATCACATTTACCTTATTTAGGAAAACAGGCAACCAGGACTCTCAATTCTAATTCTCTATAATTAGCTCAAGCAAAGTAGAAAGAGTAAAGCGTCATTAACTTCTATGGGTCTGAACCCATACCTAAGGAAGTTAATCAGAGGTAGAATCTACTCATTGTTCTGAAGCAGCATAATGGTGTTAAGCCTATCTCTTTCAGTTACCAAGACAGAGTGAAGGGACACCAATTTTTCTTTTAGATCACCTTACAGGAAAACTTAATCTTTGCATGTTATGGCTGTATCTACACTTCCACTGCGTATTTCCGATGAATGAAGTGCAACCTTGAAGCTGCAATAAAGATGAAAAAAACCCACACATCTGTTCCATAGTCATGATCATAATATGAAAGGCTACTCTATCACACCTTTGATATCTATGAATTTAGTTTTAGGTGGTTTGTCAGATGTTTCAGTGATTTTTCCATTTAACTTATCAGAAGATATTTTTCTGACAAATAACATTTTTCACTTTAAAAATTAAAATTGATTTGGAGGATAAAATTGCAAACAGTATATTCAGAAAAGCAGTAGATAACTTTCTCTAACAGAGAAGATTTCTAAACATGCACCAAGTTTTGTTCTGATCAAAATACTTGAGTGAGAAAATATTTACCTGATATGTCGACATATATCTATATTGATTCATCAGACATTTTTCTCCTGAAGGGAGAGAACATACCAAAGTCACCTGGCATATCTATCTATCTATCCACCTATCTATCTAATCTATCTATCCAAATGCAATAATACTTCATCCATTGACACAGGTTAAAACTGGCCATGTTTTTCTTTACAAGGACTTTATTCAAGAAATAATATTTTGAAAATGTTTTTTTCTTGTCAAAACACAGCTTTATCCAGTCTTCTTCCTTCTTAGTGGATTCTCACTAGCAGATGGAAGATACCCTAATATTTAGAAATGTTTTTAATACATGTGCACAGAAAACATTTAGAGATTGAAGTTTCTGCATGCTAAATAGCCAAGTCAGCAAGTTTTGGAAATTGTTTGCTTATTTTATGGTACGCTACCTGAATTATGGGATATGAGTAAAATTTTTTCTGTTTCATACTTGAAAAATCCCATGCAAGTCAACTTCAATATTTATCTTCTTGTTGCTGTATAGATTCTCAAACCAACATATTCTGCTATTTCTAACAAACTAAGTGCTATTTTGCATAGAAATACATGTAACAACACAAGATAATCTTCAAGAACTTTCTTTTTCATCCTGCTTAATTAAGTCCCGTAACTCCTAATTAACAGTTCCTAAAGCTTTAGTTTGTATAAGGTAGTAAGCTGTAGAATTTTAAGGGTAAAAGCTGCTATGCTAATTTAATGGATGGTTACAAATGAGTTGCCAAGGGATTAGCCCAAGTACAGCTAAATACATTTAGGAAGGGTTTGTGGCTTTCAATACAGAAAGATCCAAAGAATCTTAACTCACTAAAAACTGAAAATCAAGCAAAATAACATTTACACCTGGCTCTTACTAATATGCATCCATTTCTTCTCCACTCTCATGAAACATGCTGGAAAAACAAACGCATATGTCATAATTAGCTAGATTTACATCTGTGAGGTTTAAATTCTGTAGCCTTTAGTGAGTCTTGTTGCTTGATCTGCTCTGTCCAAGGCTGAAAAAAAAGCCAGGTATAATGGTCTAGAATATTCTTTCTTCTGGTAAATACAGATTTCTGCTAACCAGCCAGGTTGTTCCTTGTCACAATTCTTAAGGTAATTTCTCTTTGCTGCCTGAACCCAGAAGTATATAGATATAGATGTATATACTGAAAAATATTTTTTTCAAAGTGATCCTGGAGACCCTGCCACCATGTAGGATTGAGCAGTTCATTGGCAGTGTCCCAGCATTGCTTTTCAGTGTCCCACAGAAATGCACTGAAATATATAGCACAGAAACTACTGTCCAGTGCCTAGATATAAGGAGCTCCATACTTCTGGAAACATCTTACTGTATTGAAGATCATTCCATGTATTTAATTATCAGTAAATTTCCTAAAAGTAATCTGGATTGGCATATGAGTATTTATAACATTTCGTATTGTTTGTTTGTTTGTTTTTATTTTCCTGTACTTAAGGTCTCCTGATTAATGTTCTGTTGGACATCAAAATTACTCCTCTGGATTCAGACTTTCTTATGCACCATTTAATAAAAGCTATTATATGAATCGCCTCATTCATAAGACCACCTAAATTGCACACCAAATTATTCTGCTACTTTTGGTTTTTCTTCTCCATCAGACTCCTTCATGATGTTTCACATTCAATGATTTTTGCATTTGAATATAGGTATGTTATCTTAATACACTATCACAAACTACTTTATTGCACTTGGAAGTAAACAGATTACTTTTGGTGACCTACTTAAAACTCATACTATCCCTATCCCATTCCCCCTCCATCCTTGGATGCCACTGATTAAAAAAATTAGTGAAGGACTGAGACTAGTTTGGCCTGATTGGTGATTTTTTTATATACTTTATTTTAGCTGGTAAGCTCCTATCTTAGCTTTCTTTTTCTAGAAATTTATTTTCTGGACACTGATCCCAGTTTATTTATTTGTTTTGAGTAAGAAAACCACCCTAAGTTCTCCCCAAAACCAACTGTTCTGCAGGCTAAACAGCCTCAACTCAGCCTTTCTTCATAGGAGTGGTGTTCCAGCACTCTGATCTTTTTTGTGGCCCTCCTCTGGATTGCTCTGTGAGATCAATGTCTTTGATTGCATTGGGATGCCCAGAATTGGATGCAATATTCCAGGTGGGATCTCATTAGCATGGAGGAGGAAAGTCACTTCCTTCAACCTGCTGGCCACTTTTCTCTTTTTGCAGCTGAGAAAATGGTTGACTTTCTGGGCTGCAAGGGCAGACTGCTGGCTCATGCCAAATTTTTCATCTACCATTATTCCCAAAGCCTTCTCTGCAGGGCTGCACTCAAGTCATTCATCCCTCAGTTTTTCCTGATAACTTGGATTGTCTGAATCCAGGTGAAAGACCTTGCACCTGGCTTTGCTGAACTTCATGAGGTTCACCTGGACCCACTTCTGAAGCCTGTCAAGGTACCTCTTGATGGCATTCTCCCTTAAGCGTATCAAATAGATTGGTGTCACCTACAAACTGAGACATCTGAAAATAATGGTACAGTAGGATTAACACTGAGAAAAGATCTCCTCTTGAAGATATTGTATGACCTAAGATGAATGCTGTCAGAAATAAACAAACTGTTTTATCACTCTGTCTTTATCATTCAGTGTCTGTCCCATAAGCCCCTGGGAGGCCTGAAGACCCACACATTTCCACACATATCTCCTGTTTCCTTCATACTTAAGCAATATATTATTTGCTTTTTAGTCTCTGGATATGTGATTTTTGTGTGTGTGTGTGTTCTTATTCTCTTATTCTATTTTAAATGTGTGTCCTCCAGAATTTATGATCCTTTCTACATGGAAAAATAGGATTTAGCAGCTTGACTCAAGTAATTTTGCAGATTTTGCCATTTACAGATACTGACTTTTGTCTTATATTTTCTGCTGTAGTTAGTTATGCTCTCTGTAATTCTGTTATAACACAGTCAACATATGTCTATCCTGAGTAAAAAAATAATTTTCCCCATGTTTGATATTAGGGTCACTGACTACTTATGTTATTAAAAGAAAGAACAAAACCCAATGAAAAAATCCTTTCAGAATTTGATGTCACAGTATTTGTTTTTTTGAGTCTTATTCCTGCAATTTTGAAATAATTTATATTGCAGTCACTTCTGTTTAGTGGCCCCAATTTTTTCAAATAATTCCTGTATATTATCACTTCCAATTTAGTTCTCCTGCATGCTTTTAGGATTCATAATCCTAGAAAGAAATGGTTTAAAGGACACACATCTTTAAATGTGGCTTGTTAAGGCACTGCACTGGTTTGAGATAATAAGACTATTATTGTTATTTAATTATCAGAAATTGTGATTAACGGTAATAGAAAATTAGTAAAATCTTTGATCTACTTTTTTGCTAAGCATTCAGTAGTTTTTTCTAACCCTGAAGTCAGTAATGCAATACAACTTACACACACTTATTTTAGTGAAGTAACCTTTAAATATACAGATTTTCATCATCAGAACCCCCTTCACTGACACCTTTCCTTAACATTATATTTTATGGGAAGAAGACTCTCTCCTTTTTGTGATTTCTGTCAACTGCACACCATAATTTGTTCTTTTGGTGTCATGATGTTCCAGCAATCGTTATAATTCATAATGGATATTATGTATGTTACGCTCTGTTGCTTGATTCTTTGTTTTCCACTGTACCATATTTCAGCTCACCTTTTCTTCCCAATTTGCCGCCCATACCGAAAGGAATAAGTAAAGCTTTCACCCCTAACTTTGAAGTATTTTCCTGGTTCTGGGTTGGAACCCACACTTTACACATGTGTAATTGGTAACACTGCCTTAATTTTATTAACAAAGCTCTGGCCTCTTCAGCCTTGATCATAAATATCACACCTGCATCAGCCTCTAATAGTATCTGCCTTTGGCAAAAGGGAATACTTTAGAATATCTTCCTAATACTTTGCACACTTTTAAATTCATTTTTATGGTTTTCATAACAAAGGAAAACCCAAACTTTTATGAGTTGAAGCTATTATTTCAGCATGTATTATGATATTCTCACAGGGATATAGATTTATAATCTGAAAAAACTAACTGTGTCATTACTACTCTATAGTAACCATAAGGAATGCTAAAGTGGATTAAGGACTTTCTTCCAATTAAAAAAGAAATTTAGTGTTTAGCAACTGCTTTGTGGTTAGACTCTAAAGTATTCTGGGATGCAAGTATTATGGATCAAGAATAAGAGGTATTTTAATTTTTTATTCAGTATAAGATCCCTTTACTACTGATGTTTAGTATTTGAAATGCAGTTTTTGGCTGATAGACGCACAGTAAAGACCAAGTTGCTTCAGATGGTTTTCAGATAGGCAGAGGCCAAAATCCTCTATCAGTTGCTACAGACATTAAGAGGTTTCTCAAGCCGTTGTTTTGCTTATGACTCTCTGACACTTTACCCTGTTGCTGAGTTTTTAAATGAAAATGATTTCTGAGCATACCTGTAATTCTGTGTGGGAAAATAAACAAGTAGAGGTTCAGATTTAGGAAGAAGGATACATATAGTAATGTAAGAATTTCCACCTATCATCTCAACTTCACAATAAATTGAATGGACACTGCATAAGCAAGTAACGTTGTTTTGAAAGTCCTATTAATATTTTAGAAGTCTTAAGAATTAATGAACTCTCTTATGGTGAATGTCATCTTCCTTTCTTTTGCAGTATTGACACATATAGCCACTATGATGAGGTTTTACTAAGAGTATTTATATGCTGAGAAGAAACTTTTCAAAAGCTACGTGCAAAGGAAAACCTTCAGAAAGCCTTTTGTTCCTTCCCTTTTTTAAAAGAGGATTGCAATATGCCTAAGTGTTCTTTTAGTGACATTAAGCTTTTTTGAAAACAATGTCAATAATTTTATTATCGTTTTACATCAGCAAATCTTACCAAATAGTGAGGTTTTGTTAGTTTAAATTATTGTTAGAAATATTTGTTGTGTTAGGTACTATGAGTAACACTTTTAGTATTTAGGCATACACATTTTGGTTAACACACAGTGGGTCATTTTTACTTGTTTTAAAAACACAGTGTCTTTTTTTTTGCTCCACCACCATTAAAGGAAACTCAAAATCAATTTTATTCTATGTGGAAAATGTATATCCCTTGACATTTAACTTAAGACATAGCCAGTAAGTTCACATTCATGTGACAGCATAGTTCAAATTGATGAAAACAATGTATTCCTTGTGTCATTGTAAATTTGATAAAAATCTGAGCATAATAAACAAAAATGGGGAGGTGTGTTCCTGCAAGCACTAGCAAAGGTTTGCTGTTCTGTTTTTCAATAAAGAATCTTTTTTCTTCCATCACTTAATGGAATATATTATTTTTACTGTATAGTTCATTATAAATGTTTAAGGTGGAAGCTGGAAAAACCCAAAGCCAAATAAGAAAAAATTCAGAAGGAAATGAGACATAGATATTTCAGCCAGATATAACACCTGTGTTATGCCAATATGCCTTATAAATTAGAATAGATCAATAGATATCCAAATAAAGCAAACAGATGCTCATTTGAAGGACGTAAGGCATAGAAGTATTCTAATTTTGAGATATATATTGTGACTATGACAATTTAGGCAACATTTAGCTATGGGCATTCTATCCCTTTGATGATCTGGCCACATGAAACCACAAAACCAGAAAAAAACAAGTTATACCTGAAAAATGAAAAGGAACAATAGGAATAATTTAGCATAAAAACCTAAAGATTTTAATAGAAGATTGTCCCATTTTTTACAATGAGCACTATTTTAAAATTCCACCTGTAGGCCAAATCAGTCTTCTATGATCCTGGTAAGACTGACACCTAAACATTACTTCAGGATTTTGCTTAGAACCAAAGAATAAAAGCTATTTTAATCAACTCTTTTTCTTTTTAATCAATGCAACATGCGTTTCATGAACAATTTATGGCACTCGACAAAAACAAGGGACTTCTTTCAGATTTGTGAAAAACAAAAGAAAAAGGTATCCTTAAAGAGAACACCATCACTACGGATAGAAAACAGGCAGAATATGGTAGGATATGAGCAGGCATAATTGCATGCTTTGATATTTATGATGAAAGACCTGAGCTGAAAGAAAAATGACAAAAATGCTATCTTAGCCTTTTATGAAACAAAGAAAACCTGAAGGTCGTGCAATAGTAATTTTCATCATTCCTTCCAAAGCCTTGGCAAGCTTTGAAAATTCATATGTAATAGCAGCTAGCTTTTCTAAGTGAAAGTGCTTTGAAATCATCCTGGGATATACAGTATATAAAAGATACCTTCATTTTTCAATGGCAACAAAAGCAAAATTATATTTCTGAATCTTAGGCTGACTATTCTAAATTATGTTGTCTTAGCTCTTGAAAAATCATTCATTATATAGTGCAGTTAATTTTCTTAAACTCAAAATGTTCTGCTGTACCTATTAATGCAAAAAGAAATCGCTTCTCTAAATTAGGAGAAAAAGCTTTAAAAATTTACAATTTATTCGCTAAAGACAGAAAACATGTCTGGAAAAATTCACTGACAAGCACAAAAAATGCAAGCTAAGAATACAGAATAAAAAAAAAGGATGTATTCTGTGAGATTCTTACAGCTGGATAGCATTCTGAATTTCATTTCAATCCAAATTCCACTACATACAAAGAAAATGTTTAAATTAAAATTGTCTACCATCTCAACTTTAAGGAAATCTAAATTCCCTTTAAAGAAGAAGCATATTCGTCCTACTATTATTCATTTCTCATTTCTGAGTAGGAGAGATTTATTTTACTAATAAATCATTCTTTATGTGTTTCTGCTTTTGTTTGGACCGTTTGGTCTTTCTTCTATTTGTCCCTTAAATAGAGATTGAACACTTTTTAAGCTGTAACTTGACCTCAATGCCTGCTTCCTCCAGACGAGACTGAATCCCCACCAGCAGGAGAAAATATGAAAGAATAAGAGAATCAGAGAAAAAAAAAATCCAATAATTTGAAACTATTCCAAACTTCAGAGGGGAAAAAAAAAAATAGTATCTGAATGAAGAACTAAGAGGAAAAATATCCAGATGTCTGGTTTTCATTCAGTTTTACTCATTCTGCATCAATTTCCTTATTTTTATTTTTATTTTTTTTCATTCATGGTGTTTCAGGAAGTTTGCTTTTTGAAAATATGGAAAGGCATAAAACCTACATCTAATATCCCAAACAAATTAAACAACCTACTGCCTTCCTTAGAAAATTCAAAAGAATATGTATTAATTCAATTAAATTAATCTTTTAGAGCTGACAAAAGCAAAGTAGAAGCCATTAGCATGTCTAGCATGGTCTTTTTTTGGGAAGACTCTTTACATGTTTCCCTCTAGACTATCACTATTTGCACATGTGAGCAAAGTAGTCCTGCACTGTGAAGCAACCAAAATCTTCTTTACTTCTTCAGTACTTCCTGGTCATATGGATGAATAGTGTTTAGTTTACTTTCTTTTGGTGTAATTTAGCCTTTCAGAACTATGGGAGGCCACATACTATAAGTTGTCTGCTACACTCAATTAATGTTAGGTACAAACCCACAATGTGTTTACAGTTTAATTGTGCAATTGCACAATTGGATGTGCAGGGTAAACAATAAAGTGCAGCTTATATCCTTGTGCTAAATCACCAAGAAAGAGCTCTTGCTAGTGAACAGTGGTGGGAATACTGCAACACTCTCATTAAAAAAAAAAACCCTGGGACTGTAATTCTGTGTGTTTTAAGGTTCAGAGAGGCAAAACAATTAGGTAAGTTCAACACCTAAAGGCAGTAAGACTTGTATCCAAATTCTTACATTTAGATTACTCAGAGTAGGATCCGACACAAAGAACTATTTTTTAAATTGTTTTTAGAACTGATATTTTAGGCATTTAAAACCAAAAAATGAGAAACCTAACAGGTGTCCAAGGAGAAAAAAACTGCATGAAGATATCCAATGATCTTTGATTATAATAAATATAGAATCTGACAGTATTAGAAAATTAAGACAATAATCTTCATGCTGAGATACCAAAAGGTACTTAAACATCACTTTAGTAGCAGAGGTCACTGAGATTTGTTCTTTTAAATCTGAAGGTGCCATGTTTTAATTCTAAGCATCTGCAGGAGAACTTCAGATTTTGACTGCCTTCTGGAAGACAGGTTTCTCAGCAGATGTGGAGGTGTGGCTTCTGCTGGTATCTTTGTTCAGTTTTCTTGTCACTCTGCTCAGACAAGGAAGGAGCAGCTGCCCTTGAGAACGAGCCTGCTTACTTTGTCTATCTTTCTACGAACACAGACTTTTCTGAAGAAGTCATATAATTATGATTATGCAACTTTTAACACTTTTAAAAATACTTTTAAAAAGTATTATTTCTTAAAAAAACAGACAAACAAAAAAAGCAGCCCTGACAAGTTGGTAAAAGATTGTCTCATAAATGCATGATTAAGAATTAGAGAATTTGTTATTCTTATCATTACTAATAATGTTTTTATCATTGTTAACAAATACAATAAATTCTATTTGTGCCATTGTTACTATTTACAGTGGTTGTTGTGTTGATTCCTGTGTTGGGGGTACTGAGGGTTTACAAGATGATTCTCTATTATATTAGAATCTGTATAACTCTACCACTATTCTGAAGAGCTTGCCAGTGAAATACAAGACTGCTAACAACAATTGGCTACAATAAATGGGCTGGAGTAGCATAGTGGGGTGAATAGATGTCATTTAAATGTCTCTCCCAATAGAGAGCTCTGGAATTGTCCTCAGGAGGCAGCTATTTCTCTTCATTGGTTACATTACATCACAGAACTTTGCACTGTGTCACTCCTATCCACTGTCATTATACTAGAATAAAATCTTACACAGGGATATGTAAGGATGTGACGTTTCTACTATTTGAATATATTCCAAAACTGAATGAAACTGAAGACTGGTCTGTTGCATCATTGACTCAGTGTGACACTGATCTTTGTATTACCATTTTTAAAAAAAGTACTAAAAACTCAAATAAGATCTTCTGCAATTTTCCAAAATCCTCAGGCACCATGCTTTTGGAAGATAAAGGACTATCCTGTTTAAATTTTCACCTGGTAAAATAGTATCAGTGATCTAGCAGTAATTCCCTGAAGAAAATATCCCTTGTTCCTTGACACAGAATCCAGGCGACCAGGCTGGATGAACCCCAATCTCTGCTGGTTTTCACTCACCTCCATTTGGTTTCTCCTAGAAAATCATCCTGCTATAGGCTATCATAAAAATGTTTGGACGTTTTTTAATTTTCAGTGACAGTACACTTTCTTCTGTACTTATCTAATGAGTCAAGTGAAGTTTTTATTTATTTTGCCATCATCAAATACTTTCTGTAGCAGATAGGGCAAACTGTAAGCTTTAGAAGGAGTTTACACCAGTGTGTAAACACCTTCAGCTGATATAACTGTGACTATGCTATATGATTGTATTATTTCAGCCAGTTTTATCTGCAAATAGCTTCAGAAGAAGTGGTGAAAACTAAATGTGAAAGGGCTCTTGAAATAGAACAGAGAAGCTTGTTCAATGCTTTCATCAAAATTGTATATAGATGTGCTAAGTATGAATTTGTAAATCTCGCCTAAATTGCTAAGAGACTCTTCAAAACCTCTAACGGAATCAGAAATTACACAGGGATAAAATGGAGTGAAAGTTCCAGTTGTGTCCCTGAACTAAACAGGACACAGTGCCTCATTTCTGTCCAAAGAGTTATGTATATGGATGGGATATGCAGTGTCCACCTACCTGTTGAATTTAGAATTATAAGCACGGGTGTCAAAATTTCTTGAAAGGTCAAAGACTGCCGAAGTTATTGGCATGATTGAGAGATGCACAGGCAATTTGATCACATTACTCTTATGTCAGATTAAGAAATGGGGATGAAGCTTCACAAAGCTTAATGAGATCAATACACACTGCTAGAAAATACAAGGGTTTTTTTTCAAAATCATATGTTTCCTATTTTGGTTTTCATTGAGAATATATGGGCTCAAAATGTGAGCTGAAGGTAGGTGATAAAAGAACCTGGGGAGATCTTTGAACAACAGCTCTGGGCAGTGTAAGGTGTCCCATTTTCTCTTTGAAAAGGAGACACATAATCACCTGAGACTACAGGATAAATCATTACCACAGGTAAAGAGGCCTGGAGAGAAAGAGATACAAGAGAGCCTTGACTTCACCTACACACTGGCAAATCTTGGACACAAGTGGAGTGAAATAATCTTCAATCATTTTTCAGATACTTGCATCTAACAAATCACTCTGCAAAAATAAAATAATTACATGCAGGAACTGCTCTTCCTGAGCTTTGGTTGTTTCTGTCAGGGTTGTATTTGAAGCTAATAGACACTTCAGCCACTCCGGGTTCCTGGAGAATCCTATATGGGTGAGAGAAGGAATAGGGGTCTTGCGTCTCAGAAGATGCTTGCAGCAAAATTATCACTCAGGATTTATCCCAAATAAGTTTAGGATTAATCACCTGAGGTTACCTCAGCCACCATCTATATTAAATAAAACAAAAAGTCTCTCCAAAGAGCAGTTCATTTCACCTAAGACTCAAGCATTCCGAAGGTTCTTATCTTCCTTCACTGATTACTTCCCTGCCTAGAGTGGCTGGAGTACTAATTTAGTAACCACAGTTAGGTGTATACAATAGGTCTTAATATCCAGGTTACATTTTCACCCCTGTAAAATGCTAATATTATGGGGGAAATAAAAATGTAGTGGTTAACTTTTTGCATGTGTCTGTCAAAAGAGACACAAAATAATGCATAATTTTTCAAATCAAACACCATTCACAAAGTGGGGGTGGGAATGGGAAGTCTGTGATGAAGTTATTTAAGGGAAATCCAATGTAAGTTTTAAAAGGATGAACTTTTCTCTTTTGCAAAGAGACAGAATGAATAATTTTAAAAGGTTTATGAGTACAATATAATTCTCATAAAGACACATATTTTTGTATTATAAAGACACATATTTTTGTATTGATCAATTTCTTGGTCAAAAAGTCCAACAACAGTATAACAAAGCAAAATAAATTAAAAAAATCCCAAAACAACCAGGTGTCCTTTTTGGGAAAAAAAAAGAAAAAAGAAAAAAGAAAAAAGAAAAAAGAAAAAGCAAACACAAAAAAGAAAAATAAAAAAAAGGAAAGAAAGAAAACAAGAAAAAAAAAAAAGTACCACTGTTGAGAATTCTTGGTTGTTTACAAACTCAAAATTCAAATGTTTTCATCAAAAGCTTATTCCAGGCAGCAAATGAAGTAATCTTTTTGGAAAGTAATAGGATTTTATTCTCATGAGATCCCCCTGCAGAGAGGTGGCCACTTCCTTAAATCAGTCAGTCAGGTATGATGATACCTCAAATCCCAACTGCTTGGAGCAAATAAATAATAAATGAAGATGGCATTTGAGTCTGAAAAATCATCCGTGAGGTCGAGATCCTTCCTTTTGGTGAACTCTGTCAGATGTGTAGTGTGGAAGCAGAAGCTAAAGGTTAGGAGCTTGACCATGCACTGCACTTCGGCTTGTAAGTTCAAAAGTGGCTACTAACCATGAACCAAACACATCACTGAAAGCTGGGGGTTTTGTGTTCTTTTTTTTTTTTTTTTTTTTTTTACCCTTCAGTCCTTATAGTCTAAGGTTTGCTTTCACTCCAGGGGAGTAGAGAGTCAGAAAATGCAGGAAAGAAAAGTTAGCATTCTTTCTGAGCACAAACCTGCTGCTAAGCTGGTATTTTGTATTGATTTTTCCTGAAGCCTGTAATCTTGAAAGCTTGTAACGGAGGATGAGGTAAATATCATTTTATTTGCTCAAATAGGTTTAGATTAGATTGAGATGAAAAACTAGAGACAAGCCAAATTAGGACTGAAAGCAGCAATTACAGATTATTGTTTCCAGCAGTAACTAGAATAGGTTATTTCACTGATAAAAAGGGCTTGCTGAAAGAAAGAACAGGTGATTTTCCTTAGAGCCTTAAAATAATATCAAAAAAAAGAATAGACAAGGAAAATATAAACAGAAATTCATAACAAATTCGTTATGTTGCATGATAAAAAAGTGAGACTACCTGTAGAGTAAATTAGCATGTGGTTTATGGAACTTAAAATGTGAGTTATCAATATATACTCAGAATACATGCTTCTGAATATATACAATATGTGTGCTTAGAAAACCAGTAATATACTTTTCATTGTGTACATTTTTTCTTGTCTTGTTGCAAAACAAAGCACACCATACAGCCTGGAGGATAATAATAAAAATCAGCTCTTAAAAGTAATTCCTTCGATAAAATAGTTTCTGAGGGGAAAAAAAATGTGTACAAAAGTGTTCAAATGATACTGACAATAAGGCATGGAATTTAAAAGGCTTAACCATGTCTTATCTTAGAGTCTGTTTTATTTCTTCATCTTCTGAGCACTTCAAACATATGAGCTGTTATTCCATCTTTAGATCAGTAACTTTGAATTGTTCTACCTGTCATTCTGCAGTGACTAGCACAGCTAGATGTCATACAATGATTGTTTGCACTTTCATTCTTTCACATTAAATGGCAATCATCCGGTCCTTTTGATTTGTTTCTTTTATTTAGCCCTGAAGTTTTTACACTAGAATCTCATTAAAGCTGAACTAGTATATTCCTGTCAAAAAACTAATGGAAAAAGTTTAAAAGAGAAATATTTCACCTATATTGTCACTTACTGGTGGAGTTGCATTTATCAAGATTTGCAGAGTTTACTTCTTTAGTATATGTTCTTCTGGCCTTGTTCACATCTCTCTGCTTCCCCCCTCCACACCCCCCCCTTTCTATTCCACAAAATTAGGATGATATGCTCTAATAAACCAGACACCTTAATAAAATAACAGCAAAATGAACAACAAATTTTATTTCCTGGAAATATTCTTTTCTCTTCATAGGACACATATCTCCTGTTAGTCAAGGATATTGTCAGAGAATTTTCCTATGCAAAGAACTAAGCACTTCATTGAACAAACATTGTTTACAGAAGTGTAACTCTATGTCTGAGTTACAGGAACAAATAAATTAAACAAATCCTCTCCTGCTGATATATCCAGGCATATATGATAATCTTTGTCATCCAAGCAGACAACTAAGTCCCACCCTTGAAAATAACTCTTCAACCTTTTTCCCCTCCAGCAACATTTAGTTTTTGATCCAGGTAAGACCACTAATTACAGCATCTAAAAAATTGATTACTGAGCTTTTCATAAGAGTTCTCAAATTACACAGAAGTTATTTATGCAGAAGTATGGCTTGCTGTATCAGGAAAAGAAAAATCATACAAGACCCATTTAATCTATGGTATGAAGGACAATGAAAAATATATCCATTCAATAAAGAATCTTCTTTTATCTTATGCTGCTGCACTGACAGATAAGAGAAATATATCATGTGGATTCTGATCCCTCTATGAGTTCCAGAAAATAAGATAAGGGTCTGCAAAAAGCTGGCAAATTAATCCCAGTGAAATTACTAACCATTTTGTCTAAAGATCCAGTAGTCAGGAGGGATAACTTAGAGGTCACCTTTACTATTAACGTTAAGGGTTTTCTAGCTGGTATTGTGGCATACATACATTGTACATCTAAATGCCCGATCTAAAAATGAATTCCTCAGCATTTCTGAATATGCTCCATAGATTTAACTCAAATGATGCAAGGATTTTCCCTCCCATGTAAAATGTGCTGTTTTAAGCCCTCTGTCTCCCATTTGCCTGTGCATAAATGACGACCTCTTCCTTAGAAACTTAAATGATGTGCAAGCTGCTAGATGTCAAAGGATCCCTGTGGCTTGAACACAAAGATAAGATAGTACTTATTAATAAAAAATATGAAATTACTCTGACATGTAATTGTTGCAGAAAATGCCTATTTAAGAAATGCATATATAAGAAATAATGACCAAAAGGGAGGGCATTTCTCAGCAGTTAATGACTAGATAGAAAAGTTAATGGCTCCAGGTGAAGTCAAGGTCGCATAACTCAGCCTGTCATTAATAGCTTGGAAATGCCCAGCCAGGAGGTCATCACTGTTATTATGAGCCATAGGAATATAAAAATATAATGAAAAAAAATAATTACCCTTTTGTGTTTTGAAGAGTTAGAAGTAAAACTGTAGGTTGCCATGGATATGTTGTTCTGTTTACTAGAGTTATATCCTCTTAGCAGTTAAAGGCCAGGGTTGCAATTCAGCATGGTGCTAGCCAAAACAATTAAAGCACAGAGCCCAAACAGCAAACCTCAGCATACTGCAAGATCAAGGATCAGGCTTATAATAAGTGGAAAAGCATTCCCTCAGGTTTATTTTCAACAATGAGTACTTCTGAAGCAATAATTCTAAGGTAAAACCTACATCCTAACAAATTTGTTTCCTAATTTTCTCCATTTAAATCATATCTGGTTTGTTACTATATCTTTACAGTTTTGCAAAAGAAATAGATAATATACCACTAAATCTTGAAATTCTACCTTAATTTCAATTTTCTTTTCCTTATTGATTTTCATAATAAGCAGTTGGTTTTTTATTCACTCTTAATATTTTTAATTAAGTGAAATATATCATAGATACTTATCTGTGTCTCGAACCCTGTCAAAATCAGGAGTCAGATATCCTTTGGATGGAGTTCCAAAGATTGATATAAAACATGATTTTCTTTCTTTTTAAATTTATTTTTATTTTTATTTTTATTTTATTTTTTTTTTATATCTGTTGCTTATTCCCTGGTCTTAATTGTTAAAAGAATAGAATAAATAGCCTTATCCAACTTTTTTCATTATCATACATATTGTGCAAGTCTCCATCATGTCCTCCTCTTGCCTTCCATATTGGCCTACATAGTATTGAATAAAGAAGAGAAGTATACACAAAGACGTGCAAAACATTCCTTGAGTTTGCTAGACCTTGTAGCTTAAAACATGGAAAGGGTACAAGTACATTTAAAATGCAACCCCATATTTTAGGCAAGTTTAATTATATGAGGTGATAGTAGCTAATTAATCTGTTCAACACAGAGTTCTGAAAAGTACTTTCAAAACATCTAAGGAAATAATTACAAAAAAGCTTAAAAAACAAAACCTGATTGTCATAGAATTTATGTGCATAATTCTGCTCTCATGCAGCAACATGATGTAGCTTTTTTGTCAGAATGGTTTTGAGTCCACTTGACCCAAATGTCTTTCACACTTGCTGATGGTATAATAACCAGAAATATGCATACCAAGAAAACTTCCTAAAATAAGCACAAAAATGATAAAAATTAGTCTGATTAGTATTACTCTATCTCAGAAACATATCATTCTGTAGTAGCAAACCATCTCCAGTATTCATGCGCTTATTCACATGCTTATTCAAAGACTTTTTTTCTGGATTTATGTAAGACAAATTAAATTACCAAGAAAGACCAAGAAGTAGAGAGTTAGACTGCCCTCAGCAATCATAACACTGTGTGTGTAACTGAGTCCAGTGTTGGATACTTGAGAACTGAATATATTTACACAGTAATCAATGTTATGATTCTCATTGATCCTAGAATGACATGGATCAAAATATTTCCTTTTACTGAGGGAAATCATGGTAAAAAACAAACCAAATATAAAGGTATATATTTGTATATATGTAGGCACACACAGATATTATGTGAAAAACTATTTGAAAGAGAATCAAGGACTTTGAGAAGTGCCTCTTAATATTTCTAAATCCTATATGTTCAGACACTCAGAGAGACTTCAAATTACAAAGGTGAATATAATCCACAAATCCTGTTTACCATCAAAACTATTCTGCAATAACACAGATAGTTCAATGCAGTTTTTGAACCTCTACTCTGTATCCAGCAGAAAAATGCTTACTGCCAGTCTCATGTCCTTCCTACCCAAAGAGGCTTACAAAACAGATAAGCCTTCCAGAACAGCCTCATGATTTGCATATCCAGGGGTTCTCAGGAGAAAAATGGAAATAAAGATATTCTAAGAAACAGAACTCCCAGTATTAGTCTTTTTTTGTTTTTTTTAAACCTTAGAGGTAAGCACACTGAAGGTCTCCAAAATCTATGTATCCATTGCAGGCAGGAGTGTAAACCTCATAAGTATTCTTTAGGTCAAAATCAGCACTAAGTATTCACTTGAAAAGCAAATGGCATCTCAGAACCTAATAGGCTCAAGATCCTACAGGCTTTTCTATAGAGACGATGTTTATTCCCAGGAAAATGTCAATAGCTTCATTTGTGTAAAAGTGTGCTTCTAAAGAAAGAACCATTACTAAAATAAGTTTCAAGGTCTCAACTCAGTTTGAAGGACTGTTGTGGTTCAAAACCAGCGGACAACTAAATGCTCTGCATCTGCTCTTTCACTTTCTCCCAGCTGTGGCCCAAGTGGGATGGGAAAGAGAATCAGAAAAAGGTAAAAACGGCAGGCTGACATAAGAAAAGTTTAATAAATTAAAGCAAGTAAAACAAAAATAATGGCAACAATTATTGTAATGAGGAGGACAGCGGGAGAAGCAAAACCCAAGGAAGACAAGTTATGCACATTGCAATTCCTCACCTCCTGCTGACCAATGTCCAGTCTGGCCCAAGGCAGCAATCAATGTTTTCTGGCCAACTGCCCTAATTTATATATTGGGCTACACACTCTGTGGTATGGAATATCTTTTTGGCCACTTTGGCTCAGCTGTCCTGACTGTGATCCCTCCCAGCATCTTGTGAATCTGCTCACAGGCAGAGCATGAAACAGAAAAGTCATTGACTTGGGTAAGCATCACTTAGCAACATCTAAAACATTAATGTGCTTATCCACATTGTTCTCAATACTAAATCCCAAAACCACAGCACTGTACCACTTACTAAAGCACAATATTAATTCTATCCCAGCCAAACCTAGGGCACAAGATTTTGTGAAGCTCATTCCATTGGAGTGGATACAGAATGAATGGAAAGGAAGTTAATTTTTCATTGTTGGAAAAGCCCAAAAAACCAAAGTACACACCAGCAAGGCCTGTTTGATTCTATGAAGACAGATGCAAGTCCAAGTAAAGGTTTGTGTTAGACTGAAAATGGATTTTAACTTAATTCAGAAGACATTCATCTTAGTGCATGTCCAAACACAATAATCATTTACTCAATCTGTATTTTTCACAAGTAGATTTGGACAAGGCTATGAAAAATCTTGAATATGGGATGAGCTAATAAATCTGTACATAAAACTGACATTCCAAACCATAGTTGGTCATAATTTAACAGAAAGAAAGCTACTATCTCCAATCAAGGAAAAAATGAGAAAGGCAAAGGAATTTGAAACTATCTAGAACACTGACATTATTTGCATTTTAAAGAGTTATATTGTTTGGATTAATATTTACAATGTGTTTGTGCAGTACATTGCTGGGAAAGACTATAAAAAGGTTCATTTGGGACTATTGATCTGAATTAATGAAAAAGTATTTTGACCAGATTGCTTAGTATCCTTTAGTAGCAGATGTATATCAATCCTCCAGTCAGTATGTGAGGTAAACATTTAAAAATGTTAAGGCACACCATGATGTGACAGTGCACTAACCTGAACACTGAAGCAGAAGTGGTTTACCTTCTTACAAATGAATGTTCCAGAAAATTTCAAAAACTGTCTATTAGTAACAGAAAAGAAATAAAAAGAATTTTTTTTAAAAAATGAAATAGAAAAAAATCAAAACAATCATTCTCTGTAATTTAGAGATAAAACTTGAATCTTTTTGGTGAGAGATTAAATGAAAGCTCTTGAGCTAACTTGTTTATCTGGTCCTTGCTGGTAACCCTTTTTTCTAGTCTGGTTTTCTGGTTCAGTTTATGTTAGCATCTAGCATTTCTTAATTCTACAATCTCAATCTCTAGAAAAACTCCCATGTTCCAGAAGAGTATGTGGAAATTTTGCTCACCTTTTCTTATAACTTGCAGTGTTCCTAAAGCCACAGCTTCTGGATTATTCTGATTATTACATCTTTCAGAGCTTTCCTAAAAAACGNAAAAACAAAAAACAAACCCAAAATCAAAAAAGCCTCTCTTGCAAAATTCCTCTCCTCTCTTCTTTCTATTCTGGCAGCTCCTGGATATAAAGAGCCTTGATGCATACTAAGGTCAGCACAGTACTGTTCCTCATAAATATCCCTCCTCATATGCCCATTTCTGTAACATCAAACTGTTGAAGTAGGGTTCTTACAGTGAAAATTATTTCACAATCAAAGCATATGAAGCACTGTTTTTTTTCTCTCTTATAAAGATTAAGTTATATGCTTCACCTGCAAAGACAGTGAAAAGGATTTGAAATATTTGATATTTATTTGATGAGTTATTGTATTTGAAAAGGGACATTTTCACTCACAGATTTGAATTTTACATGTGGCTCACCTCACATTTTATTTAGGGGATGAAGATAAAATGAAAAAGGTGAAATAAAATGCTGTGGAAGGATGTTCCTCAGGTCTATGTTTCATGAAATAAACTCCCTTATTTTTTACATTGCTCTTAACAGGTCGTTGCTAAGATTTGCATCTTCTCTCTCAGCTGACCTCTTTCAAGATGCTCTGGCATTTGCTGCATTTCTGGAAGAATAGCTTTGTGAAATCAGAAGTCTGTGTGATCAGACAAAGCTTTCCAGCCATGCAGTTCTGTTGCTCTAATCCACACCTACTGACATGCCAACTTACCTTGATATGATTCCTGTATGGGAATTTAATCAGTCAGAAAGATGCAGAAAGAAAGGACTTAGAAGGTAAATTCTACTTAACAGTCAGGCAAAAGGAAGAATTACAGAGCAGACAAGCATTTTTTGTTCTGTATTAAGTAACTGAATTGGGCAATTCCTTTAAAGGCACCTAGAAACATTTCTTAACGCAATCTTCACAATACCTTAGTAAGTTTATTTATCAAAGAAAAACACAAAACGCATTTTATTTTTTAATTAACAACAGCTCTTACCCCTAATAAAAGAAAAAAAAAAAAAAGAATGAAAACCACCTGTACAGCGTCTCTTGAATTTTACAAAGCAGAGAAGCAAGATTAAATCTGTACAGCAGATCTAAAGAAAAAGGAATAAATAACCTGGGGTAAGACCTCTGGAGACCAATTTAAATGGAAACTGAAAAGCAAAGGGTTCAATTGGCCTCCTATACATAAACATATCTTTGGATTTATTATAATTACTTTTAAAGCCAGAGAGGATCCCAAACTGATTTATGAACAGTGTAATAGCTGGGATTGAAATATCAGGATGGGTTATAAAAAGAAGAATATCATCCACATACAGTATTCATTTATGTTGCTGTTTGTGTGCATCAGTAATGATACAGTAAGTTTACGACATTTCTAAAAGCCTCAGGAAGTGTTTTGAAAGCTAATGTAGAGAAGGGAGGAAAAGATGGACAGCGAAGCATAAGTACAAATCTCAGGAAAAAAAAGATTCAAAAAGACCGTGGAAATTTTATTTGATTTTATTTTTTCCTGAGGAATATTAAAGTTCATACCCAAGTCTCCAAATACGTGTCTATGCAGTTCAGTTTCAGCAACACCCAGAAAGTGTAGCCTTTTTATTCACATCAAATACTATCATTGCATCTAGGGAGATGGCAAGGGCATTATTCTTAACCTTGTCTGACCAATGCATTAGATTACTCTCATAAAAATCTCAGAAATACTGGACCTTTATGTAACAGCCTGCTTAAAAGCTGTTTCTATCTTATGGCAAGCTGAGTTTGAATAATCCTGTTTACAATGCATTTCCAATTGCCTATTTTTATTTCAAGTATAGTAAAAATGTGATTTATTCTTTTTTCTTTTTTTTTTTGTTACATTGTAAAACACAATGACCCTTGTAAAAATGCATTAGAGGTGCTTCTAAAAGAATTCAGTCATCTGCATGTACCCTGAGTCTCGATTAATTTTCTAGGAAATCTAGCTTCTCATAATAAGATGGCATTTTATTTTTGAAAAGTTCCTGCAAAAAAAAGCAGCATAAGAACTTCAAATTTATTTCTATTTACTTCCCTTCCCCCCCAATTCATTTAACTGCTTCTTTGTAATTTTCATATCTCCACTATAAGAGTATCCATGTCTGGCAAGATTGGCCTTAATCTTGGGCAGATGGAGGGAAAAAGAGACAAGGGTAAAGAGGAACATGTGTGAGCATGTGTGTGAGAGAAAGGCCACTGCAAAATTTTAAATCAGTATGGACTATTCAAATGGATTTTCGGCACCTGCAGCTACCACTGAAGTAAATAGGAGTTCTGGGAATTGGTAGGAAAAAAAATCTTTTAAAAACTGGAAACCCACAAGAACACGAGTCCTAACATGTTTCATATTAAATGACAATCTTCATAATTACTCACAGAAATATTCTAATATTTCATTAAAATGATTGCTTTCTAAGAATCTGTGGTCTGTACTTTAACCCTGTGGACTAGCCCTCTATTTTTCTTCATAAAAAAATATGGAGGAAAGAATATTTGGAGCAAAGAATACAGAATATAATTTCTCAGAAAAATAAAGCAGGTTAAGAAGCAATAATCATCCATCCTTAAAGCAGAGATGGCTGAGCTTCAGAAGCTAGTTTTCTTGATACATATATATATATGTATCAAGAAAATATATATACATATATATATGTACATATATATATATATATGATACATATACATATATATATATATATAAAATGCCCATAGTCATTTTTCCTTATATATGTTTTTCATCTGCAGATAACACAAATGCTATTCTGGAACAAGAGATTAAATGAATTAGAGATTCTGTGATGTTAGTTGATCTAATTTAAATCCATGAAATACAGAAGTTCTGAAATTATCTAAAAATAGAATTATGAAACATGCTTCTCTATTTCTCACAAAAAGAGTGATAAAGTCTCACTGAATTTTTCTTGCCATGTGATGGCTACTAGAGACAAGTTTGGCATAGCAATTTTCTGTTATTTACATTAAATATTTAAAGTTCTCTGGTTTTATATGATTATGTGGTGACAGTTTAAGGGACTGATACCCTTTCTTATTTTTGAGGTATAAAAGCTGTCCAATTCAAAATATGTATTTACAGGTCATTACCTATTTCTATCAAATCATGAAGGCCTTCACAAGTTTCCAAAAATTCCTCTTCACTGTTTTTCATCTACTTTGGAAGACAGTGTTTTATTCTCAATTTAAAAAGTGGAAACTTACTTGGGCTTTGACAAATCTGAGAAATCTGTCTCCTCTACCCTGTATATACTTTGTCTTCATTGACATGGGTGGTCCCTGTTGCTCTCTCTCTCCCTAAGTCTTAGAAATACACATCTAGCAAGGCAGTTGGCCCTCAGGACTTTCCTGGAAAAGGGGGGTTCCAAAGAGCAAGTCCTTTAAAAACTGGAAACCCACAAAAACATGAGTCCTAACATGTCTTGTATTAAATTACAATCTTCATAATTACACCCATTTGCAACTCCAAGTGTTAATCATATGCTGTGACTTCCTTTGCTGGGATATACCTCATGATCTGTAGCCCTATATAGAGTGGGGTTTGCCCAGTTTCTGCCCTGTGCGGATTTCCAGATCCTAGGTCCTAAAAATAAGAGGAATTATAATTTACTAGGTTTCTTACTCTAGAACTTAGTCCCTTTAGCTGAGGATAAAGGTAGATTTGTATTGAAAACTAGCAAAAGGTGAAAAATGAAGGTATAGCCACTTGAAAAGCTTGTATAATTTCAGCTTACAGTGGTGTGTTACAGGCATTGAATACATTTATCAGTGTGGACTCTTATTTGAAGGAAAGAATGAGCATCTATAATATCCTGACGAGGGACACTGGAATTTTATTGCACCCACTGATCTCTAGAGTTTGTCTCTGGATGAAAGTACAATATCCGTATTTTATTTAACATGCTCTTATCCCTTCCTGTAACTACATGTGCAAATGAACTCTCAAAATATATGTTTATTTTTTACCCTAAGATCCTCATTAAATGGTAGCTTGTGACTATTGCAGTACTTAGCTGGTAGAAGGGAGTTGAGTGAAGGGAGAGTGCAAGTTTTGCTGAGTAATAAGAGAATAAAGATAAAAATACTTGTCCCTCACACTGTGTGATTTCAATATAATTATACATTTACTTTCATATTGGATAAACAGCCTTTGTTACAATACTGAATTCAGAATATAGAAAAGGGCAACTAACAAGGCAGTGTTCAATTTCTGTGTCTTTGGTATAGCTGTGGATGTAGAATTCCAGATGGAAAATTGTAACAAAATTTGTCTCCAGCCTTTCTGTAAGAGTACAAACCTAGACATGCACTAAGCACGGACATTTCTCCACATTTTGTAACCACTTTTAAAACAGCATCTGAACTTGAGTGAGATGAACCTCTACTGAACTACCTACCTGTATGTAGGTAGAACAGCTTTGAACTATTTCATGTGAGAACGGCGGTTGGTTTAGCATCTTCTACTGATAATTATGCTCTGTCTCCTACTTTATAATTTTTATTACCACATGCATTTCTAGGGTGCTAATGACCGGGGTCTGCTCATTCTTCCTTTGCCCTTTTGTGATATGAGCAAGCATGATCTGTTTCTCACAATTATGAGATGATGAATGGATCCAAAATACTTTCAGATTTCCAGAAATAATGAATAACAAATATTTTTCTTGACATTAGAAGTTTTGAAAGCATAAAACAATTTTTTTTTTCTTGTAGCTGCTTTGTTTGCATAACCTAGTGACCTACATTTAGCATTCGAAACTTCAACATGTTCTCCTGGCCTTTTTATCATTTTGTCCTTGCCAGTTCATTTTGCAGTCTGCATTGGCAGTGTCAGTACATATAAGTTGTCTTCTTGCTCCACATTAGATCCCAGCAGGTGGATAGGAAATTAGGAAAGATAAAGACTGGAAGATGTAAGATTTTTTCACACAGTAATTAGGCATAGAATAAAAAACANTTTTTTTTAGGAGGGCTAATATAAAGATTTTCTGTAAGTAATCTTAAGTATGACTATAAAATTATACAAATAGTGGAAAGCAATGTTGTGGAATATGCTATCTGACTGAAATCAAACTTAAAAAATTCACTCTAATCCAGATTTCTAACATTTTCCACATTCCATTATCTTTGACCTTGCAAAAACACTGTCTTTTGTTTAACTTAAAGCATAATACTAATTCAGTTGATTCACTCATGATCTTCAGGTTGAGAAATGTATAAACATACAGAGAATTAGAAACTTAATTTATTTTCCTGGAAACCACTTAAGTTGTAGATTAATGAACTAGTAACAAAAAAAACCCCTTTATGAAAAACTATTTTCAAATTTGAAATGATCTTCAGTCAAAATTCCATTTAGAAGCAGTCTATAGCAGTGTGATTTTGTTTCATGTTATAATTATTTTTTCCCCTACTTATTAAAATTGGTCCAGTTTTCTAATACAGAATTTTGCTAATCTCTATATACATAGACACCAATATTTTTCTTATTATTGTTTAAGAAAATTTATCTATCATATAAAATAAAACAAGCAATTGCCCCGTTCTGATTATATGGTTTCTGGATCATCCAAGTTTAGCTAAATTATAACATACAGTTAAGAATGCATTATTTTGATTTTGGAGAGAGTGTAAATATTTTCCTAGCCTTCCAAACCAGCATGCAATGTGATGACAGGAGATATTTCTATCACCTGAAGTCCACAAAGTACATCAATATTATTCTCCTTACATGGTAGCCCTTAAAGTATTCTTGGACAAACACTAAATAATATTTTAAAGAGCACCTATTAAGACTGTTCCCTATGGCATTCCTACATTAGTGCATAAGCTGCAAACTGTATTAGCCTCTTCCTTTGCCCTAGCTGACTCTCAGAAGACAAAAAATTAATACTACATGTAGTTGTTAAACCCAGAAAGTATTTTTTAGCTATGTGTAGTTTTTGAAGAATTTTAGTGCTCTTATCTAATATCCTTTATGGTGGGAGAACTGCACTGCCATTAATGATTGTTCTTTTGAATGTTATTTATGCACATGTTCCATAAATATCACAGTAAAGACAGGAATGTTTTCCTGGGAAGGACAGATAAAATGGACAAGATATTAAACATGAAAAACCAGGAGTACTTCCAAATTATACTTGAAAATATCAAAGGAAATAGAAACACAAGAAAAGCTATAACAGCATTAGAAAGAGTTCCCTATATGTTATTATTGCCAACTTAAAATTAGCTTCACATGAGTTACACTCAGGAAAGCAGTTTACAAAAAGGGGAAGAAAAAAAAAAAAAAAGAGAAATAACCCAAACTCTATAGAATTAACTGTTAAAAATCTCTTCAAGATTAGACAGATGTGTAAAGATTTTCTCAAAGACAAAAACTAAGTGCCCTGCTAACAGAAGCTCCCTAAATTGTATCAAAACTCAGTTTATATTCCCACAGATGTCTAACAAGCTCTGTATATGGTCTTGGATTATAGACTGGGAAAAATCAATAGCTTGCTGTCTCAAAGGCACCAATATAGATTATGAATCACAGCCAGGAAGTTGTCAGTGATCTCGGCTGCCAACAGTGCTTCAGTAAAGATATTTGCTACCTCATATTCTTTTAATGTGCACCTTTCATATATGAAACAGAACAGGTCAGTTTTTGATGAGAAAAAAAAAAGAAAAATAAAAAAAATGGAATTTTAGGAAAAAATAAGGTATATCACAAAATAGTAAGTATCTAGTCTTACCTAAATAATGGCCTTTTACCCAAAAATTGTAACGCTTTTGTTTGTGGG
>VYXD01004755.1:576324-732253 GCA_013397195.1 Hylia prasina | reverse complement strand
CACACACCCTCCCCCACACACCCACCCCCACCCCATTTTTCTCTGTTTAGGCTATAAATTATTGCTATCAGTTAAAACTAGTTCATAAGTTGAAAGTATTAAAAGAACAAGGAGGAATTAAGGTTTTTTAAATCATATTTATCTATAGAAATATATAAGATCAACTCATGGAATGTAGAGTTTTTAATGTGAGGAATCCTCTTGCATTGCGGCTGCACAAATTGTCCATGAAAATAATACACTGTCACTGCTTTTCAAAGTACTACATTTAGTAAAATTATAGAGCCTGTAAATAGAGAGGATTTTGCCCCATTTCATTTTTTCCAGATACATTTCAATTAAATAATAGGTACACAAGGAATAATCATGCTTCTTGTAGTAAAAGTATATTTTGAGGTATTCCTAATATGCAGTTATGCATCTAACCTACATGCACAAACTACACCCCAATGGCTGTGTAGAAAATGGAGTCTGAAAGTTCTAAGACTTCAATAGAATAAAGTAACTATTTCTGTCACCAAAATAATAAGAGTAAAGAAGCCAAAACCCCCCAACCAACCAAAAAAGAAGAAAACCTCCCCAAAACTTATCTCTCCAGCACATGACCATTTGTTGCTACACTAGAGTGCTATTTTGAGTGAAGGCTCTGGGGTTTGTCAAGTTACGACAGCTGTAAGAACTTGAATATACCAATAAATCAACCCTTGGAAGATACACCAAGTTAAGAGAAATCAGCTGCAGCATTTTAAATTGCATGGGGAACAGTATCCAACCCAGAACAAGTGATGATATTCAGACAAAAACTTTCCCATAGGCTTATTTGGAAATGGCATGGATCTGGAGTGAGCATGTGGGGAGGCATGTACTTCCTGTGCTATCTATATTTCTTCTAGTTTTTCTTTCTTCTGGATTCTATGTTACACCTGAATCTTTTCTACTGTGTTGAGGGATAGAGATGGAGAGGCTTGAATAAAAAGACAGTGAGGAACATTTAAATCCAGGGGTACCACAATTTTCTTTGATAAATTTGCTGATCGCAAATTGAATATTTTTTAACAGTATCAATGTGGACTTCCTTGTGGCTGATATGTGTTGTAAAGTGACATCTTATAGGAGCCTTCTGGTACTTAAAAGGGGCCTACAAAAAGGCTAGAACGGAACTTTTAAAATGGTACATTATGACAGGACAAAGGGCATGGTCTTAAACTGAAGGAGAGTCGGTTTAGATTAGACATTAGGAAGAAATCTTTACTGTGAGGGTGGTGAGACACTGGAACAGGTTGCCCAGAGAAGTTGTGGATGCCACATCCAAAAAACAGGTTGGACAGGGCTCTGAGCAGCCTGGTTTAGTGAAAAGTATCCCTGCCCCAACAGAATAGTTAGAACTAGATGATTTTTAAGGTCCCTTACAAACCAAACCATTTTATGTTTTTTATGATTCTATGAAACATTGACAACATTGATTTCCAGAGTAAATCTGTCAGTAGAAGGCAAGGGACCATTCAAAGAGGCTAGCATAGGATTGATTAATCCACATGTAAGAAAATATTGCAGGAATAGTTGTACTGTGGTTCACCATCTCCCTCCTCTAACTACAGCTATGGTAAACGTCACAGATGTTCAACTCCATGGATCAAAATTAAAAATAATTTTTGACTTGCCTGTTTGAAAGGACAGAATATTGATGATATAAACAGGTCATATCAGCATAATTTTTGCACTGCAGGAAATGGCAGAAAAAACAATAATAATTATTGTTATACAAATAAGATATGTTTTCTGAAAGAGGAATTCAGACTAATTTTCTGCATGAGCAACGTTACTCAGGATCCTGGCCATCTTGTGGTTTGCATCAGCTGGATTACCCAAGGGCTTATTTTAGCATCTCCTATGCTTTTACACTGTCCAAAATTGTGAGGGTAAAAATATTTCTAAATAATATTTAGTTCTTGGTCTGCATATGAGAAATTTCTACCTTTTATTTTTAAGACTTTTTAATCCTAAACTTGTGGTCTTAGAATTCCCAAAATTATTTGGTTTAAGGACAAATTTAATTAACAGATTAAGCTGAAAAGTGGTGTGGAATAAATCAGAAGTGATGAAAACTCATTTCAAGCATCTCTTGAAGAAAATAGAAAGATCTTTAGAAGAAACTGACAAATAAACTACTCATTTTCCACTTGGGAATGAGAGCACAGATCATGAAAATTAGGCCTTTTGCTTCAAGTAAAATAAAAACAATCAGTGTTAAATTGTATTCTTTTTCTGATCTTCCTGAAACAACAATTTGTAAATCTTTAGACTACAAGCAGCACTCTTAGTAAAAACTGCAAGTATTTAACGAAAAAATGGGTCCTCTTTTTGCTTTATTACAAGCATCCAGGATGCACAAAACCTCTGTTAAGAAATCCTTATGGAAATATTACTGTACTTCTTAGCTACTGAAACAGAAGGTTATATGTCTCTCTGGCAGCTGTGGACTGATTTTGGTTGGAAAAGACCCCTAAGAAAACTGAGTGTGACATTACCCTGACATTACCCTGACACTATACTGTGCCCCAAGGGACATGTCCACCTGTCTTTTCAATATCCCTTGGTTTGGAGACTCACACCACTTACGACTGGATACCAGCTGGATGTAACTCCATTCACCACTGCTCTCTGGACATCCAGTCAGTTTCTTTACACAGCGAGGTGCGCACACATCCAAGCCATGAGCAGCCAGTTACTACAGGAGAATGCTGTGAGACGGAGTGTCAGAGGCTTTTCTGAAGTCCAGGTAGACAATATCCACAGCCTTTCCTCATTCACTAAGTAGGTCACATCATAGAGAGATCAGGTTAGTCAAGCAGGACCTGCCTTTTACAAACCCAGGCTGGCTGGACCTGATCACCCCATTTCCAGTCCACCCCAGGCTCCTCTGTTGATGTCTATACTCACAGTTGGTGATTGCAAATGTCAGAGACTCCTTTGGACTGTGTTGTGATGGGCACCTTTCTGAGGACAGGGACAGCCAAGGCTGCCAGCCTGAGTGTGGGAGTTGGGATCAGTCCCAGCTAGGGGAACCAGGGTCAGACATATACCCAGACCAGGAAAGACTAAAAAAACTCACAGAGGATAATCATATAGTTTCTCTGTGATTAACAGGCCTTTAACTTTTCAGGCATCACAGTACACTATTTAAGATTTTTGCTGAGCTTTGGAAAAATCTTGCTGAAAGACTTTTGCTTGAATAAGACTTCATGTATTTTGGAACATGAAAGGTAGTAACTAAAAGCTACAAAACACTTCATTTTGCTATGTATAAAAATAACAAGAGTTTCAAGTACAGGAGCATTGCTGGATCATCATTACTAGAGCTAATTAATGCAAAAGAGACATCAGTGATGATTCAGCTGGACTGAATTTCCTTCCCAAGGAGCTAACAGTCTATGCTAATGCCATTGACAGGGATTCCCTCCCTTGATCATTGCAGCGCTGCTCACAACACATGTGACAGAAGACTATCCACCCTTCAAGTACTCATTAAATGAACCAAAAATATGTCCTGCAGCCTAGGAAAGACTAGCTCCATTCTGCTCTAGTTTCTGAATCTAGTACCCATGTGAGTACTTTGGATGAGCTTATGCCTCTTAGTCTTGATAATACACCTTTCTCCTTGTTTCTTAGGACTTTCTTCATCTTCAACTCCCTCTCCATGAGTGAACAGATTGTATGGTAAAAGTGTAGTTGGATCTTGGTAGAACATATGAATGTCCTCAAATAAGATACTGGGAAGTGTGTTCCACTCTGAGGTTTAATACTTGACTACTTCAGTATCAAAAAAATAATAATACACTTATTTAGATTTACATTTTTTATTTGATCAGGTCTAGCATTTTTATGTTTGTATTTTAACACAGTGATAATGTGAGCCACTGGCTTTAATTTGTATTTGTTCATCATAGTTCAGACTCTTTCATGTGGTAAGAAATACATATTTCTCTAGAACTCTTCTTTTTTCCTGAATGAAATGCAAAACCTGGAATAAATGTGGTTTTTTTGCAACTGATTTTTCTCTCTAACCCTTATTTTATGTGTATTCTGGCTTTAGTTTTGTGTTGGGTTTCTGTGTTGGTTTTCAAAGGTTTTTCTGTGATATTTCCAAGCTCTTTCACCAGCTTTCCCTTAAAGAAGATGTTGAAGTCTTTAGATCTATGATGTATAGGCTCCATTTCAAAATGCCTAATTTATTTTCTTCATGTTTGCCTGTTTTTGTTTCTCCAGTGTAGAGACTTCAGAACATTTAAGTGCGCTAGATGAAGAATCCACCTTACAGATCATGGGATCTAGACGCCTTGTGTGAATCACCACAGGCAGGTGACCAGAACTACAAAACTATGACTGAAACACAAAGAGTAAATTTATTTAATTTCCTTGCTGGCTGGAAGATCCTGAAACACCACCTGGGCAGCGGAGAGACACAAAATGAGGGCACAGGCACCGTCAGTGCTGGTGCAGTCCCAGTGGGTGGCAGGGCTGCTGTTTGCACCCATTTATCAGGGACCCACGCACACCGAGGTTGCCACCCAGCTGTAATCGCCCCTGAGCTTTTTATGATCTCTGAGCTTTGATCTCTCTCCCAACAGGGAGCTCAAGCATGTCCGTGAGAGTGCCTCCAAGTTTCTGTAAACACTTATGTTATCTCTGCACAGAAATTCTACGTCTCAAAACAGACAGAGGATAAACAGCAGTAGGCATAATATATGGTTCCCCACACTGATATTCTCCAGGCCTTGGTATTCCCAGCTGCCAGGTCACTTGAGCAGATCACCCCTTCCTTGCCAATCTTCACTTTTAACCCTTTCCTCCCTACAGACCTGATGTGATGAAGTGGATAATCTACTGAATATTGCATCATACTACTTGTACAAACTTTAAGTGAAATCTTTTTTTCCTCAGTTGGTTTATGTGGTATCAAACATAACCAGCGTATATATACATACTACTTTTTAAAAGTAGGGAAGAAAAAAATGAGCATTATAGAGGGAAAGAGCACAGAGTGGGAAGATTTATGTTTATCTTACGATATAGGAAACTCATTCTGCATCATCCAATAGTGAATTGTCTGTCATATTAAATTGTGGCATCAACACCAGATATGCTTTCTAGAGATAATTTAGAAAGTACTGGCCTGATTATAGAATTTCTGTGTAAAAGATGTCATGCTGTTATGTACAATAATACTGTATTATTGGTCCATAGGTATAAAAAACCTATGGACCAAAAGATGTTTCTACTTCATCCAGTTTCATTAAATTCTAAATATATCTTAGACAGCACTTTTCAGAACTGACACTTTTTTTGCAGGAAAATAGTGTCATTAGTACCTTTAGGTTTTACCCTGACTTGATATTTTCTGCATTTTAATTTTGCCTCTCTTTATTTAAAATATCTATCTAAAAATAATGAGACAATTTTATTCAAAGATAGCTAGGAGATAATTTAGGGCAATTCTTCACTCATGTAATACAGATGGATTTGTCAAGACCACATCTTCATTAAAGATCTCACTGCTGCTGGTCACACTGATGGGAAAGGAACAGAGGGTGTCATACTGTTTCATCCTCAAAAAAAAGGTTTCACAGAAATCTTTATACCTCCCTTATTTAATATAAGATAGAGTTATTTCTTTGTAACTTGTAATGCAGGAAATTTCAAGAGACTAGGAGGTCACATGAAGCTTTGAAAGACTGACTTCACTGCATCCACAGGTCAGGTGTAGCTGAGTATCTGACCCATTTACCTTTTCCCTCCAAGTGCTTCATGCACTATTTTTGTTGGTTTTCTACTAAAAGAGCTGGTTTTATGACATAACTGATGATGGACACAAAGATACTTCACACGAGTGCCTTAAGAAGTAGACTTCCAATTTTCATCATAACACTACTATTAATACAAACAAGCAAATGAGCCCAGCAAATACATATTGAACATCTTTGATTTGTGTTTTACAAAGAGTTTATGATTGGACTGCATTGTTTCCAAATGTCATCATAGCAGTTTTTCCTTAGTGGAATACAGTGATCTTTGTGGATCCTTTCCAATTCAGAATATTCTGTGATTCTGTTACTATTTATAACAACAACATTGATCTGATTAGAAATCACTTCCTGAATGAAAACTACAGTATGTAATGTAAAACTACTCAAAGCTAAAACCACTTAAAGAAATATTTTTCTCTTGCAAAGAGTTTGTCATGCTTCTCCTAGTTCTAAGTAATCCTTCATTTATTAAAATAGCCCAGCAGAGAACTCGAGAGTTCTAGGTAGGAAGAAAGCTAAATATGAAGAATCTAAGCCTAAGTAGGGGAAAGCTTTAAAAAATATTGCCTTTGTTATCTTGTTATAACTGCCTCAGTAGACCATGACTTTTGGTACAAAATTAACTGTAATTATTTGCCTGAGAAAATTAAATTTAATCCCCTGGAACAGAATTTCCAAGAAAGGGGTGTATTGGCAATAATTGAAGATAGTTTATTCTCTTTAGCTAAAGCCTTTACTTTGTTAAAAATTGAAAGGAATATGGAATTAAAAAATTCTCCAAGACTGCTTAGAAACAAATGAACAGCAAATAAAATACAATTCCATTGAACTCAGATTTTGTATAGCTAAATTCATAAAACAATATTTTAGAAAAATTTGGATGAGGGTCTTGATTTTTTCAGCCAGAAAGAATGCATAGTAATTTTGCCTTCTAGCTTTCAAATGACTGAAATGAAAAATGTTCACAATATTTGTTATTATTCAAATATATAGTTTTCTTTTTTCCTTGCTGAATCTATTTTTAGAGGTCACAGCAATTTGAGGAGTTCCTCTTTGTCCTTCCTTCAGCTGCCTTTCTAGATCTTTTTCTGATATATTCTGTAGTTTAGTCAGGAACAAGTCTGTCAGTTGTTCTGTAAAACATCTAAGATTAAAAGCACATAAGGTTCTGCTAGTATTGTGCAGAAAACTTTGTAGGGAGCAACAAAATAATTGTGCATGAGAATTCCAAAAGAGTTTTTGAGTATGAATTTTAAAGGTCTGTCTTTCAGGTTCTTGGAAATATCCATGGAATAGCTATATAAACAAGAGTTCAAATTTGTGATGTTATACATTTTTCAAGGAACTCTAATTCTCATTGTTAAAATAGCTGCTAAACATTTACTAAAAGGAGAACAAATTTGACCGTTTTACATGTCATAAACTATTTAGTTGGTTATAACTTTCTTAATTTGGAGTCAAGATAATGAAAGTGAGTTACTCTCAAACACAATATGACATGTATGACATGTCATACATCTGTCAGAAGTACAAGCAGGACAATACAGCTTGCACCATCACAGGAATTTACAAGCCATCTCTTGGCTTTTGACATTATACTTTTGTATAAAGATGTAAGAATAAATTAACAAATAGATAATTCTTAATTTTTACTTTTAATATTCTAAGGTTTTCTTTTAAAATTAATAAAATATATGAGAATTTATTGTTTTGTGGATTAGGTCCTAAATCCCCTGTGTTGAAATTCAGTTCTTGATAGATGCTTTCATATTAACATTTTATTACATTCTTTTGAGTCAAAGTTCCTAATTGTCCCTAATTACTACAAATGTATTCATATCACACACAGTTCTCACGTACCATAAACTGAAATTATTTTGGATAAAAACCAACTGTAAGATAGAGTCCATAAAGCACCTGGCAGACTCCCTGGAACCAACAGAGATTTTTTTAAATCAAATTCCCTGAAATCTTGTGCAGTATGAAAACTAGGTCCTTCACATCATTGTTCATCTGTTCATACTAGAGATTTTCTGAAAGAGTTAAGAACAAAAGAACACCCCAAAAAAGCCACAAGAAGGCTTCCCTTTTTTTATGGTATGTTTGCAGTTTAATAATTACAGTAAAAAAAAGAATTCTCTAGTAGGAAATTTTCACTTGGATGCAAGGCAAAAATGGGCTATTTCTTAACTCATTTGAACTCATGTTCTGCATTGTAATGAACTTTACATTTAACTTTTGCATTTAGCTACATTCCAGAGGGAGAAAAACACTCTGTTCCTCCTGACACTATTACTCAAGCTCAAACTCGACAGCCTGTGTAGTGGAATCTGGATGACTCCTTAGGGTGATAATGAAAGCAGCACCTAAGACAGAGACATCAGACATACTTCAGTACTATGAACACTCTTTGTGCTATGAACAAATGATTTTTTTTTTTGACAAAACTTGACAGAAAAGCCCAAAGTATATTAATCAAGTAATAAACATAAAATTTATAAACAAATAAAAAAGGGATAGACAGATTGTTCTCTTTAAGATAACAAGGGGCAGGATTTTCAGAAATCTGAATAAACAATTCCAATATACATAAAATGACCTCAAAGTGATGAACTTTAAGTCACAAAAGGCAAGTTTTCAACAAATCCTGTACATCAACTATAAACTTCTACGGCGGATGTTACAGCTAACGCATATTTCAATATCTTGGATCATTTCAAGTTAGGTCATATATATGTATATATACAATAATCTCTCCACTGTACCATGCAGGCTTACCTTGAATGATAAAGGGCAATATTAGCATAGGATTTCTCTTCACTGCCTCACTTGACTGAGATAGTGTGTTTGAATTACTCGGGCTGAACTTCCCTTGAGTGAAACTACAAAAAGAAGAAAAACTCAACACTTTTAGTTGTACAGAGTGACCTCAGGAGAAACACAAGTATGCCAACAGCTAGGAACACAACGGCAGGTTATTTACACTGATGCATCCTGGGAGGACAAGGAAAAATCAGGGTAAACTGAAAGAAGAGAAGCTCATACTGGGCATAAGGAAAAATTGTTCTTCATCAGTACAGCCAAGCATTGCAACTGACTTGAGCAATCTCCATCCTTGGAGGTTTAGATCTAACTAGATAAAAAACATCAGCAACATGATCTGATCTCACAACTGACCCTACTTTGACGAAAAGGTGCTTTTTGGCAAACTTGGTGCTTCTTGAGGTCCCTTCCGGCCTAAAATATCCTAAGAACTTATGATTCCCTACTACATTGTTTTATCTCAAATAGCTAAATCCCTACTGAATTACAAGTTCTAAGTTACAGCAGTGCTTCCATCTGTCTACTCCACTGCAACAGTCCAAATAGATCCAATTAAATAAACACTTATGTTAAATAACATACTATTTATAATTGGGAATTTAAAAACTTATGCAAGATATTTTTGTGGGTGCACTGAATCATCCATCACAAGCAGTCATTCCCATTCATCAGTCAGTGCTATTAGCTGCATGCTTATTTTTATGAATACTCTTATGTGGAAAGAGAAGGCCTATTCATAAAAGTTTAAATATTGCTGCAAGATTCTACAGACTCACAGCCAAAATAAAAAGCCTACAAAGAATGCAACAATGAAAATTATATCTGGAGATTTTTTGTTGATTTTAAGAATGTATTTTCTGTTGGCCCATTAATAATGTCAGTCTTTCTTTTAGTATCTTAACTCATCAGAATATTTTTGTAAATCACTTTAAATACTATAAAGGCTATATATTATCAATTTTTAATATTTAACATTGTGTTCTTCAAGGTGCAAGAAATTAAGATCTCAGGTATTTGTGCACAGTTCATTTTTTTTTTCTATACACAAAGAGGAATCTTAAATATGAAAATTTCCCCCCTATGATCTGTTTTGTGCTTCTGCTTACTAGGTCAAAACTTGCACTTTTATTATGGATAGAGAAAAACAGAAGAGACCTAGGTCTTACCACAGCAGAAATGGCTGCTTCTGTTCATAGTGCAGCTGTATGTGCCATGCATACATATGTACAAATATATGTGTATATTCATGTATATATAACCATGCAACTTGCAATACTGATCCATTTCTGTAATGGTCTAATGCTGTTTTCTGTTAAAATGATGAGCATGATAATTTTGTATGCCACACATAGTCTCCCTCCTACCTTTGCTAAGTTTTAGAGGACACCGACTTTGTGCAATTTTCTTTGACACCAATTCAAAGAACTCTACAGTAAAAAACATTAGGAAAATCAGGTACAGAAACATTAGACAGTAATGAATTAAGTCTGATTTCTTGCTAAAAGTAAGAACACACTCTGTTTTTCAAATGAAGAGTTAAAAAGGGAATGGAAGGGTTTATAAAAGAACTGAAAACTTTATAATACCATGGATATAACTGACCAGTTGAAAATTTATTATGGAATGGACTTTTACTATTACTTTAATTATATTGCAAATATAAGTAAAAGAGACTGGTAAAAAAATTAACTTTTTTTTCAGACCAAAGGTGTGACTTCTAAGGTTGAATTTTTTTCCCCTGATTTTAGGGAAAATAGATACATTCAGCACATCTGAAATAGTAAGAATTCAATTCAGAAAAATAATGCTTTTTAAACTGGACATTTAAACACTGCATATAGTGAAGGTAGAGATATAAAATAATATGTATATTCTCTTCCAAAATGCAGCTAAGACAGCTCTTATTCTTAATTACCATGCCTTCCACTCTGTACCTTATAATGGCAGTGAGATTGACATGGATGTTTTTGCTATTAATACTCCAAAATGGATCATTCAGCCACGGCATACAGCTTTTCCTAAATGGAGGCCTTTGCTTTTCCAGTCTGAAAGGATTTTAGGAATATTTATTTCATATTTTACTTTTAAAAATTTTCCCCGTTTTTTTCCAGGGTGATTGTATAAAAACAGCAGTTACTGTGTTACACAATTTGCCATAGATCAGACTTTCTCAGTGCCCTTTTAAAGAGTATTTAAAAATATACTTTTAAAAATTAATATCTTTCAGAAATAATAAAATAATTTGTATGTCAGTTTTCATTACTTGACCTATATCAGACTGTTCTAAAGGTTTATATACTAACTATTAGCAGTATACATTGTATTAATTATAAAATTTTTTCATAAATTTCATATTATAATTTATTTTGAATGTGCCATGTTTCTGAAAGGATTCTGGTGGCTAAACACACAAGCTCCTGGCAGGAGCTTGTCTGGACTGAGAGCATGCACACAGTCGTAGATTTGACATGAAACCTATGGACATCTGCACTTTTCAGAACAGCTGCTAGAGGCAAGCCAGAATTCACTAGTGAGTCTAAAATGCCATGAGGCATCTATGCTCTGGTACCTGAATCACTCTGCTCACTTCCAGAATCATGAGAAAACAAACAAACAAACTTTTCTATGTAGCTTTTTTTGATTAAAGAATGCTTCAGTAAGCATGAGTAAGCACTTCAAAATTGGGAAAATACATAACCAGGTTAACTATGAGCAATTATATTCTTTATTTTGAGATCTTTATATGCCCAAACAAGAAGCCTCCCATTAACACAACAAAATATTTTATTTCAATAACACCCATGTGAACACTGTTAGTGGATTTATTCTTCAGTACACTTCAAGGTGTAAGACTTAACTAAGAAACTAATTGAAGTGCACATCATGTCCAATGTAACTTTCTATTAATAACTAGGACAGGAAGTAGATTGGAAAATAGGATAAAATGCATCTTGGGTTCATCAAAGACAGATCATGCCAGACTAACCCAATAGCTTTCTTGATAAGATAACTGATTCTTCAGACAAGGGAAAATCAGTAGATCTAATCTGTCATGACTTCAGAACAGCTTTTGGTACAGTGCCACTTTCAAAATTATTTGTTAAGATGGTAAGGATGGGAGTTAGTCCAGGAGTTGTAAAGTGGAAATAGTTAGGTAGGAAATCAGGAAATAAAAGATGAAGTGTTTTAAATGGAAGGGTGTTGTGCTAAAAGGAGTTCTTCTGAAAATAATACTGAGTTCAATCTTTCCATTGCTGATCTTGATGAAAAGAGCTCTGCAAGCACTTGTATACAGTATCAATAATCATAATTAAAAAACAAAAAAAAAACAAAAAAACCCCAAACAAACAAAAAACCAAAGAGAGATGGGGCTTCTAAGGTAAAGGTGGAGGGGCTGAACTGCATTTGTCCTTGAATTTTTGGAGCGTTCCCACATCAAAACTGGGGACTCAAGGCTCAGGAAATATCCAGAAGAGTTTAAGATCTAGTTAGAGACAAGAATGACAAGTTTACTTTAAAACTGCGCAAGGACAGACATGCCTATCAGTAAGTTCCCTGCATTAATTGCCTGCAAGAAATTCCGTGTATTAATTTAACCTGATTTAATTTATATTAGTTTTCAGCAGTGGAAATACAAGAACATATTTCAGTAGAGAGCACAAACCTTGTGACTCTGCAATGCATTTCCCCCAGCTTTCCAACAGCAGCAAGTTTCTCATTAGCTGTCTCGTATGCCTAGCCAGTCTCTTACTACCTTCTCACAGATATGTTGTAGTTTAACTTTTTTAATCTTTTTAATCTTTTTTTTTTGTATGTGTTAACACCACAATCACTTGTGGCAGGAGGTTCTGAAGCTCACTACTTGCTTTGAAAAAAACCCATTCTTTTCTATCTATTTAGCAGTATCTCCCAAGCTTCATTGAATGCAACCTATTTGTAGTATACCGGGATTTTGTGAACAGCATTTATGTATTCAGCATTTGTAACTTCATAAAATAAAACTAGATATATTCAGAGGTTTTGTGAAGTTTTTAGCTCAATCTCCTGGAATAAAAATAATCATTCTATTTCTTGTTTTTATTTTAATAAATGACAATGAAAAATAGTAATTATTGAAAATTATGAGTCAGATAAATATTAAATATTCCTGGGTTTCAGTTTAATATTGTCATGGTTTAATCCCAGCTGGCAAGTAAGCATCACACAGCCTCTTACTCAGTTCCCCATCACTCAGGCTGGGAAGAGAATGAGAAGAGTGAAAGCAAAAAATCTCATGGGTTGAGGTGATGTCAGTGTAACAGGGAAAGCAAAAGCTGTATATGCAAACAAAGCAAAACAAGGAGTTCATGTACCACTTCCCATGTGCAGGCCAGTGTTCAGCCCTCTGCNCACCGTCAACCCAGGACACTTGGGAAGACAAACCCGACCACTGGGAAGATCCCCTCCTCTGTCTTTCACCCAGCTTCATGTGCAGCCTGCGGGCTGCTGGGTGGGACAGGCAGAAAGGCCTTGGCTCTGTGACAGTGGCTCAGCAGAAGGGAAAACACCTTGAATTATCAACGGTGTTTCCAGCACAAACCCAAAACAGCCGCATTAGCTACTGGGGAGAAGATTAACTCTTTCCCAGCCAAAACTAGGGTGAACGTATTTCAGGAGTACAGAGCCTGCTTCTTGTTCTCATACCGCTTCTGCAATGCTACATTGTACAGTTTCATTTTTTTATGTGACAAGTGAAAATGACACACCAGTATTTTCTGTAAAACTATTTGTAACTGTGCAAAGATACAGATTGATTGTTTTTACCTTTATTGAATATTTATGGAATAGTAAGTTGATTATTAGAAAATAATTGCCAGCTTCCATCTCTATGACTAAATTCCCTATCATAGATAATCATATATAAATTCTAGTTTAATAGACCTAAACAAGTCATGGCTGTACCCATGCATAATGCTACAACTGCCATTCCACAGTGTCCCACTTCTTGTTATCATAACAATTGCTATTGATTTATTGAACTTTTTCATAGCCCAGTGCTAGCCTTTTAAACCATGCTAACAAAAATTATGTCCACATGCACTACAGCAGAAAGAAAGGTCACTGAAAAAAAATCTAGTGACAAAATATAAAATTTTATAATTTTTCCTCTCTATGAATACGTTTTTCTGAGGCACATATTAATGCAGTACTTATCACTGTTTAAAATGCATTCTCAGCAGTTCTCAAATTTTTGTTATAACCTAATTTCTATTATTCCTTCTAAAAGGATTCAAAAATTATTTACTATTATTATCAGTCAGGACAACTCAATAACGAAATGTGTTATTTGTTTTCAGTATTCAAACATACTTAGAATCTTTCACTCCAAGCCTTTTATTTTATTATTATTATTATTATTATATTTGTAAATAATAATAATACAATAAACAAATAATAAAATAAATAATAATAAAACAATAAACAAATTATTTACAAATAATTTTTTATTTGTAAATAAAAAGGGATGAACAAATCTTCAATTTCTTGATAACTATTTTAGAGATTAAAACTGCTCACTGGGATATTTCTATTTTTAGGTGGGCAGTGTTTGCCATCTTTGTACAATGCCTAAGGTATGCAATGTGTTTCACAAAAATCTGGAAAGAAAAAGCCCCTGTCCTCAGAATTTTGCAGCCTTTCATGCACAGCCTAATAAAATCAGGCAATGAGGAGTAGAGGAAAAAAAAATTCAAAATTAGACATTTGGAACAAGACGTCTTTTAAACCACAGCAAAACAACAGCAAAAAAATGTCAACAATATTGGCATTTAGAAAGTTTCACCACTTACTGCAGCACCAAATTTGATTACTTGATTTCTCTAGTATTTATTACCATAAATGTGGGACTCAGCAAAATAACATGGGACAGTCAGGTTCTCTTCAGTGTTGAATACTAATAGAATGTTAAGGATGGCCACTAAACATGCAACATGCTGACAGAACAATGCCTCAGTATCAAAGAGGTCATATTGGTTGTGGTGTTAGTGGAAGATATGAATAGAAAGCCGTGAAAGAATAATTTAGAAGGAGTAAAAGATGTCCTCCCAATCTCACAGTAAAGTAACTTTACTGAATGCAAGGTAGGGAAGCTTACAACAATATCAATACCCTATCTAGTATTTAAATAAATATAATTCCAGACGCCAGCACTTTAGCCATTCTAACATGAAAATGTTACACAATATAACACCAGAGTAATGTCTTACCAATCTGCAGCAAAACTCAGCAAGTCTTCCATTTCTGAATCCTCAAAAATCTCAGAAGTCCATTTAGAGTATTACTGCATTTTTCAAATATTTTAACATTTCTGCCCCAGATATGCAAAGGCCTAACCCTTATTAAAAAAAAGAAATGGAAATGTATCAGTCACCCTACAATCAACAAATCTACAACTTAGAGAATTTTTGTTCCTATTAAAGAAAGAAAACAAACTAAAAAACCTATGAACTTTTGAAATAACTAGCTACTGAAGAAAGTATTAATTTAAATTACACATACATTGCTCTAATTATTATTTTTCCTGGAAAATGCATATGAATATATTCTTAGGATATTTTATAGGAATATATACATGTACCCTACTCAACATGACTAAGTTAGAGCAGCCATAAGAACTTGATTTTTTTTTTAAATAGACACATACCATTGTCTTGGGTTTACATGGCAAAGCATTGGCAGAAAGGCACTGTCATGAACTGGCCATAACCCTGATTCCTCATCCTAACTGCACCACTTGGAGTATGTGTTGGGAAAGGGGGTGGAATAGTTGGAATAAAGGAGTGAAGTTGAGCCTGGGAAGATGGGAGTAGTGTGAAGAAGGCATTTTTATTTCTGTCTTTGTTTCCCATCACCCAATGATAATTTAATTCACAATAAATTAATTTTCTCCAACTCAAGTGTGTTTTGACCATGACAGTAATTGATAACTGGACTTTCTGTTTTTATTTTGACCAATGAGCTTTCCCCCTGACCCCGCTGAGGAGGGGAACTCCTTGTGCATCTCTGTGGGCACTTGGCAGCCACTTAAGATCAACCCACCACAGTCACTCAGATTAATTCCATTGAATGAGATATTATGGCTTCGAAATACAACAGTGAAACTTAACCACCTAAGGGTGTGAGCTCTGTGAGGAGCTGTAGTTGTAACTCTTGCTGCTTAGGTTACTTCCCTTTATGAATTTAATTCTAGAGCCTTGGATAAAATGCACAAAATTATGGGAGCTCTATAACATTGCCTTGAACATTTTCATTGTTTTTGTCTCAAATTAAAGAATTGCATTTTCTATTCTGCATTAAAATAATAGAAGTTGTTACTTGATAGATTTATTTTAAAGATTTAATGCAAGTTCTTGAAATTTCATGTTAGTGTTTTCAGATTTCTACAGTTACATCACACAATCTGATTTGATTTTAGTTCATTAAACTGCTTGAATTTTCTTTAGTGTTTATTTGATTCACTAGTGAACCTGTAACATTTCCTATGCCAGATCCTCTACATACATAAGATAAATTTTATGTTAAGCTTGTTCATCTTCATGTTTAAACTTCCCCCTTATTCCTTGTTCATTGCATACTTTCTTTTAATAACAATCTTGATACAATTGGCCTTCATTTTGCTCCAGACTTTTCTCCCTTCTTTTTACTCCCTTGCTTATGACTCAGACCAAGCAGATAATGCAAATTCTGAGTCTTTCACACAATCCTCCTTCTGAAAATCCCTATTTTTCTCCGTGAGGCAGCTCTGACACAGGGCATGAAATCTGCCACTTGCTTAAATGTTTCCATTGGCTGAAATCTCCCACTCAAAAAACCCCAACTGGGTGCAAATATAGAAGAACATAAGAGTAACTTTTAGCTGCAATGAATAAGGAAAACTGTCACTACTTATAGTAACAGAAGCTCAGGTCTTCTCTATATCCTAACGAACTGGAAATATACCACCTATTTATTTGTACTGCAAATGGGAGAAAATTTGCTTAGAACACTCACAATGTTAATGTTAAATCATGGATGCCTCAGGAACAGACAGGCAGGTAACAATTCATAACATAATTGTTGAACTGATTTGCAAAATGATGAACAGTATGTTAAATACATCTGAGTTTTTGTTACTCTGTCACTTTGAAAATTTTGCATGGAACTTGAGCCCTCGTACCCAAGTAGTTTGCTGAGTGTTTTATCTCATGCTTAGTTTGGAATATGGGGAGATTAGAGCTCTTCTTCATGCATTATAGAAGTGCCTTTTTATAACTGCAGCATTATGTATTCCAAAGTACGGTGGTATGTCTACAAATCAAAATGCAGCCTCCAGACCGAAGAAGTAAAAGAATTTTAAAAAATTATGTAGTATTAGAATTTTTATGCAGATTAGCAATTAAAATATTAAAGGTAAAAATCCTTTCAAATTTAGGTACAAGAGTCTGGGAGGAATTGCTGAGATCATCAATTTCAGGCCTCTAGTATTCCAGGAAGTCACATCATATAATCTTTTTCATAACCTTATTAAACTCCATTTAAAATGCAGTTCATTATTTTTGTCAGCATTACTATTCCAGCACCTCACTGCACTGATGGTTGGGAACGTCACTGATTGCAGCTAGAGTATAGCTGAATGCTGGGCACAGAAACACAGACAAAAACCTTCTTTCTATATCTCTCCAAATCCCTAAATAATTGTCAGAGTACTGTGGAACTGGGTATGATGACGGTGAAGCATGTAGTGCCCAAAAGTCATATATGGCACAGCATATTCTCTTTGTTAGGAGAAAATTAAAGAATTTTTTTAAAAAAATACAAGAACTTATCACTTTCAGAAGTGCATATATGCACTCTTAATTAATCTAAATCTTATTATAAGACTTTCATTGCTTTTAGTTTTAAAATTTCAGACTTGGACAACATTAGAGATGAAGCTAAAATTACCACAAAAGTTCTTTCCTGATCTGAACAATTACAATGCACAAAGATTCTCATGCAAGACCTAATCTAATTACTGAAGAGGAAGGGTCTGACAGAAAAGAAAATCTTAGTTTTTCTTGATACTGATGGAGTAAGTGAAGGACCTTATCTCCAAGTTTTCTCCAGGCTTCTTCTTCTATGGATGGGTTCAAGGGTGTAGTATTAAAAATTATATCCTATCAACTGGTCAAACAGATAAGACAACATTTTTATCAGCAAAACCCTTATTGCTCATGAAAGAGTATATCTTTCAGCACAGTTCTTCTACCACACTATTGTTCAGATTACTAAGCTCTGTGTATATTCCTTGTCTGTTTGCCCCCCCAGGACATCCTTGAAAATGAGACATGTTGTTTTTAGGCCGCAAGGGTTTTATCCGTGTGTAAAAAATTAAATAAAATAAATTCAGAACAAATACAGCATTAATATTTTATACATATATTGCTTTAATATTGCATCAGTAGCAAATTAGAATCCGAGCCTAGATTTTCATGTTTTGAATATTAACTGCTGAAGTTTCGTCAGTAGCCTTAGGAGGGTTTGCTGGATCTTAACGAATCATGACAGAAATTATGGTTGGTGTTCACACGAAGTGTGAAGTGTCTGTTTGAAAAACTGCAATAAAGTGAGGTCAGAGAAGGAAGCTGTCTGCCTGATCCTTAATCAACAACAGTAAAAGCAGGCCTGGTACTGCACACTTACTAAATCTCCCTGTACTTTCACAGAGTGAAAAAAATAGAAGTATTGGGATGCATTAGACACACCCTTGAATGATCATTACCCTGAAGGTAACAGAGATAGGACTATCTCACAGACAATCTCCACTGCTTGATATAATATTGCCTCATGTATATTGGCCGGATCTTGCAATATGCTTATCATACAAGTAATCTACAGTCCTTCAAGCGTTCTCATTAAATGCACTCGGATAAGTTTAGTGGATAATAATTTGCATTCAGGAACATTTGCAGGAGGAGATATCCAAATCTATAAATTGAGATTTGTATCTCTTGTCCAAGCTATCACTCCAGCAAAACTTTTCAGTGACCATCCTTGGTCTTAGGATATGGGAAAAAAAATTAATTAATTAGTTTGTACATATTGATTGATGGCTGAAAATCAGCATTTGCAAGAGTTTTGTTATACAACTTGAAATCAAATAGCTGCATGAATAAATAGATTTTTATAGAGACAAAAACCTGGAAAATCACATTATTTATACTTTTTAAGAATGTCTGAAATCCAGTCTTAGAATTATTCATAAACAGAGCCATACTAGAAAAGGCTTCAGTTCTAAATGAAAGCTGATGGATAAATCTTTCCAGTAGAAGAACTCTTGTTAGGAATAAGATCATAGACATGTATTTTAAATGGTTAAACCTGCGCCTATCTTTTAATTTTTGTAGAAAAATGTAAAAAAACTTAATTTGAAAAATAATCACTGAAAGTTACAAGCAGTGCAGTGGTAAAAATGATCATTGTGTCTGTGATAATGGTCTGGGACAATGCAGGAACGTGAGCAAGGCAGAGTAGTGGCAAAGTGACCCAAAAGAAAAAGGACTGCACCATCTAATATGTGTCTTCTGCACATTTTTTGGCAGTTTTCCCAGTCCTTAAAATGCAACATTCTGTTCTGGATTTAAGATCTTGTTTTCATGGGGCAGACTGCTGAATTATCCCTGACAGTTGTTCTCTGTCCGTCTCTGGAGATCAGGGACTGAACCATGACTCAGAGTCACAATATAGTCCCTGATTACCCCTTGCTCCAGGAAGAAAATAAACTGCATTAGCCTTTTACCTGGTACAGATGATTTCTCCTCTCTGCACCAGACAGGCTGTGCTGGTCAGTATGTCGGGGCAAGGGTCATAGCCAGACATTACTCACTCCCCATGCATCTGCAAAGGAGTGGGAATAGCTGCCTTGTAGAGGCCATTCACCCTTTTGTAATGCAATCTCCACTCAGGGTAAATTGCACTGTGTAAGAGGGCACTTTAAGCTTCTCTCCAGGAGAGAGGTGTATATGACAAAACTCCTTTCTTGTCCTGTATCTATAGTACGTGTTTAGGCAAATGACTGCAAAGCATCAAAGCTGCTTATATTGATCTTTAATCCCCAATCTACTGAACTAGAACTTGATATAGCTTCCCACATTTCCTAGACAGCTCTCCTTGCAAAGATATACAATTAGCACCTCACAAGGTTTAGCCCATGTATGAACCAATCATGACATTTCTAAGGATGTCCAGTAATGATCTGACTGTCAATTTTCCCTATATATATTTTTTAAACAAACTATTTCTTGTGGTAACAATATTCTTGCTTGTTTATTAGAAAAATAAAATTAGGGCCACTTAGAAAAAAAAAAAAATCTTGATCATCATGATAGGGAAAATGGTCTCTGTAAGCCAGCTAGCAAGGGAAGCATTTGAGAAAGATGCTCTGTATTTGCCCCTTGTACTCCAGCATGCACAAATCAAGAGTACTTTGAAAGGGAGAGAGAACATAATATCTATAGCTTTCAGTTCTGCAACATGAAAGGGAAACAGAGACCCAGTTCTTGACCAGTTCAAGTTGTGCTCTTTTGGTAGATTGCTTCTTGGTCCAGGAAATTGTAAATCTGGAGGAAGGAAATCAAGGAAAAAAAAAAAAAATCATGCACTGTGTCAGCATCCAGTAATTCTTTGAAGTTCAGTTTGTTGTCTGCTGTCATGGGACTGCCTTCAAAGAGTGCATGGAATATTTAAAAAACAAAGTGAAAAAGCATGCAGCACATTCCTGTTACAGTCTGCAGATATTTTGACACTACAAACAATAATCATGGATTTCCCAGGTGCTTGATGTTACATAATTTGTCATGATGTCTGCTGTGAGTGCCCCTGGACTTCATGTCTTACTATCTTCTCTCTCTTTTTGTGTCACTTCAGTGGGAATAGGTGTCACCAAGGAGGTATATGGTGGTGATAATTCAGTATTTTCACTAAGAGAGCTTTTCTCTAGAAAAACTGGTATTCATTCACACCAATAAATGAATGAAGGCAGTTTTTTTCAGTAAACTATTACTGAATAAGCAAAATCATCTTGGAAAGAGGACTTCAAGGAACATGACAAAATTGGCCTTTGTCACAAGGCTGATACTGTGCAATGCAAAGGATTTTTTAAATGCAAAGGATTATTGAGTTTCTAGGAGTACACTGAGGTTTTTTGTATATATACAGAAAGGAATAATATATTGATACAGAAAGGAAAAATACAATGTCCTAGATAGATGTAATAGGTAAAGAAGAACCACAAAAAAAAAAAAAAAAAAAAAAAAAAAAAAAAAAAAAAAAAAAAAAAAAAAAAAAAAAAAAAAAAAAAAAANAAAAAAAAAAAAAAAGGGAAAAGATGAGTTATACAGGTCGCTATTAGATACACCAGGTCTGATCATTACTCATGCAAGGGTCTCTTATTGCCTTCAGAGAAAGATTTTGGACTCAGTAACTAACAGAAAGATAAAGTATTCAGAAGCAACTCTCACTGAAATGCCATATATATTCTGTTTTCTACTCCTGCTTTGAGAATTAAAGAATGTGGAAGATCTCACTCTAAAATAAACAGTGATAGATCCCTGCCTGAAGGAAATTATAATCCAAATTAGTCATAGTAAGAAAGTAAATGTCATGGAAACCCTACTTTTTCTGACTTTATAAAAATCTAAAACTGTGCCTTTGCTCAACCTGCATCTCCCTTGGTGCTGACATTAGTTGAATGTATGCTGAGGAAGCTCAACTGATCCTTCTGACACATCCAGGATATCCTAGAAAGGACTTAGTAACTGTGAAGCTAAGTCTTCAGTAAAGGGAATGTTTCATGTTACCCAAACAAGGGTACACGCCACAAAAGTAGCAGTCCTGAATTTTAGGCCCATCCTTACCCTAATAAGAGTTCCTATTCCTTGTTAATTTTGTTTTTCAATAAACAAGAGTGTAATTCAAATTATTACTCACGTGCACACATATGCTGAGGGAGCAGGACACAGCATGCAGGACTTCCAAGTGAGCGCATCACAAGGGGACAAAATCGTGAAGTGCTTGTCTTTCACAGACATGATGTGAGACCAGCTGTTTTGGGCTTTGTGCTTACAATTGCCTGGCTACAGACACTCTGAAGTGGCCTCCTGTTGGTAGTAAATGGAGTGAGCTCTCCTCCTGTGTTCAGGCTTCAGTATTTTAGGCCTAGGTCTAGATAAACTAACTAGCCAAAGTAGGAAGTTTGTATTTAGCTGTCTGTATGTTTGTCAGGTTCCAGAGTTTCTCTTAGTAACTCTACTAACTCACGTCATGGTAGAGAAGTCTTTGAATTTTGAATAAAGGGAAAAAATTTACTGACATTCATTTCCCACTAAATAGAGCTGGATCTCTGCTGGTATGAGATTTGGACTAAAAAGCAATGACTCCTTTGAAGGACTTTGGAACAGTGTTTCTCCTGGAGTCAATGTTGCAAGTTTGACTGCATTTATGTGGAACCCCTTGACTTTAGGAGGAGAAATTACTGGTTCACGAACACGTTATAAATCCCAGAAGGGTTACATATTTACTTAATGCCCATTTTTTCTGCTGTTTGTTCCACCAAAATCATAACCTTACTTATAATCTCAGTAATTTCTATAATAACCACTCATGATGTAATAAACAGAGGATTAGGACTTTGGGCTGGGAGTAGTCAGTATGAAACTACAAAACAGTCTGTGGTTTTGCTGATGTTTCTTTTAATAGTGGCAGGAAAAGAAAAAATAAAAGATAAGGAGATTTATCTGTAAATAAAACGTTTTCCTAAAATTTTCCCTGGGGTTCTAATCTTCTTTAGTGTGACCTAGACAACATCAGTAGAGCTTCAGCATATTGAAGGAAGAAACGTATTTCACACCTTCCCTAATCTTGGAATACTTCCTCAAAGTCTCTATACAGAATTAACATAAGGCTTTGGGCCTGAATTCTGCATCTTGTAAAATAAATGAAATCAATGGGACGTGTGAATGGATCTGTTTGCAAGGAAGATCCTGGCTTTAAACTGACATTGAGACACCATTTTTTACCTGATGTCTTCTTATGGACACCACAGTCTGGGAACATAAGCATAGGAATAAGCATAGGAACTTAAGCATAGGAACTTAACACTGTGGGATGGCTTGGCCAGTGAGACATTATAAGTGTGAAGCACCTATGTATAATACTATGATATATTTCCCAATTTTTCTTGGGGACAGTAAAATCAAACTTATTGTAAAAGTACATTAATTACATTATTGGAGTCCTAGCCCTAATCAATGGCATGCTGGTGTTTCACTTTGGTGTGAAGAAGTTCTAACCAGGTGCCATGCACCTGCGACTGTAAATTTCCACTATGTTACCATACAAAACCTATTCCTTGATTTGTGGGACACATGAAGTAAAAGAGACTGCTAATTTATTGTTTTCCGCTTTTTACAGATGAGAGGAAAACCTACCAGATAAAAATAGAAAAATATAAGTATTTCCTTTCCATTAATTAATTGTCCCTTTTATATGAAATTACTTTTTAGAAAAGGCTCTGTATTTTCACTAATATTTGGAACTGCCAGCTCAAAAGAAATAAAATATAAGGTGATAACTGAAATATATTACCTTCCAAATTATCAAGAAACATTCCTAGTAATTTGCTGCAAAGTACACATAATGAAATCAGACAGCAAGAACAGAATACTTAAAATGTGTGACTAATCGAATTCATTAAGTGATGCACATTTGATATTTTCAGTTGGCTAGTAATACACTAAACAAACTCTGCAACTGTCTACCCTGAATTATGTGCATGTGCACATTTATATTAAAGCAAATAAACAATCCAATAGAAATATTCCCAGACAGTATGACATACCTTTTTTTGAACCTGCTAGTTTCAAAATGATAGAACTAATGACAGAACAAGCGCAGAAGCTCAGTAAATCACTTATCTTGCCCTATAGTTGCCATAGCTCCTCTTTTCTTACTTTAATGGAGGCACACTGTCTGAGAAAACATGTAGCAGAAGGATATTTTCAATGTACTGTCAGTCCTAAATTACATCTCTGTGAAAGTAGCACTAGTCATGTCATGCCATTTTACTAAGACAAGGACTCATGAGTGCACTGCCCACAGCAGAGTCACATTTCACCTGTCCTTCTGTGGCCTGCACTATATTGACAGGATCTGTGACAAGAAGCTGAACAGATTTGTTGTTCTCAGGTTGACGGGCTTATATTTGTAGCAGTCTCATCTTCTGTTGGCAGCAGCCTCTGCCATAGATGTGGCTCTGGGAGAACACTATTATTCTCTGGTACCCCTAAGATCATGTTACCCAGGTAATCTTCTTGTCTTTCTTCTCCTGAACTGTTGGGACTGTTCCAGGAAAAGTAAGAGGTGCTGAATTACTATTTTTATTATTGTGCAGAACTGAAACCCAACTCCAAACCTCCTTCATTATCTCCTCAAACCTTCAAGCCTAATTGACAGCAAGTCTTTATATCTTGATTTGTTCCCATTAGAAGTCCTTGTGCCCTTGAATAAACAGGTAAGGTAATAACTTTAATTACTGCTATAATTAGGTGTATCTGAAGCACCTGTGCTTTGGCATGAGAAAAAAGGCCTAAAGCTGAACTTTCCTTTCTGCAACATTGATACGTATTTTTTCTTAATGCCATTCATTTGGCAGGTAAAGGCACCCAAAGCAGACAGCTTAAGTTTAGCAGCAGCTTAAGTTTAAGAAGCAGAAAAAACCTTTTTTTTTTGTTTGTATAGCTGCAAAATGAACTTGTTTATTACTATAAAGTAATACTTCAAGAAAAAGGCAATAAAATTTTTGGAACCACTTTAAAAAGCCAGAGCATCTTTGTGATACAGTCATTAAGGAAATCAAACAAAAATAACTGAATCATCAGTAGAATAACACTGCAGGGCAGGCCTTTTGCATTTGTTTTCTTTACATTAGCAAGAACCTCTATTGTGTTAAGCATATGTCAAAAAAAATGAGGTAAAAAGTATATATATGTATATGTATAAAGTTATGTGTGTCATATAAACTATATGTGTATGGTTACAACTTTTCAGCTGTGTATCAATAAACTTAGCTTTTAAAAAGGAACAAAGTGATTCTAGAAAACTTGAGTAAATATATCATTTTTGACTGAAACTTTAGATACCTTTAAAATAATTTTCAAATGATAATTGAAGTAGAAAGCTGAGAATGCATGGCTGGCATTCATTCCATCTTCATGACAGAAAACAAAAATAGTACGTGATAATTCATAGTCAGAGATAGAAAACTTCAGTAATGTTAGAAAATTTTTCTATTCAGAAAAGCAGTGAAATTCAAGGCTAATTGTCTGAATTAATGTATTTCAATATTTGGCACCCAAGGAAAATCAGGTGGATTTTTGGAACTCCAAAGTGGAATCAGTATCCAGCAGATTATATGCTCTATCTGCACCTATCTATACTCTGGAACTCTATTTTGGTAGTCTAGCTTTAAAAATTTGGATTTTTTTATTCAATTCTAACTGGTGCACTTAATTAGAGCAACTTGGTCACAACATGTCTGACAATTACATTTCCACACTGAGAGGCCTGGGAATGCTGAAAACGGAGACTTTTTCCATGAAAATTTGCTTTAAATAACAGTATACTTATGTTCACAGTTTCATTGCAACATGGGTTTTGAAAACAAAATAAACTGCTATAAAAATCAAAGTGAAAATTTGTTAAATTGTGCAGTTTTGTTTCAATTCTGAAACTGAAAAAGAATTTCTCAAGAGGTTTAGAAATGCCTTCATGCACATGATAATCTGTAAAAGATGTGATGATTTTTAGCAAATGGTTACCATTCTTCTAAAACAGAGCATCACTTCTGTGTGCTTTTGAAAATTCTGAACTACAGTTTTCTAAAATAAATTTTCATTGGGAGTGGTTTGTCTAGTTACCCAAGAACTGTCAGGCAGTCAAAAAGAAGGGAAGTGGTCTATGTGACTGTGATTTGGGAGAGGTAAGATAGACACCAAATAATCTCTCTATTAAAATATGTTCCACACTATAAAAGATTGAAAACCTACCATAAAAAAAAGACACAATAGGGGGATAATATGGGATAACTGACTTCTGGCTAACCACATGGTTGTTTTTCTTTAAATAAATAGAAGACTTCTGACTCTAGTTCTGTCCAATATATACTTTCCTTGAGCATTGAATTTCCATAAAATCAGTCACTATGACCTGAAAAATAGCTGATCTGTGGGTGAGGAATATTTTCTAAAGAAATTCCTTAGGAATTTTTATTAGCTGTGTAGATATATGTAGCTATAAGTGATAAAGACAAACCAGTTAAATATCTGAACTTCAAAAAAGTTCCAGTGTGTTTGGAAAAGAGAAAATCTTTTGAGGATTTAACTATTCTTTATTTGCATTCCCTCTCACTCAGACATCTTCGTGACTGTGGGAGAGATGCGCTTAGTTCAGTTTTTACCATTTTAAACTTGTATTTCTACTTTCAGCTGGTCATATGAGTTCCATCCACATAAGCAGTTCCAGAAGATGTGCCTGGTCCCAACTGTAGCTTGAGATTAAGTACCTTCCAAAGATGCTCATCTTTCTCCATTGACCGCAGAAGTAGCTTGGATGCCTAAATTCTGTTCAATGACTCATTTTTAGCTCAAGTTGAGTGAAATAAGTTTCAACGTGTCTAAGGAAATCTGTGAAAACAGATGAAGCGTAGGTTGGGATTTCTAAAGAAAAATGTTTGGAAGCTGCAAACAAGACCTCAGAGGAGTTTTTCCCCTTAATCCACTGAGTGAGAAAAACAAGACTGTAAAGCATAACGCAACCTAAAGTTTTTGTCTATTTGTAGAACTTGTACTCCAAATATTTCAGTGTTGTTGGGAGATAACAAGTATGTAGAGTACATATGATATTAGTCTGAAGCAGATGACTGTATGTTTGCCAGATTTGTGTTGATGTTCTCAGCACATTCTGAAGGAAGAAGAGGGGAAAAAAATCAAAAAGTAATGTTATTTCTTCACTCTTTCCTTCCAAAGGAAAACATTTGTTGATCTAAATTTTTATTGCCTTAATAGGTGCATGTTATTTCCTTTTAATTTTATTTTATATGCATTTTTAAGTTAATTTCTAAACCAGTCCAGAACTACAATATAAGTGATGATCATCTATTAAATGATACTGCTCCACCCTTTTGTTATATAAATGCTGTAAAAGAGACTGAAAGTAACAGTATTTGCATTTCTGCAAATAGGCTGGTATGACACCAATTTAAAAACCAATGTATTAAATAGCTTCTCTTTTTCTCTTTTTCTCTTTTTATCTAATAGATAAATTAATATGCACCTTTGCAGCAGAGTCAGCTGGCATGACAGTTGCTGTCAGTGTAAACTTGCTGCTCAGAAAGCACACAAGTTATTTCAATTGTGGTACAAAAGAACCACTTGGCTTGAGACATGCAGGCAAGATATGTGGTCTATCATTAATCCAAGACTGTGATACCGAACTATTTGGGATCCAATCTAGGCATTCTTGTTACTTTTCCAGGACAGGAATAGCCTGCCACAACATTTCAGCTCTCAAAGCTAGTGCCCTCTGACTACTGCATGGCAGACTAGGGATCTGAGTGAAACAAGCAGATACTCAGTCTGGAACCACTTTTATTTTTCCCATAGACATTCACAAGAATAAAACAAAAGAAAATAAAATCTCAACAAAATTGAGATATCAGCAAACAGCATTCTGAAATGATGAAAAGATTGACACACAGGATTTTGAATACAATACCTTCATATATTTATTCTGGTTTTTAGAGGTGTTAAAATATGCTAGTTTAAATAATGCATGGTCAAAAATGTATTTCAAAGTCTGGTATCTGCTGTATCTTTTAAATAACACAAGATGCAAAAGATAAGTATTGCCCTCAGCTTGAAAGATAGTATTTTTCATCATTTGGGTCACCAATTTAAAGTGATTTAACATTAAGCTTTCTGAATTTTGTGATCCATTGTAACAGTCTCCTTTTACAAAGAAAGGTAACTCTATCTGGCATTCACAACCCAGCATGACTCCAGCATTTTAGAAAGCAATGACTCCTAATAGCTTTTCAACTGCAAGTAGAATACAGGCTAATTGCAACAAAGCCCCTCAGTTTAGTAAAACTTGAATCTCCTGACCGGTCAGACAAATCCATTAGGATTTTATTGGGTCCTAAAAAGAGTTATGTGATTCCCTAGGATCCAATCCTTGTCAATCAGGCATGGTAAATTGGATTCTTGAATAGGGAAATCCCTAAGGGACAGAAGATGTTATCTAGATCAGATGCAGTGATTTTTTGACTCTGTGCTCACTAGGTTCTGTTCTCTCTTTAGTGAACCAATAAAACCATAATAAGTATTGATTAACCCATTACTGAGCATTATCCACTGGCTTCTGCCTGACTGTATTTAAACACAACACAGTGCCTCTCTGCTGCCATTGTACAGCTGTTTGCCTTTACATTGGCAGCCTTGTCAAGCTCATGACAGGTTTACTTAGTTTTCAAAACATCTTCAGTCACTTTGTGGTCATTTCAGATGCACTATTTAAAAAAGAAAAAGTTTTGAAAACAGCTTTATTTCCTCTGAAAGGGCAGGGAAAGTAAATAATGACCAACATTTTATTTCATACTGTGTATTTAGAAGTGATTGAGCTCTTAAAAAATCACATACTTCAAAATTAAAATGTTATACAGCATTCAGTCCTGCAGAAGGAATATTTGTCCTTAGGAATGGCACAAATTGTGGCTTTTTGATGACTTATGTAATTGTGAGCAATTTATGACAGCTGTGTAGGTATCTTTCATATACACCCACCTGAATTCATTAGCTGTTGAATGTGTCATAACACTCCAGACAGTGGACTACAGAATGTCTGAAGCTCTGAAATTTTACTGGTGGGTGGATAGTAAGATTTGCTTCAAAATGGACTGTTCATGCATGAACTTGTGTGGGAGCTGATCCACAGCTGAAACTTCTTGCTAATCATTACCTTTTGGAGGAGTTTTCTGAATTTTTTTCTGAGTGCTACTCAATACTTGAGAGTACAGAGATTACCTAGATAAATTAACTTTGATTACAAGGGACAAGGTCAGGACCTGAATGGAAGCAGGTCGAACTGAGGCATCACAGAAAGCTCTTTTTTTAAACAATCATATGAATCATTGAGCTTTTAGAAACTATTTTATTTTGTCTTATGTTCAACACATGCAACACTTGCAAGAGGAGAGGAATATGTGCTTTGAAAAATTGATGTGTTTTTATGTCTTTTTTTAGCTGTAGTTTTCAAGGCTATATGGTGTTTTGTGTTCATTACAGAATAGTCATTTGATCAAGTGATTTTCAATACATTGTCAAAATAAATTACATTCACTTCATTAGATGTACAGGAAGTATAGCTGAAACAGGGACAAGTATTAATTTAGGACTCTGCAGAAACTGACACTCCATCTTATGACCCTGAGGCTGTATTATTCAAGATACCCCGTGATGGAAGGAAGTCTGTCTCCATAGCAATTACCTAAATCTTTTATCAGTCATTTCTGGAAAGAAAATTAGAGCAATTGTGTCAGGATGGTCATATGGGCAGAAATTGCACACTCATTCAAACCACTTATGTCTCTGACTTTGTCCCTGCTTGATGGCTGCTTTTGTTTACTACTATGCTTTTGAAAGTTTGATTGGACGTGAGCAGATGTGCCATACTGTAACCACAAAAGGTTGTCCTTTGTTTCCTTTTCATTTCTTTTATTTTTTATTCCTAGAACTGTCACTGAATTACACTGTGTTTCTGTTTATTAAGCAAATTACTCTCTTACATAGGAAAAACCCAGAGAAGAATCACTGACATTAGTTAAAATTAACAGCAGCAAAGTTCTCATTGACATAACTTTAATTATTACAGAACGTGATAGTATTTAATGACACAGGTTAATTTGATTGAACTCTTTAAAAATGCTTTTAAGAGCAGTACCTATTTTTATCACATTATATCAATCATATCGCACTTGTAGAATTTTATTGACTAGATAATTAGTAGAGTAATACAGGGTTAGCTACTTTATGAAAAAAAAATCTGGCAAAATTTTAGTGTCTCATTATTTCATAAATTGTTAAACTAAAATAAAAGGGGAAACCTAGTGTTGAATATGTTGGGCTGTCTCTTTAAGAAATAGAACAAAACAAAAGATTCATCCTTTTCCTCCACATTTAGATTATTTTCACTGTTGGTTTTTGAAATAAGAATAAAAAGCTTAAATGTTGATCAATAATAGTTGCAGCCTACACTGAGTGGTATGAACAACAGCCTAAGCTCTCCCTTCAAGTTCCTTGTTCAGGAAAATTTACAATTAATGGCTTTCTTACAACAGCAGAGATATCCCCTTCTTCATGGCTCAGCTAGGGACCTGCCAGACTAATCTATTCCCAGTTTGCTGGCCATGGTCCTTTACTCTATCTGTCTTAGCATATTGATTTCTGAGCTGTCTTATTGGTTCCTAACATAATTATACCAGGAGTGGGTCTCTTAGTACAGCTAATACATTTACACCATGGCATCTAGGGAAGCTTATTACAGCAGCATCCGGTAGCACTGCTACAGTTAAGGGTCAGTTGCCATTTCCATTATAAACCCCATTTTTCAGGGGTTTATACCTTAGCTGTTTTAATCTGTATCAGGCTATAACTTGGCATAGGCATTGTCAGTCTGCATAAAAATTGCGTTATTAAAAACACGGTCAGTTAAAGCTGTTAAAAATACTTCTGATGTTCACATAGATATCAAGATATTGTTAGATAGCACATTGAAAGATTTTATTCTCTCCTTTAACCCTCTAAAACTGCCAGTTTGTAAGCGGAAATATTTTGTTAGAAATGTAAACATTTACTTTACAAAATGGATCGTCTTTAAGCTCTTCAAAGAGAAAAATATCTCCATTGCATAAGGCATTGATAAAACATTATAAAAGTGTAATGATTCTTTTGACACAGCATCATATCTAAAGGACAAGTGACTCTGATGCAATGCCAATGAAAATGCTGCATACAATGTATGAATAATTGTTTTTAGAATTTGAAATCAATTTAATGCTGTGAAAGGTGTCAGATTAACAACCCTGGAAACTTAAGCCTTCTATTTATCCTCAGAGTGAGTACTCTTGGGTGTGTGGAGGCAGGGCAAACTGTAACTTAACTGGAAGTGAAGAACTAAAAGTAGGGGCAAGAGGATATTTCAGCCTCTCTTCTAATTCATCTCACTGCTGACATAATAAACAACAAATAAATGTACCCATTTGTGCTACTTCAGTTTACTTTTTTTTGTGTGTGTGTAAAATGGTGACCAGTCCACACTCTGAATGAGACCACTGATCCCTTCCATAAATTCTTGCCTCCCCGGTACAAAAAGATATGGGCTTACTGGAGCGAGTCCAGCACAGGGCCATGAAGATGATAAGGGACAGCAGCATTTTTCATGTGAGGAGATGGTGAGAGAGATGGGACTATTCAGCCTGAAAGAGAGAAGGCTCAGGGAGATCCCATCAATATGTATAAGAACTTGATGGGAGGGAATGAAGAAAAGGGAACCAAACTCTTCTCAGCCCAGTCCACTTACAAGACAAGAAACAATGAGAACAATTTTAAAAATTAAATTGTGGATGACCACAAAATACTTTTTTCACTGGGGGTTGGTCATATAATGGAACAACATTTCCAGAGACATTTTGCAGCCAGAGACATCTGTAGAGGTATTTAAAACACAACCAGACATGTTCCTGAGCAAGCTGCTACACAGGATCCTGACTGTGCAGAGGTGTTGAATCAGATGACCTCTGGAGAGGTTTTTTCCAACACCAAGCATTCTGTGGTCTTGTGATTCTGCATTTCCTAAGAACATCCAATTAAACACAGAGAATGAGGTAAATTAGATGCTCTATAAAATAAACAAGACACTTTTAGAAAGTTTACCAGAACATGTGAAATGATCAGCCAGGTGGGACTGTAGCTGTTGGAGCTAAAGAAAATTCTCCAGAAGCAGTGGACAACTGTCTCTTTATAGTATGTTTTATAATCTTTGCCTAACCTTTGCCTTATTGAACCGCTTTACTGTTATCAAAAGAACTGATGAAATACCAGATTTAATATTAGATCAAGGAAGTATGCCACTGCAGAATTCACTGTCCTGTTCTGAATAGGTCATTAGGATACTAAATTGGGGCAAAAGTTTGTTCAGCTGTCATAAAATGGTACAAACCACTGTCTCAGTATCTGAAGCCATCGACAAAAAAGCTTGTGGAGTTCAGGAGGCTTAAAGGATGAAGAAAAATGTTTCCCCATGTCTGAAGAAACACAACCACTGTTATTGCTGTCTACAGGACTGTAAAGCAATCCTAGGCTATAACCCAGGACCATTACCACAGTCACTAGAGATTTGGAAGTGAAAAGATGCACAGGTAATAAGCTGGGGGAACTGAGAGTAGAGGCACCAAGAGCCGCAATACAGATATGAGCAGCTGGGTTTAAAGAAGCTGACTCTGCAGTGTCTAAAAAGTGATGGCATAAAAGTTTAATTCACTGGTAACTGTTAAATGAGAGTTTGGTTTGGTATGAACGGGGTTTGGACCAACTTGCATTTGTTTTCTCTCTTACCTTTCTGGGTCTGTTTCCCTCACTTTCTCCAAGAGAACTAAGAACATCATCAGCAGTCGTGGGAGTGAAGCTGACTGGGGTCTGGGGACCAAAACTAAGATTATTGAAAGAAGAGCTGCTGATCCCAGCTGTGCCTTTCTCTCACTTGAAATGGAGGGCAAGTTACAGATGTAGAGAATGAGGGCATTTGGACGTCTCCTAATGAAGTACTTTACAGTTACAAAACACAGACTGAATTCCCCACACCTTTTCCAGCAGTCAAGCTTACAAAATTAATTTCTGCCCCTGCATTTTGAAAATAGTTTCTTCCAAGTTCTTTCACGTCCACTGAATGTGTTCTGGATAGTGCCCCCCTCCTCCCCCCACAACAGTTCTGTTTTGTACTTTCAGTTCCAGTTTTGATTCTCCTTCCAATACTTCAAAATTTTACAGGTTAAGACTTTTTTTTTTTAGGCTTTAGACCACTTGGTGTTGCTTATGTGCAACTGCCAGTCTGAGATTAGAGGGTTTTTTTGAGTATGTAAACAATACTTCAAATGGATGGAAATCTACCAGAAGGCTATAGTGCTGTCTCTGGAGCTTCAAATGTCGATGTTAACTCTTTCACTTCCATCTGTACTTTGGATGAAGAATTTAAGAGATTTTTCTGTCCCTTTTCCCTGTTCCACCAGCACACATTCATGTTCTGTTGTGTTTGTGTTTGTGCACATCTATCTATTTCAAATGCTTGCCATATTTTTTAACTATTGAACTGTTAAAGTTCAATAGTTTAATGTTTAAGACTGCCATACTTAAAATCTGCAATGGTAAGGGTTTAGGCATTTCAAAGTTTAAATCTATTATCAGTTGGACAAAGAAAACCTATACACCAAACTCATACTTTTTCCTAAGTCTACAACATGTACAATATATTCCTTTTCTTTCTCAGTTCCATAATGGTTCATAAAACAACGTTCAATCTGATTGAGACTGTGTTAGTAATAATGTTTTACATAGTCCACACAAGTTTATATTTTACAAGTATTCTAGACAATATATGTGTCTATGTGCATACATGAAAAAAAATTAAAAACTATGCAGAGTTATCAAGCATAATAAATCTCAAATAGTCAGTATTTGTATTTCTTTAAAGTAAGCACCTTCAAAACATCATTTTCACTTCAAAGAGATGTTGAAAGTGTTGTGTCAACAGGTTCTGTAATGAGATGACTTTTCCACATCCAAACACATTCAGGAAGTGGAAGACATGAACTGTAAAAAATTCAATGAAACAACTAAATATTATTTTTTAACTTATAAAATCATACAATATAAATCTTGATTAAAGTTTGATGAAAAAAGTACAACTGTCACCAATGAGCTACTCACATGCAAGTTTAAAGGATGAAGCCCTTGGACGTAGAAAATACATATGAGCTTGTCAATCCCCGGTTATGACTCTTGCAATTTTTAGTGATTTATCTGGTCTAGTTTAAGTGTCTTAATTCATGAGACATTCAAAGCTTCATTAGAAATCTGCATTTTCATGCAGAAAAAATATTCAGATTGAGTTTTAAGTGATTTAGTTCAACAATGGAAACTATGCCAGCAAAACTTAAGGATATATTTTCATCCGTCTATGTAAGATTTCATCAAGTCTCAGCTGAAAGAGATTTGAAGCAAAAAGTCATGCTGTGAAGGGGGCATAACAGTACAGACACACAAAAACTAGCAGACGCACTGTAATAACATAATTCATAGTCACAGACTGCTGTATTATTTGGCAAAAAAAGTCCAGCTTTGCATAGCCTGTCATAAAAACGAATTGCCAACTATTTATTTTAGTGTTCCTAATTGTTGTCAGAATATGACCAAGGTCTGTGACACAGAATTTTTCAAAGTCAGCCTGGGAAAAGGGGCGTACATTTATCAATGTTTTTATTTTATTCACCAATGCAGCAGCACTTGTGAAGGTCTGTTTTTATTTAATTCTCAGGATTTTGTTGTTAATGGAAAAGCTGTCTCATAAATTAGGGAAGTGCTCAATTACAGACCTGACAAAGATTGATTTAGTTCTGTGCTTGGTCACTACTGGCAAGTGAGGGCCAGTAAACACTCAGTCAAAACTAATGGTACATCACCTTAAAGGTGATCAGGGAATAAGTAGATTTAAGAAGAAAAAATGGCTATATAAAAGCATGTTTTCTGAAGGCTTGGTCAGAAGGTACCTGAAGTCAGTCTGAAACTTTTCATTGACTTCACTGTGTTTTGTCTCAGACACCACTTACAAAACTTCTGTTGTGTCCCTCTCTGGGAGGTACAGGTAGCTTTTGTTTTGCTAAAGAGGTACTTTTGGACTGGGATCTAACATGCTCATGAAAAAGAAGGGAAATAACTTTTAAAAATCCTTTACTGAATGTGCAATGTCATTGGTAAGTCCAGTACTCTTACGTTGTTTTTTATCGTAGCAGTTTCACCATCAAGTTCAGGATAAGTATTATTGGTAGAAATCTAGCACTCAAGTGTCAATGCTGATAATACCAATGTGAAGAGAAAGCAAAATAATTTGAAGTAGTCATGCCTCATTGAAGAAGAGCTAAATTACCTCACAACAACTAGAGCTAAGGTATTAAGAACAAGTAAGGATGAAAATCCCTTCAGGTAAGAAGCTAAGATGTGAAAAAACTGTCAACAAATGTTAGCAAAACACAGTGGCAAAAAAACCAAAGACCCAATGTCACCTCCTTTTCTGAGGCAGAGCAGGTAATACTTTTAGTCTTCTAATTCAAGTGCAAGGTCTGCTGCATGATTGTGTGAGCCATAATTCCACGATAAACTATAAGATATGTATGTACAGATATTGATACAGGCTACATGATTCAGTATGTTAGGAAATTATATAATTAATGCTGCCCATACCAACAATGCGATACTGTCTTTGTTTTTATAATCATACAGTATTTTTCTCATAGAAATGCTGCCTGATCAATTTAAAAGGTAACATTAATACTTTTTAATTTATATAGAAACTGTATTTGTCCAAGGTATTTTCTAAAATAATGCTACAGAAAATGGAAAACGCATATAGATGTGGGTAATGAAACTACTGAATTTATCCCCCTATCTATTTTGGGTAAATATAGCCCCGAGAAACTGGGTTGTTGTGAAACAACAAGCTCTACAGCCTGCTGTGCCAAAAAGTCTTTGGGTGACAGCTGGCAGGTCACTTAAACGAGTATTTTTATAGATAATAATGTATTGTTTTTTCATTGGGCATTTAATTTTAGAATATGTATTTCACTCCATGGATGAAGTTAACCCCCTGATTTGAGCAGAATTAAATGTGCAGATGGAGAGTTAGACAAAAAGCCAAAACACTGTGAAAAAATCAGATAGTTGATGCTTGATGTTGGACCTTCGAAAAGGATAATTCTGACTTTAATTTCTTTGTGTTTCAATCCTTCTGATCTCTACAATACTTCTTCCTCACTTCAGAAAAGTCTTCCCTAATGCATACAATGCACTTAAATACAAAAATGATGACAGATAATTAGAAGTCTGGCTTAATTAAGAGATTATTCTCTTTCTGTCCAGACAAGAATATATAAATGGGAAAAGGAGTTGGTGGCTTGTGCCAAACAGAGATCATAAAGTAACTTCTCACTGGTTAAATTGTGCTTAAGACAGACAAAAAAGACAAAAAAAAAAAATAAAAAAAATCAGACCAGGTGTTTTTAGCCGTTTAAATTATTTAAGTTCACCCATTTGAAGTGTACATAAAATTCATGCGTAACCTTAACCTTAAAAGTAACCATTGTTGTTTTCAACCATCATCCTCTCAGTCAAACAATTAACTGTGCTGTTGTATCATTAGAGGAATATAGATCATTTTGCAGAAGTAGAAATAAGTCTGTCAACCTCCTTCCCCACCGAAGTCAATATAGTTAGTCTTGATTAACAACGATATAATGGAGAACAGAAATTGGCTTTCTTACTGTAGCAACCAACCTCACTTTCAGTCTGAGTTCTCCAACTGACACTGTTAATATTTTGTGTCTCACAGTGAATTAAAGAGAATTAAGCACAAAGTGTGCAATAAAACTAATGCAAATAGTGAAAGCCTAATGTGCTGCAGTAAATGCAGAAAACAAGATTTTCAAGAGTTTTCTTACAACAGGAATTTGTATGATAGGCTGCTTACCTTCATGTCTAGAAAGGTGAAAAATTTAACAGTCACATGAAAACGCAAGACAAGAACAGTTTTGAAAATACACTGATATTAAGAGAAAAATAGACCAACCTTGTTATAAAACATAAGCGAAGAGATTTGTAATTGCAATGAAAGTTAATTCAGTCATGGGGCTACAAGAAAGCTTTGGTCTACTGACACTTCCTGACACTACCACAAAGGTGTCTGAGCACAAAGCTCATTTTATTTCAGCTTGAAGAAGGGAGGCAGAAATATTTGGATCTTGAAACACAAAAATTAGGTTGTCATATAGCAAATCCATTTATCAATGGATTTGTAAATAATTAATATCTGAAAAGGTTGGGATTGGTTTTGGTTCTCTTGAGCCTGGTCTCTGTAGGCAGTATTCAATTCTACTCATGGGCATGATTTTAAAAACAGATCTTCATTTGCTTAGTCTGTGGTGTAAAGAGTGAGGAAAGATGTTAAGTTCTTGAAACTTCTGCATTTCACAAAAATAATTGTAAAGACCTGTTGATATGAGCATTCATTTTTTAACAGAACTTGAGCTCAAATTACAACTATTAATAGCTTTGCAGAGTCACGCATAAGTACAAGAAGATATCCTGGAGTTTTTAAGTCAAATCGATCAGGTTTGTGTTTACCAGAATTTTTATTTCTTGGTCTTAATATTTCAATTTTGTCAAGCTTATTCAAAACAAAATATATAGTTACTAAGAAAATTAAAATACTATAGGGTTTATGGAAACTGGTCAATGAATACTACTCCTTTGCACATCATGGAATTAAATACTTCTTCATAACTGAAGACTTGGGCATGGTCAGATGGCCCATTGGTCAGATGCACATATGTTTTCAGGGATAGGTTTTGTGTAGAATAGAGACGATATTAGTTAGGACATTAATTAGGACATTTCAGATCAGAACTTTCAAAAATGCTGATTTGCTAAATGGAGAAATTATTTTCTCATACCTCAAAATATTCCTTTTTTAATCACAATATTTTATTTTCATGCTCCTCTTTATTGCTACAAAGAAATAACACAATTATGATTTCCTACCACAATTATCAACAAAAATCATCATTACCACCTTTCCTCCCCTTGTGTAAAAGAGGGAGCATAGGATTTTGGATAAGGAAATAGAGGCCAGATGGTGAGATAAAAACATCTGCTTGTGCTTAAACCAAACTGGTCATTCCCTACACCAAGAAAAGGATTGACTTTACATACAGTGACATCTACATTGTTTACTGAGATGTATATCCTGCTAGTTTTCCATAAGAGGAAAACAAAAAGGCACAAAAAATATAGCCATCAGTTTCCTCTTGTCACCAAAACCTACATTTTCTCTTAGTATCGAATACAGCTTTCAAAATTTGAAAACAACAAATAAACAACAATAATTGGCAAATTGAAAAAGCATGTGGTTTTGTTACTACATATGTTCTGTGAAATCGCTCTTAAAAAAACCTAAAGTTTTATATGCTAAATTAGTGTGTGGTTGTGTGGCTTTTAAGACTTCTGTAGCTTATAGATAACATATGTATTATATAATATGGTAGTTATTAAATAAACAGTAGGTATTCTCATGAATGGTAAAGGAATAGGCTTATAAAATGTTTTCAGTGTAAATTACCAATGCATAAATATAACAGTTTTGTTTAGAGTATTTAAAGAAATTGTACAACTATTTTATAGGCTTAATTAAAATACAGAGTCGCGTAAGAAACAAATGCCAATGACAAAGAGGAATTAAGGTAAGGAAGAAAGGATATGTTCTGAGCTGACACTTTAAATATTTAGTGTGTAGAGAGGCATAAATATTGAAGATTATTCCACATGCTTTCAGCTGTGGAGGGAGTTCTGGCCCCAGAGGTAAAATCACCACCCTTACGAAGTTCAACAAGGGAAAGTGTCAAAATCTGCACCTGGGATGGGGCAGCCCTGAATGTACTGGAAAAAGAGATGCTGGAAAGCAGAACTGCACAAGTTGAATCTGAGTCAGCAGTGCCCTGGCAGCCAGGAGGGCCAACCCTGTCCTGGGATGCATCAGGCACAGCATCACCAGCCAGGCAAGGGAGAGCATTGTCCTGCTCTACTCTGTTCTGGGGCGGCCTCACCTTGAGTTCTAGGAGCAGTTTTGGGCACCAAAATATAAGAAAGATACTATTAGAGAGCATCCAAAGGCGAGCTACAAAGGCGGTGAAGGGCCTTGAGCAAAGGAGAGCTCCCTGAGAGGATAGGTATTGGGTTGGGAGTGTCAGTCCAGACAGAGGGCAGAACTTCACAGAGAGAAGGAGGGATGCACTGTGGAGGATTTTCAGGTCTTGGAGATATGGCCATGACATAGGTTTATGTCAAGGTTAAAGTGATAGAGAATAATGGGAAGCACAATCCTAGAAGAGACATGACAGACATGAAGGAGTGTGTCATGGTTTAGGAACGGCAGTCTTGCTTCTCTCTCTCTACCCCTCCTGAGAGAGATAAAAGGCAGAGATTGAGGGCTGAGATTAAAAAAAAAATACTAGAAACAGCAGTCAGATGAGAAAATGAAGAGAAACAGCAAAAATATTAATAACAACAGTGTACAAGAGAGGGTGTTTTACCTGCAGATAACTCACCAACCAACACTGACCAACCAACATGGTGCAGCCCTGAGACAGTGAACAAAGTGGTGTCCAGACCGTCTGTTCACACTCTGCTACCTCGACTGCAAACCATGCTCTCCTTCCCACAAGTGAGAATCCCTCCCTTCCTTCTGCCCCTCTACAATGATGCAGTGTGCTATGGAATAACAACTCAGAAACACCCACGTGGCTCCAGGCTCCACCCCCTCACAGCTAATTGAAAAAATTCAGTCCCTCCCTGACCTAAACCAGGATACGCAGACAGATTTAAATTTGATGGTGCTCATTTTAGTAAAATCAGGAAAGAAAACACCTCCGTTGCTGTTTTGACAAAATTTGATCAAAATAGATAAGACAAAAACATTCATAGATTGTTTCCATGTGTAAATGTAACAATATTTACACTGATGGTACTCAGGACAGAAGAGTGAGAACTTATTCACAAAGTTATGAATGCAAGGTTAAAGTTGACCATGACTATTGACCATGACTCTGGTAGTAACAATTTAGTTCACCCTTTATTGTGCATCTTTTCTTCTCTAAAGTTTAAGATTGAAATCTTAAACTTGGGTATACTTATTTTACTCTAACAGTTATAATATTGCATCCCATAATGATGACAGTCAGTACATGTGTCTATCATGCAGAATATTAGAGAGACTAAATTTTGTTTTAATGGAAAGATAATTAAAATCAGACTGTTTACCAGAAAATGCAGTATTTGAAGAATTCACTTCATGGTTAAAAATGTACAAAGATACGTAGTGAATTCCTGGCTCACATCACATCGATGGCAGAGTGCAAATATTTAATAGAGGGCATGGACCTTCCATAGGTAAAGAAAGCTTTAGTAATCCTAAGTTATATTTTCTGTCCCTCTGTGGCATTTTTGCATTGAATCTTCTCTCATTGGATCACAAAAACCCCATAAACACCACATTACGTTTATGAACTTTAATAAGCACTAAGAATATAGATCAAACCCTTTGGATCCCAAAAAGGGGCAACAAAAAGGACTGTCACTGTTTAATCCAAGCAAGCAATTTATCCCCACCCAACCAATTGCTCACTCACTCCAAATAAGATGGTTGAAAGAATCAGAAGAGTAAAACTGAAAAAAAAGCTGTAGAGCAAATTAATTGTAGCAATTGAAAGAGTCAGAAAAATATTTTACTCAGCAAAAAGATTTGAAGAATCACTGGGCTTACTTCCATCCTTTTGTGTCATTCATGTGGAACTTATTTCTGTTTTGATTGATGCCAGTCTACCTACTCAGTGCAATTATTTACGGACATGGTTCAAATAAATTATAAACTCAGTCTAAATATTCTAAACATGATAATTAACATATTATAGATAGACAATAACTGTAAGCAGAGTAGATCTTGAGAATGTGCCAAATTACCCTCCATTAGTTCAGTTATTGAACTACAGATACTCGCTGCCTCATTTGCTGACAGTTTTGTTATTTTGCCTTTTGTATTGGCTGCTATCTCTTGGATATTTCATTCTGAATTTAAGAAATCATTATTCCCTCCAGGCATTAGTCTATATTTTGTACCTGACTCTTTGAAGTAGATACTCAGCTGCTGCTGAGAAGTCAGAGTGGGTAGCTGGTATTTTGCCAATATTTTAAAGTTCTACTGGTGCGTAAGTAGGTATCATGCGCCCCAATTAATTAATTAAAAATTCTCAGGTTTAATGTTGAGCTGGACAGAATGGTGTGATTCAGCAAAAAGTGGTGGGTAATTATAAATAAAATTTTGGTCATTCTGTGTTACTATTGAGAAGCGCTGAACTGCAGTCAATTGAAAAACATGAGTTTCCAACCAACAGCAAACAAGAATAACATGCTGACCTCATCAAGCTGACTCTAAGGGTGGCACCTTGTCCAATGCGTTGAACTAAATTTACTAATATTTTATCAGCTTTCATTGCAGTTAAAAGGATTAATTCAATAAAATAACTATTTCATAACATTTTTCCAGTGTAGTTAACAGCACATGAAATTTGATCTAGAAAAACTGAGCTATGGTTTATATAATTTGTTCACTGAAATTAATTTGTATTTTACAAGTGTTAATCACTTCAGATTTTTCAGTTTATGTAATCAGAGACTGCACAGACATGCAAAACCTATATTCTTGTTTTACCAAACAATATGTTAACAGAGCCTTCACAAACTTTAAAGTCAATAAAACATGCTTATAAAATTATTCTCCATGATAGTGCAATCAAAGTTACAAGATAATACAGTGTTCATTCTATAGATTTAAATTTCTTCTGACAACAGATTATGCTGGAATAAATTCCAGTTACATCAAAGGAATACTGAACAAGTGTGAAGGAAGAATGAGATCTTTTTAACCTCATTTTGTTTTCTAATTGATCAATATGTCAAATTTCATGCCTACAAGGAAACTTTTTTATTTCCATGATGTTTGTTCATTCTTTTGAAATAGTATTTCATGTCATCATTTTGTGCATGCACCAGAATAGTGTAATTTGCTTTCATTAGCTTTCATAAACCATTGTAATTTAAATTTTAAAGGAAAAAATGTCTTATCCATTCACATAAAAACCCTTAAGTCCTAAGTTCATGACAGGAAAAGTTCAGAATGACTAGATATATTGCCCTGAATAATTAACCATATTTTGTATGGGCACTCTCCAAGGATTTAGATAGTTTTAATCTTCTCATTTTTCCCTTAATAGGCTTCTTCCTAGAAAAAATCTACATCAAGTAATTCCAGGAAAATGACTTGCTTTCTGATCTACATCACCAAAACTTCCAGAGATGAACTTTCATACTCTCTGAATCTCCACAAGATTTTTTTTTTCATGTTACTCAAGCAATTTTCTTCAACCTTGAGGTCTGAGAGGCATTTTTTTTTCTCGTAAGTTTCATTTTTGTTCTAATTTCACACTTTTCAGTACGTTAACATATTCTTTTTTCTTTTCCTTTTATCCCTCTGGACTTTTATCCTTCACTGGTAAGTTACTGATTCATTTTATTCCCACTTGTCTGCTCTCCTCCCAGCACCCTGCCATGACCCACAGCTTTTACTTTATAATGTACTATGTTTACTTTATGTCACTTTAATGACTTCCTGCATTGTATGTTTGCACTTCTGGTAGAAACTTTGATGCATTACCTGAAACTTTGGCATTGTTCAAGATTTTCTAATTTACTCTGAGCTAATTCTTCTTCTGAAAATAATAAGTTAAAAAACAAACAAAAAAACCCACACAAACAACAACAACAACAAGAAAAATAAAGAAAAAAAAGTTTTCCTCTTTGCAACCTGTGAGTTCATTAAGTGAAATCCAGAAAAATACAGGAAGATGAGACTTTATACAGGTTTTGACTGGATGGAGTTAATTTTCTTTGTGGCAGCCAATATGAAGCAGTTTTAGTTTAGTTTAGTGACCAAAATAGTGGATAGGTTGGACATTAGGAAAAAGTTTTTACAGAAGGAGTGATAGAGTACTGGAGTTGTCTGCCTGGAGAGGTGGTGGAGTCACCATCCTTGGATGTGTATAAAGAAAGACTGGATGTGGCACTCAGTGCCATGGTTTATTTGAGGTGTTAGGACATGGGCTGGACTCGACGATCTTGAAGGTATCTTCCAACCTAGTCATTCTGTGATTCTGTGTGATTCTGTGATAACATAGGGATGTTTTAGCTAATCTGGAGCAGTACTCTGTTTTTCATGCTGACAGCAAGTAGGCTGAGCATGCCCCAAGGGTCTGAGGCAGCTGAGCCCAACTGAACAAAGAGATGTTCCATACCATATGGAATGCCACCTGCATGAACCTACACATACAGGTAACCAAGGCAACCATGAAACCACCGCAGAAATGCCAAGAGTAGATTTATTTCATTCCCTCACTTACAATGCCAGGTGGTACAGACACATGGGGACACAGGCTCCATTTGGTTCAGTTCATCCTGGCCAGGACCAGGGTGGGAGGCTTGCTGGCTGCCTCACATAACAAAAGGCTTTGGGCATGTCTGTGAGAGTGTGTTACCTTTGCACAGGAACTCTACTTCTCAAAACAGGCAGAGGGTGAGCAGCACTACACATAACAAATAGAGCTTTCCCACACAAACCTTTTTTAGCATTCCCAGCTGCAAGATCACTTCGAACCAAACTATTCCCTCCTTGCCAAATCTGGTTTTAACTCTTCCCTCCTGACACCATTCTATGTAACAATAATACCTGAAGGAAAAAGGAGGAAGGGGGACGTTGTGTTATGACCTCTGTCTTCCTACGTAACCATTGCATATGATGAACCCTGTTTTCCAAAAATGGCTAAACATTTGCCCACCAATGGGAGGTAGTGAATGAATTCCTGGTTTTGTTTTGCTTGCGTGTACAGGTTTGCTTCATCTATTAAGCTGGCTTTTTCTCAATCCACAACTTTTCTGCTTGTGGCCTTCCTGCTGTCTCCCTCATCCCAATGGGGGAGAGTGACTGTAGGGATAGCTGTCTACAGGGGTTAAATCACAACAGGAAGTTGAAGGAGACACAGTCCACCACCTTTACCTCCTTGATTAATATGCTCATAAAATAATTTTTATCATGGATATGGATTTTCTATGTGAATTGGAGAGCACAACAAATAATTAATAGAACAGATTAGTGACTTATTTTAAAAATTATTTTAAGGTATAGACAAAATTAACGCTTAAGAAAGAAGCTGAGAATCTGTAGGAACTTGGAATTAGGAATCACTGCTTGATTTTTGATGACCAGGGCAGCTTAGGAACAGTTCAAGACTCTACAGAGACTGGCATCCTGCACATTAGTATAGAAGTTTACACACAAAACCTAAGTAAAAAGTCACGTTCATTTATACACAGTAGTTCTGCTGATTCTGTATAAGTTCTTTAGTGAAAGTCTGCATAAAACAGAATTTAAGGTAGGGGAAGAAAAGAAAAAGATAAATGTAGTCTCAAAGGAGAAACTAATACATTTCAATCCTTTATGAGAGATCAGTGGTGTTAAATTATTAATATCATGAGAGGTTAAGGAGCATCTGTTTCTGCCTATGGTCCGTGGTCCAATAGACCCTGATTCAATGGTGATCTTTCAGTTTACTTCACTTATCTTAGACTTGCTTTGTCCACTACAGCTACATCATTCACAATAGTCTCCAATGAAAAAATAAAGTAGTTTCTCACAATGCACTTTAGATTAAGGCTCAAGTCTATTTCCACTACAGTGAACAAGTGTTAGATGCACAGTTTCTATTAACAACAGAGAGAAATCTGTGTCTAATTCCCACATGCATCCTTAAGTGCTTGCCTATTTGCTGTGGTTTTTAAACTCAGCTATTTCTTGAAATAGGTACACAAAAAAGGAAAAAAAAACAAACACAAACCCCCCTCCAAATGTTATTTTTTTCCCTATCACCAGGCATAAAAATTATATCAATCAACACTGCCCAGACTTTATACAAACTGACATTGGTTTTGGGAGTGTTTTCTCCCATTTCATGCTTTAAAAATGCAAAAATAAGGATTTTATTGAAGATAAAATTAGTTTTCAATTGTAGAACCTTTTCCTCACAATTTCCTGAGAAGTATGGAAGTGATAGAATAATTTATGATTATTGAACTACTTACCACAATTTTTAAATTAACTGCAGAAGCCAGTACTCTCAATGCTCATCTCTTGAAAAATATTCTAGGTGGGCATGAATCCTCCCATGGTACTTTTGAAAAGTATAAAATGAAATAATCAAATATCCTGATCTAGTGAACCTTCCATTAGTTCAACAACCAACCTACCCAGAATTTAACAAAATGCTCATGTCCATTTAACAAACCACTTACACATTGGTCTAGTTTTAAATCAATAGTTATATCTATCCTATTGGAAAGGATGATCTTCAGGCAATCGAATACTGTCAAAAGCACATAAACCTTTTATTTTACTTTTTGTCTTTCCTGTTTTTCTCCTATGCCTGGGCATTCCTGTGTGCTCAGAGGATCAGGACTTTCCAGCTGCAGAGGTTACTGACCACTCTCCTTGCTACTTAGTGGAGATTGGTAGGGGGATGAGCATTCTTTGGAGGATGTGTGAATATGCCTATGTTGGTGGGCTGAACAGAGTTAGGCCGTGGATGCAAGCAGTGGTAAAAGAGTGTCCTTATTGTTTAACAGTGGGATGCTCCCTGGAATGATTTTATTCTTCTCCAAGTAGCTCTCTCACAGGTATTGCCCAGCCATTTGTCTAGTTGTGATATTCCCAATTGTTCTCAACAGGCAGTACTGCTTAATTCAATAGGCTTATGGAAAGGAAGAGAGTTCAAATATTTGTGTGCTGGCTATGTCTTGTTCTATTTTATTGACAAGTGGAGGTGGCATTTTCAGAACAAGTGTGGAGCAGAAAATAGTACAGCAGTAAGACCTTAAAAATCATGAAAGCCCCTTGCTTAGAGCGAGTCATGCTAATAAATATGGTCATCTGGGAACTAATAACAGAGCAGTCATATTAACATAATAAATGCTCATAAAAACCAAACAAAATGTCTACCTAACAGTTCCTTTGAAAGGGGAGAATTCCTGTCTGAACATGGGTTTTTCTTGTAATTTTGTTTGAAATAATGGGTCTCACAGTATTTGCACAAGTGTAAGAACCTTCTACAGCTGCATTCTTTGCAGCTGCTATGCTCTGTTTTCAACTGCTATGCTTTGTTTAGGGTGTTGTGACTTCTGTCAACAGATTTTTTCTAAGCTTGAACTCTTTTTCCTCCACCCTCTTTCACGTCATCTTCTGCTTCCAAGCACTTCTGGGGCTGCATGAACTTGACTTAAGCTGTTTGCCTGTCCTGCTGGTGCCATTTGCCATTTTCTTTTCAAAGGCCTATTGCTATTACAGCTCTATTCTACGCAGGGAGTGTGAAACCTTTGAAACTGATGCAGCTTCATTGCAGAGACTATCAGAAGGAAGTCACATTAAAAGAAATCACTTCATACCCGTTTAACTGCTACAGGATTTAACAAATTTTAAACAAATGAGAAGTAGATAGATGTTTCTAAATGCTTACTACTTGGCTGCAGAACCATGTTGATTTCAAAGGCATTTTCCCCCTGCACAGAAGAGAGGGGCAGCAAAACCTGTTCTTTGAAGAGAAAATGCCACCATCAGGAAAGGAAGACAGCTCAGGCAGCTCAAAGAGTCCCAAAAGTGTTAGGGAGCCACGGAGGACATCTAAAGGGGAAAGTCCAGGCTGTGAGCAGCCTGAGGAATTAGTTTAAAAGAGCCCCTTTTCCCCACAGAAATCCTTCAGATGAAGCAGCAACTGTTGGATTCTTTCACAGCTAACATAGAGGGATCAAGCTCAAACAGTTCTCTAAGTCCTACAAAACAGCAGAGGATAACTAAAAGGTCTAAGTAAAGAGCAGGTCATACATTAAGGCATTTTCCTCTCCTGGCATGTAAAGTGAAGGAGGGGGAGGGAGAGCAAAAAAATTAGTAATAAGTCATAAGTAAGACTTGATTTTGAAGAATCACATTCTTTTAAACTACATGTAGCTTGTAGCTTTAATTAGATAATAGTGTTTTTCTACTGCTATTAAAAAGCTGCTACCTTTTACTTCAGAGGTGACTACATTTCAGTGGGGGTGAAGGATAAGCTTGCTTGTACTTTGTTGTGTAATGCCCTCGAGCACCATATAAAGAAAATGACTATTGTACATGCTTTGTAACTTGTAAAATCCTTTGAAATAAAATGTGGACTATAAACATTATATAAAAAGGATGACTGATGAAGAACTATATATTCTTGGTAAGTATGTGTTTATTGGCAGGTAATTAAAAGGAGTCATCAGATCAGGGAAAAGCTTTTATCCCAAGAATTTTATAAGCATATTTAGGTCGTTAGTTTGTGAGGTATTTGGATGATTAAAGATTGAGAGATACTAATGAAAATAAAGACTTTACTTGATTTCTGCATTAACAGTATGCAAAAGGTGTATAAGAAAGATAATAGCAAGGAAGCAGTTTCTTTGTCAATATAGCCTTTTTCATTTAAAAAAATACTTAATTGAAGGATGTGTATCAGCAGGAAAACAAGGGTTATTTAGCTATAACTGGTCTTTGAAATGTATATTCAACAACTATATTCACATTGTATGTATAGAGGAGATACTTTGGGGGCAGGTAGCTGGTGCTGTGAGGAGGCCTGTTAGAAGGACTTGCATGTACATCTAGTTGCAAAGCTTCTTTATTAAAGTAGTGTGAATATAAATATTAGAACACTTTGATTGTCCCACGTGCAATTTCCGTCAGTTACACTCACCTGTTTGTAGCTCTAACTAGAGCATCAGCCAATTGTCTTTTGAACACAGAGTCTTACCGTGCAAATCCTTATCAGCTGCTAGAAAAGTTTGGAAATTAGAAGGCAGGGATAATGGCTTGTGAGTGGAGTTGGAGCAAACAAGTTAGAAGTAAACCTTTCTGACCCCTAAAGCAGTTACCTGTTTACTTTTTCCAACTCTATGTGACCCCTAGCAATGCTCCTTACAGAACACCATCTAGTTAGAGGAGAGTCACTGACTGATGAATCAAGCCTGAGGGACAATCCTCCTTTCCCCATTTGAATAAGCATCCCATTTGCTAGTGCTATACCCCTGGCATTTTAAACCATGAGACTGCAGCAACAGCAAGTATGAACTGAGTTCTATATAACAGCTTGAAAGGCTCAAGCATGAAGATGTTTGTTGGTTAGATCCCTGGTTTCTTAGATAAAGTGGCCTCATATCAAAGCAGTAATTTTTCCAAGGTAACCTTACAGTGCTGTTATTCAATGAGAAGTATTCTAAGTTTAGATCACTAGGCATACAACCTAACTGCAGATGGTGATGAACAGCCAATGGCCTCTTTTAATCCATATGCAAAAATGATGCATGGTAAAAACTGAAGGTGGAGAAAATTATTTCAAATGTGAGGGCATGAGACTGAGCTATTTCAGGGCACATTGATCTCTGGATTCAAGATAAACTCTGACACTGCTTTAGGTGAATTACATGTTTCCCAAAGTTGGAACGCAAACAGAACCAGCTATATAAACTAAATTCTCCCCTATATTCTTCTAGCTGTCAATATCACCTTTTTAATGAACCTGAATCACAGAGAAATCAATGTTGATTTTTTTCAAAAGGCCGGCTCACCAGGTGTTTAGTCCATTTATGCTTAAAATTTCTAAAATAGATAATAACCAAAATATTTCATCAGCTGCATGGAAGAAAATCAGCAATGATTTGCTCTGAGGCAAATCACCAGGTAAATTTAAACAGAACCCACAGAGTCACAGTCATAGACTCAGAGAATAGCTTGGATTGGAAGAGGCCTTAAAAATCATGTAATTCCAGCCCTCCTGTCATGGGCAAGGACACCTTCCACTAGACCAGGTTTCTCAGTGCTCCATCCAGCCTGCCCTTGAATGCCTCCAGGCATGAGGCGTCCACAGCTTCTCTGGGCAACTTGTTCTAGTACCTCACCACCTCACAGTAAGAAAATTCTTCCTAATATTTAATGTAAACCTGTTCAGTCAGTTTAAAGCCATTAAAGCCCTTGTCCTGTCACAACATGCTTTTGTAAATAGTCTCTCCATCTTTCGTGTAGGTTCCCTTCAGGTATTGGAAGACCATCCTGAATCCTTCTCTTCTCTAGACTGAATAATCCTAATTCTCTTAGCTTTCTGTCATAGGAAAGCTATGGCTGTAGGAATTAATAGACAAAAAACTTTATTTTCTCACTTGCTAGAAAATACAATCCACTTGACTGAATCTTTTGTGATTTTAGTCTGTCAGAAATTATGTAGCCCAGACTTAAGATGCCTCCACCGTACACAGGAAGAAGTGGAAAAAATTGACAGGTGATGCATCTGACCCCAGAAAGTCTAGAAATAGTGATGTAGTTACCATGTCTTACACTGTAAGACTCTCAAGATTTAAGCCATAGCTCTCATTCATTCTGGAGACGAGACCTAGAGTTGTCACATGCCAGCCTTTCCATTACCTGGATGACTTCAGGCACAGGAGATAGTTGAAACTGGGATTTATCAATTGCTCTGACAAAAAAAAAGCAGGAAGACACGTTTCTTTTTGACTTGTGTGGAAAAAAAATGAACACCCATGGCATACTACCATTCCTTGAATGTATCTTTTAAGACATTATCCTAAGTTTTATTTTCTTAAAATATCTGAACTTTATATATTCTGGGCTATGGGCAGGCAAACTGTGGGAAGTTTTTTCAATGAAGTCTATCAATAGACTGATCATATCCTTGCAATGTGGATGAGTTTCCATTCCATCTTACATTTCCAGAATATGTTCATATTATCATCTGTTTTCTACATATGATGATGCCAATGCAAACATAAAATGCTGACTCATGAATTTGTGGCTGAGGGAGGGAAACTGTTGTCTGTTCAACAAGATTCAACATCATGTCTCAGAATATTGTGTGTTTTAATAAGATGCTATACTCTGGATCAGGTATTAAACTAGTGGGATTCAGTAAAGATAAATCATGCTTGTCCAAACTCATTGCCTTCTATGAATTAACTACCTGGCCAAATGAGGGGAGAGCAGTGGATGTCATCTACCCTGACTTCAACAAGGATTTCAACACTGTCTCGAATAACATCTTCACAGGAAAATTCAGTAATTGCAGACTTGAGTGAACAGTGAGGTGGCTTGAGACCTGGCTGAACAGCAGATCCCAGAGGGTTGTAATCAATGGCATAGGGTCTAGTTAGAGGCCTGCCACAAGTTGTGTCCTCCAAAGTTGAATAATGGGCCCAATATTTTTTAACATATTCATCAGTGACTTGGATGAAGGGGCAGATGTCTCCTGAAGGGCTTCACTGATGACACAAAGCTGGGAGCAGTGGGCAATACCCCTTTGGAAAGACCTGGACAGGTTGGACAGATGGTCAGAGAAGAACCATCTGAAATTCAGCCGAGGCAAATGCAGAGTCCTGCACCTGAGGAGGGAAAACCCCAGGCACCAGTACAGGTCGGGGACTGATCGGATGGAAAGAAACTGTGCAGAGCAGGAGGAAGAGTCCTGGTGGACAACAAGCTGTTTGTGAGCCAGCAATGTGTCCTTGTGGCCAGGAAAGCCAATGGTATCCTGGGGCGCATTAGGAAAAGCATTGGCAGGAGATCAAGGGAGATGATCCTGCCCCTCTACTCAGTCCTGGCAAGATGACATTGGGAGTGCAGTGTCCAGTTCTGGGCTCCAAGAGAGACATGGAGGTCCTTGCGTGTGTCCAGCAGACAGTGAGAAAGGTGATTAAGGGCCTGGAGCACGTCTCATAGTGAGGACAGGCTGAGGGAGCTTGGCCTGTTCAGTCTGGAGAAGAGATGACTGAGAGGGGACCTCCTCAATGTCCATGAGTGTCTGAAAGGAAGGTGTCGAGAGGTTGGAGCCAGGCCCTGCTCAGTGGTGCCAAGCCATAGGACAAGAGGCAATGGGCAGAAACTGATGCAGAGGAAGTTGCATTTGAATATGAAGAAGAACTATTTTACTGAACCGAGCACTGGAAGAGGTTGCCCAGAGAAATTATGGAGTCTCCCACACTGAAGATATTCAAGAACCATGTGGACACAGTCCTGTGCCATGTGCCCCACGATGACCCTGCTTGAGCAGGGACCAGACAGCCCTCTGTGGTTCTTTCCAGCCTTACCCATTCTATGATTTTGTGATCATGACTTATCGCGATTATTGGTTAAGCCCTCAAAGCTTCTTACATCTTGAGATATTATAGGGTTTTGGTTGCCGTTTTTATTTTCTTTAAAATATTTTGAAACAAGTGTTTTGGAATGTTCTCCCCTGAGATGAATTATGCAAATGAGATGCATATCCAAATGCTTTTTTCAGCATGGTTTTATAGAAAGCACAGCCAAAGAAACACCAGAGGAATTTGGCGGTTGTAACTAAAATGTTGGTTAGTGTAGCTTTATGATATTGCATCAAGTGGTGACTTGTCAAAGTGCTATTCCATGTGGAAGCATGACAATTTGTTCATTAAGAGATACAGAGCAGGAAAAGATGCTGGTAAGGAATGAAAGGCAAAACCATTCTGTGCCTTTTCAATGAGCCTTTCATGAAGATCTTTCTCAGTGCTGACGAAAAGGGTGACAATGACCCTGAACCTGAAGGGTTTCTTGGTACAGAACATTTTTCCTTTAATTACTATGAAAAGCAAAGAAAGCTAAAGGAAATTAGTCCACACAGGGCACTGATCATACTTTTATCTTCTTTTGTTGGTCCAGTGAAAGATTTACATTGTTTGCAAAGTTGCAGTTTAATGACTGCTGCACTTCATCACTGAATAGATTTTTTTGCCCTCAGATAGAACATGGATTGGACCTCCTTTTGGATACTAAAGCATTGAAACCATGATTACCTCTGTAACACAACAACAGTGAATAAAATACTAGCATCATTCTACAGCAAATGGGGTTCAGAACACAATTCGCGTATTCTGAAACATTTTTTCAGCTATTAATACCTCAAAATAATTGCAAAACTCTCAAGATAAATTAGAAGATGAGAAGAATTGGTCAAGTATATCTTGACAAATGAACAAGATATGTGAAATTGGAAAGGGATATCATTTCTTTCTGAAAGAGCTATTGTACCTGTAGTTTCTAAGGACTAGTAGAGGACTTTTTGCGTATTCCTTGCTATCTGTTTCCATAGCTAGAGCTATCACAAGTTATGATGGATCTGAGTATCCAGATATAAATTAATATTTCTTTCATGAACTGGAATTTCCTCAAACATGCCTGAATGATGATCCAGAGGAAGAGAACTTGGGAAAAAAACATGGCTGTCAAGGTCTTCTTAGGTTAATAATTATCAGAAAAGGATGATAAGAACTCACAAGCCAGTAGGGCAGGAAGAAAGTCCTGAACACACATGCCCTAGTCAGCCTATTCTATGAATAAGGCTTGAACAGCACAATGCCAAAATCCATTATCTTGGCTGCACCTTCCAAAGGTTCAAAGCGGTTATTTTCAGGGAATTTCCAGGAATAGCCTGGTGTGAAGATAATTAGCACTTTTCAGAGAGCCTTCTCTTTCGTAGAGTTGGGATGTACAGAATTTCCAGAGTGAAAGCTGGAAGTAGGCTCTCTGCTGTGCCTCTCCACTTGCTGAGAGACCAAGAGGTCTTGGAATAAAAGGACTGGAAAGGGTATGGCAGTTTGCTTTTGATGCCATATAACACCATTAATAAACCTTTGAAATTTCACATAAATTGTTCACATGGGTAAATACTGGCAACTTCTTTGATTTCTTTTTTTTTTTTAATGTAACAGTCAAGAAAGCTAATGAGCATTTATTCCTTCTCATTCAAATGGTTGATAACAACAGAGATGTAGGTCTACTTGTAAACCCAGCCACTGCCACATGATATACAGAACCTTTCTTTTGCCTTTGTTTTGTTTTGCTTGCATGTTTGGTTGGTTTTGACTGTTTTGTTGTGTTTATTTGAATTTTTCACTTTGGGAATACCACATAAGGCAAGAGACCCGTAGCTTTCTTCCAACCACAGGATGTCAGCCTGCAAGGAAAAAGAAACTGAAACACAAAAATGTGTAAGAAACTATTCACTAGAGAAAAAGCAGAATTTCCTAGAAAACTTGCATAAAGGAATTTCATTTGAAAAAATGCCTTATCCAAAGTAAAATGAGCCAGTCAAAACCATATTCTGTACTCTGTAAACTGAAATGTGAACAATTACTCTCAGAAAGAAAATTGAAATATGCAGGAAAGACTTTAAAAGAGCTCAAATTGCTGCTCATAGAATGAGCTCTGCAAGAAGCTGTTGAGGCAAAGTTACCCTCAGGCAATCAGCCCCAACCTGACATAGACATAGGCAAATTAGTTGCACAAGTACTGTTAACTGAGCTCGTTCTGCAGCAGAAACAGATGTATTCCAAGATGGAAAAACACAAGCTGGGAACAGCAAAGCAGAGGTAGGACACAGACTGGGTGGCAGGGAGAGCTGGTGACACTGCTCAGAAAGGTACAGCAGCAAAGTCTCGGGGCAGTTTGTACAGGTGGGGCAGTCACAGGCAGACAAAAGTCTGAGACTGTGCACAAACAAGGCAAGAGTTCAAGTCTTTTATTTCTCAATCCCCTCTCCATGGAGACCTGTCTCAGTAAAACAGGTCCATGCTGTGAAGAAGGCGGCTCTTATAGCAAAGAACTAGGATTAATATGCCAGATTATGACAAAGTGAATATGATCATCTACATGGGCAACTAAGAGGGTGAGTAGGTTATTAAGCTTATGTAATGCCTAAAATGAAACTTTTCTTATCTTCAGCTTTAATGTTGAGTATCAAGTTTGCAAAATATATTTTGAAGGCCTTTGCATTATTTTCTATACCAATATTTTTTTAGGGAAAAATTAAGTTGGAGCTTTTGATATAATAACTGAAAAAAATCAAAAAGAGGAAAATATTTTAACAATTGTATTTGCGAAAACAAAAATCTTTACTTCTTTGATTTAATCCTTACATTTGCCACAGAAATAAGGATGAGGAGAACAAAGTAAAAGTGTGAAGATGCATTGCAGACAAAAAGGTAATACACAGTACAACTTTTTTGAAACAAGAAATAAGTAAAAGGAAAACACTTAAAACTTATGTTGAAAAATATGCGTCAAAAATATGTTTGCAGTTTTTGCTTTCCATCTCATGCTATAAAATAGACCCATCTGTAATTACCTCGCATTTTTGTGAAGCTCTATTTTAGCATGCAAAACATAATTTTCAAATAAAACCACTGTCTGAAGTGACATACAGTAAAATTCTCCTTAAACTTGCTTAACTTACAAACTCTATATATGTGTGGTTTGTCAGCTCCTTTATGTATGGCTAGGGGGCTTTCAGTGCTATGAACATTCAGTAACTTCTTACATTTTACTGCATTTAATGTAGTACTGTTCTTGTACCAAAGCTATTAAGCCTCTTGATCTTGCAATCTCCTGCTGCTGCAACAACTTAGCAGTACGTTTCAATACTAAGGAGGCATATCACTCATCTCCTTTGGGGTCTCCAGAACTCCTGCTACAGTATAGAGACTTAATTCTGTCCTAAGTATCCAGTATGGACAAACGCCACCATTTAATTAGCTGTGCCACCCAGAATGTACTGCAGTCAAATATCTAGGTTTTTAAGGGTTCTATGTTGCCTTTGTGGCTTCAGAGAAACCCTCTCAATATAAAATGTCAGGTGCCATATAACTATTTGTCTTCTCTAATTGGTAACATGTTTTCTCATAAAGTTCAGTTTAAGAGATTTGCTTTGATCCATTTTGGCTTCTCTGATGTTATTTGCACATATCTATAGGGATGACACTGCCATTGTTCCAAATTTACTTTGTAGATATATCATAACTAACAAAAGTCAAGGTCCACTTACAGGCTCATGTACTTTCTTGTATGGTTTCTTCATGGTTGACACATGCTCCCAGACAATTCGTGTTGCCGGGAAACACTAAAAGAGGAAAGTATTCCTTGGAGCATTTATATATTCAATCTGCAACATGCCTGACTGAGCTTCACTAGACCACCTACGGCTAACCTATAGAGGTGCACACCTTATTTAGCTGGTTTGCTTGTGTAATTTCTAGAGAGGACAGGCACTTCTGCAGTGTGATTGCCCAAATCACTCCCTAAAAATCCATTTTCTTCTCCATTGGTGACACAGGGACACTGGGGAGATTATCTCAGATGCAGACGCTGAAGCCCTGGCTATCTGCAGTCATGGATACATCCCAGCAGCTACAGGGATGACTCCAGCCTGCTTGGGGTATAACCACACTATTACAAGGCAAGGACAATCTGAGACTGGGCTGCCCCATACCAGATCAGCTCTCACTGTTTAAGACATCAAGGCTGAGGAAAGGAGCCTCAAGGTCTCTTGTATCTAACTACACCCAGTGCTTGCAAGCCCAATGCGCTACTGCTGGGCAGGAGGAGAGTATGCATCATTTAAGCTGAGTGCCATATAACCAACCTGTGCATGTCAGATCCAACAAAAAGAGTAAAATAGTTTAAAAAAACCTCTGAATTTTGCTTCAGAATTTTCCTCAAGTCCCTGGCGGGGGACTCACATCAGAAAAGACCAGATGTGAGATGGGTTTGGACATGAAATACTAGGGGGAAAAAAAAGTCTAACTATCCTATTCAAAGATACAGCAAAATACTATCAATTGAGATTAGGGATCTGAAAATAATAAAAGGTAGATTCTCCCTCATTTTTGTTCAGCCAAAATCATGACCTATTATATGTAGAGACAATCATATTTAGTGCTGCTTAGGAAACAGTTTTGTATAGGAATATATTTGCAGGCTATGCAATGCACCAAGCAAAATGATGTCCTCTAATGGGTATAGTATCAGGTATTCTTATGCATATCTCTTTCTAGTGGATATCCAGCACAGATAAAAATATTTTATGCTGTGATACAGATCTTGGAGATTCTCTAGTTAAATGACAGAGTAGTTAGGGTTTGGAGCAAAAATCTTGCAGTACCCGTCCTACTTAGGTTTTGTGAATTCCATATGGTCACATTATGCATAACTGTGCAGTGGCAGGAAGTGGAACAGTTCACCACCGAGTCCTTTGCAGGCACAGAATGGTTCCTTTCTTGAAGCAATTAATGTAATTTTCCCTGCTAAGGAGGGCATAATCCATAGTAAAATGTGGAATACCAGTTTTATGATATTATTAATTCATTTAATTTTGCCTTAATTGGAATTTTTCAGTACACAGAAGGAAGTCATCCACCAGCCATCTGTTCTTATATATAGCAGTCATTGCTAAATTATCCTGTATTTAACTTCCATTAATAAGGTTAACATGGGAGCTTTAGCATAACACCACTGCTTCTCTCTGTACTGTGTCCAGTTAAGAATGTAGTTCATTTCTACCCAAGATGACTTCATAGGCAGAATCAATTTTTCTTAAAGGGTAAAAACCTGACACTGTTCCTTACTAAAACTTTTTCTCAGTGCTAAGTTAGAATACTTTGGCAAGGAAGCAAAAACTCTGATAGTTGACAATTTGGAGAGTACATTAAGTAACAAGTTTATAAAGCTGACATTCTATATCAGTGAATTTTGAATACTGTCAATCTCTACTTTTATACCCCTAGGGTATTTCAGCAATTAATGAATATATGAATAAGTTTCTCACATGGACTACAGAGGTTTTAAACTACTGTGGTATCATAAAACCACAACTAGAGCTTGGGACCTGGTAAAGGAGAATTTTTCCTGTCATAGTTTTTTTGCAGAGGAACTCATATCAACTTGAAGGAACAAACATTTCCCAAAGTCTTGACATTTTCTTGAAGAAATCTAGGGTAAATAATTCTTCTGAAGTAGCGAACTATATTACCATTCACAAAAAATCTCCAATAACAACAACCAAAAAACCCCCCTCAAAACCTACAAAACCCAAAAAAACCCCACATGCCTCCCCCCAGACTCCAAAACGAAACTCTTGCCATTTGGAGTGGTGAAGGAGCTGCTAAAATTACACAATGGCTCAACTTCACACACCACCCTGCAATCAGATTGGAAACTGAAATAAAAGAGAGGTGGCTGAAAATCTACCTTAACTCTTCCTTTACAGAGAGTTGAAAAGTATGGCATGTCTGAAGTTACATTTGCTGTATCTATAAAATGCATTTCGAGCTTTGTAACTACCTTAGTTGCAGAAGTTGTTTCCAGGATGGATGAATGACAAGTGTTAGGAAATGTGTTTCTTCATAAAGAAACTGTTGAGATGGCTAGGACATTGAAAGTCACCCTACAGCTTAACTGAGGAGAACTAACTTTAGCCTCTTTAAGGTTCTTCTTGGAAGAATCTCATGGGGACAGATCATGCAAGGAACAAGGGTTCAAGAAAACGAGTTGGTATTCAAGGATCACTTCCTCCAAGGTCAAGACCAATGCATCCTGATGAGCAAGAAATCAGGCAAAAAGGGCAGGAGACCCACATGGATGAATAAAGAAATCCTGTTATTACTCAAACATAGCCAGGAAATACAGAAGAGATGGAAGCAGGGCCAGGCCACTTGGAAAGAATATGGAGAGGTTGTAAGAGTAAGTAAAAATGACAGAAGGAAGGCCAAAACCCATCAGGAATTAGATGTGGCCAAGTACGACAGGGACAGAATGAAGGGTTTGTTCAAACACAGAGATAACAAAAGGAAAACTAAGGATAGTGTGGGCTTGTTACTAAATGGAAGTGGGCCCTAGCACCAGGACACAGAGAAGGCAGTATTGAACACCTTCTTTGCATTGGGTTTCCCTGACAAGACCAGCCCTCAGGGATCTCTGATCTAGGAGAGCAGGATAAATGAATCTAGGAAGGAACAGATATCTTTGGTCAAAAAACTTTGGGTGAGAGAGCACCTGGCCAAAGATGATATCCACAAGTCTATGTGGATGTAACCCTGAGGGGGTTACATCCAGTAGTGGTGAGCAAACACGTGAACACTGAAGCAAGGCTTCTCGCCATCATCTTTAAAAGGTTGTGGCAATGAAAAGAGGTGCCAAAGAACAGTAAAAGAAAATGTCACCCAAGTCTTAAAAAAGGGCAATAAAGATGACCCAGGAAGTACAGGAACAGTCAGCCTCACCAGTGTCCATGGAAAGGTATTGGAGTGTCTGATTCTGAGGACATCACTATCCACATGACAACAAGAAGCTGATCAAGAGTAGTCATCAAGGATTCATTAAGGTAAATCATGCTTGTCCAAACTCATTGCCTTCTATGAACCAACTACCTTGCCAAATGAGGGAGAGCAGCAGTCATCTACCCTGACTTCAGAAAGGTTTTCCACACTGTCCCGCACAACATACTCACAGTAATTGCAGACTTGAGTGAACAGTGAGGTGGCTTGAGACCTGGATGAACAGCAGGTCCCAGAGGGTTGTAATCAGTAGCATAGGGTCTAGTTAGAGGCCTGCCACAAGTTGTGTCCTCCAAAGTTGAATAATGGGCCCAATATTTTTTAACATATTCATCAGTGACTTGGATGAAGGGGCAGATGTCTCCTCAAGGGCTTCACTGATGACACAAAGCTGGGAGCAGTGGGCAATACCCCTTTGGAAAGACCTGGACAGGTTGGACAGATGGTCAGAGAAGAACCATCTGAAACTCAGCCGAGGCAAATGCAGAGTCCTGCACCTGAGGAGGGAAAACCCCAGGCACCAGTACAGGTCGGGGACTGATCGGATGGAAAGAAACTGTGCAGAGCAGGAGGAAGAGTCCTGGTGGACAACAAGCTGTTTGTGAGCCAGCAATGTGTCCTTGTGGCCAGGAAAGCCAATGGTATCCTGGGGCGCATTAGGAAAAGCATTGGCAGGAGATCAAGGGAGATGATCCTGCCCCTCTACTCAGTCCTGGCAAGATGACATTGGGAGTGCAGTGTCCAGTTCTGGGCTCCAAGAGAGACATGGAGGTCCTTGCGTGTGTCCAGCAGACAGTGAGAAAGGTGATTAAGGGCCTGGAGCACGTCTCATAGTGAGGACAGGCTGAGGGAGCTTGGCCTGTTCAGTCTGGAGAAGAGATGACTGAGAGGGGACCTCCTCAATGTCCATGAGTGTCTGAAAGGAAGGTGTCGAGAGGTTGGAGCCAGGCCCTGCTCAGTGGTGCCAAGCCATAGGACAAGAGGCAATGGGCAGAAACTGATGCAGAGGAAGTTGCATTTGAATATGAAGAAGAACTATTTTACTGAACCGAGCACTGCAAGAGGTTGCCCAGGGAAATTATGGAGTCTCTCACACTGAAGATATTCAAGAACCATGTGGACACAGTCCTGTGCCATGTGCCCCACGATGACCCTGCTTGAGCAGGGACCAGACAGCCCTCTGTGGTTCTTTCCAGCCTTACCCATTCTATGATTTTGTGATCATGACTTATCGCGATTATTGGTTAAGCCCTCAAAGCTTCTTACATCTTGAGATACTATAGGGTTTTGGTTGCCGTTTTTATTTTCTTTAAAATATTTTGAAACAAGTGATTTGGAATGTTCTCCCCTGAGATGAATTATGCAAATGAGATGCATATCCAAATGCTTTTTTCAGCATGGTTTTATAGAAAGCACAGCCAAAGAAACACCAGAGGAATTTGGAGGTCATGATTAAAACGCTGCACACACACACACACTACACACGTTACTACACTAACTGTTGGTAAGTGTAGCTTTATGATAATTGTGTGTATTCACCACTTGTCAAAGTGCTATTCCATGTGGAAGCATGACAATTTGTTCATTAAAAGATACAGAGCAAGAATAGTGTTTGTGGAGTCTAAAGATCCACCTGGACACAATCCAGCGCAAACCTCTCTGGGATGAACCCACTTGAGCAGGGAGGTTGTACCAGGTGTCCCACTGTGGTCCCTTCCAACCTGACCCATTCTGTGATTTTGTGATTTTGTGATTTTGTGATTTATTTACATAGTTATAATATCAATTTTTTTTTTCAAATGTTTCAGAAGATATGTCAGTCTGCAAACACAAGTGTTCAAGTGGGAAAGGATTTGGCATGTCCTAATTGACGATTTGAATTTGGCCTGAGTTTATTTGGGTGGGGAAGAGGTGAGATAGAGGTCTCAAAGAAACACATGCTGTTTCTATTCCTATAATATACCCTAAATTTCCTTCTACTCTAAATTTTATTGGCATTGAAGCCAAACCGCTCTACATGGAAAAGTCATTAAAAAAAATCAAACCCTTCTGATTTCACTTCCAATTTAAAAAGCTTTTAAACTACAAAATTGTTCCTCAGAACCTCCATTATTGCTAAGACAGTTTCATTAAATAAATATGTATCACTGTAAGAAATAAATGAGAAGCAATAACTGCCTTGAAAGGCTAGATTCAGTATAGACCAAAACACATTATAGGTGTTCTGTGTCTTCTATTTTTACTTGTAACCAAAAAAAAAATTCACTAAATAATATGAGCATGTACATCAAAGGGATCTTTCCGGAAATTAATAACTAAAGAAAGAGATAAATAAAAGGGAAACATTCCCTTGCCCACAAACACACCACCACCTCCCAATACTAAACAAACAAAAAATCCTTCAACAAACAAAACAAAACACAAAACCACCCAAACCAGAAAAAATACCAGTCTTCTCATAGCAAATTTGCTTGTAATAAGAGAAGGCTTGTTCAAGTATCCTTATAAAAGGGGCTGGTAGAAGTGGGGTTTAAGTATTTTATTTATTAACTCCTTTTCAATTTCCATGTCATGTTTGTTCAGGTTACTTAGCTGAAGATACTGCTTCTGTTACTATCATCTCTGAAAAGTCAATCCAACAGATTAAATTAAACCTTCTTGCTTTCTGCCTCACACATCATAAAACAACAACAAGAAAAAACTATTTCAGAAGGTACATGCTGTTTCTGCTATCAGCTGGTAGTGATGGATGAAACAGAAAGAATGGAGTTTGATTTAATCAGATAGCTTAACCTTGCAGGGAGAAGAAAGTCACCTATATAAAGTATTCCTGTGTATATTTTATTTTCAGACATATGTGTCCATGCATAAATATATATTCTAGACATACAAGTCTATCATGTCTCACTTTTTATATTACAGTGAATGAAAATATAGAAAAGGTAAGGTTTACAGTATATCATGCATAAGCCTATCAATGTTTTATTCAGATGACATTTTGTTAATGTTACATTGCACAAAGTAACTTCTCTGCCCAATGAAATCTGCAGAGAAAAATCTGGTCAACACATTATAGAGGGGGAGGGAGAGGGAGAGCTAAACATTCTGCTTTTCAAACAAGGCACAGTTCACAATCATTTAACAAAAGGAATTTCTCATCTCTTCACTATATTTTCTGCATCCTTTGGTAAGATAATGGTTTCATTCTAACAAGATTTTTCTTTTCACCATTCCCCCTTCACCATCTAATTCCATTAAATATAATGGACTGTAGCCTGCAAAAATACACATAGAAAAATTAATCTCATAATTAGGTGTTAAAATCAAACACATATAGAATTATTTTTAGAAACAAATTCTCAGTCAAACACTATCAGAGCAATCCAGTATTTGCTGTCTATTTTTCTTTTGTCAAAAGTTGCTTGACTGTCTACCTCAATAGAAATATTGTGTAGAGTTAAGCCCTGAGATTCACAGAAAAATGCATACTGTGTGCTTCCTTCATTTGTTTGAAAATGGAAAGGGGATTGCATCATGAGCAGGCTGTTTCAATTATATTTTGATATTTTTGCCATTTGAAAGATAACATGTTACAAATCATGTCAGAATATTTTTCCTACTGGACTTTTATATCTATCCAACAGTCAAAATATTATTTGTGAAGCATGAACATTTTAATAACTATTCTTCTGGTTTTGTGAGCTAGTTGACACTGTATAACAGCAGAAAAATGAAACCATGTTGAAGATTTATCAGAACAAAACACTGGAAATGATGAATCACAAGTAATGAAGCAGCAGTTAAAGAAGAAAAAAATGTGTAAGTTTTTGCTTGATTGAAGAAATGCTAATACATATTGGTATGTAAGTTGTGACACCCTGATACAGATGTACAGTTACAGCAGTATTTTATAATCAAAGTAATGTGGTAGGGAACAATCCCTGGAAAAAAAATTTGAAGACCTCATTATCTGTGTGGTATTAACCAGATCAACGCAGGCACAGAGTGAGTGCCTGAGGTCACAGCAATGTCAGTTTAGGAATAAGAATTGCACACTAAGTCTGGGTACTCCAACACATGGCTTGGAAGTGTGGCTATTGGAGAAAAGGAGGAGAAGGCATCATATAATTTATTGAGAAAGTTCAGGATTTGGTGGAAAATCATAAAATGGTAGTTGCAGTTGCTATAAGCTGATTGCCTTACTCTAAAGCAATGTGCAGCAATGAAATGGGCAGGTTTCTGCTCCCCTGCTACCAAATATCCTTTGAAATTGAAGATTGGGGTCAGAGCTGCAGAGGACAGACTAGAGGCATAAGTGGCTAACTCTGGGTAGGAGAATTTATTAGGGTCAGATATCCAAAGGGAATTAAATCCATCCATCCTCTTATGCAGTCAAAAGAGAAGTAGTCTGACTCCCCACCATTTTATATAATATTTGCCATGTGCTTAGAAGGTGTGAAAGATCTAAGGGGAAAGAACTTCATTTATTTGCATTTTAAACGCACTTTTATGTGGCATAGCAAATGTTACTATCTTCTCAGCATGAACACATACTCTGAACCAAAATATTATGAAAATGTCCTAACGGATTTTATGTCCATCTTCTATTTTGAGACCTAATTTTGAAGTGGACATACAGGAAACGGGACTGACAGCTTAAAACATAAGACAAAATACACAAGTCGGAGAGTAATTTGTCTCATTTCTGAGATAATGGGCCACAAAAAAGATCAGAGAACAGATGGAACACCTCTCCTACGAAGAAAACCTGAGACTTCGGGGGTTGTCCAGCCTGGAGAATACTTTGGGGAGACAACATTGTGGTGCTCCAATGCTCAAAGGGAGTTTATAAGGAGGAGGAGGAGGACCACAGCTTTTAGGAGGGCCTGTTGCATTTGAACAAGGGGTAATGTTTTAAACTAAAAAAGAGTAGGTTTAGACTAGATCTAAGGTACAAGAATTTTATAATGAATGTGGTGGAACACTGGAACAGGTTGTCCAGAGAGGTGGTGGATATTCCCTCCATGAAAATCTTCAAGGTCAGGTTGGACAGGTGTCTGAGCAACCTGATATAATTGAAAATGTTTTAATTGAACTGCATTGCAGGGGCATTGGACTATAAGACTTTTAAATTTCACTTCCAGCCCAAACCATTCAATGATATGATGCTATGAAATATGAAGACTCCATCTACTGTACATTTCCTTTCCAAATAATACCCTTTCTACCACCAGAACCTCATCCCTAGGACTATTGCATGCACCAGGTGTATTACGGTCTATTTGTTACTGTCAGGGACATTTTTTCATCTTCTAAATATCAGTTCACCTTTCCCCAAGTAGAAAAGTGTTCCATAACTTCTCTTCCATACTAAAGCAAAGACAAATACAATGTAGAAGGATGGCTGAAGTGAAACCAGCAAAGTAATGTAGCAGTGTCAGTTGTTACTGCAGCTGCGACTAGATCTGACCTTCAAGAGGCACAAGAGTTCAGAATTGGCTTGTGTCTGCTGAATCCAAAACTTCATTGCTGGTTGCAGGTACTAATTGAAACAATCAACTGAATGAAATTATAACGATAGTTTCCCCCCAGATTTGAAATTCATTAAAATACCATGACAAGTTAAATCAAACCTTGATTACTAGGGTATGGAGATAGAAGGGGAAAAGTATTATGTTAGTAAAAGTCATGAAAAATGTTCTGAACTCAAATTGTAACTGAACCTGTAACTTTACCCGTAACTTTACCTGTAACTGAAGACCAGGTCCCTCATCTTTATTGTGAGACTTGAGGCATATAGACACTCTATGCTCCAATACAATGTACACAAGACAAAGCTAATCCGAGGTCCAAGCATAGTTTTTCCCTGTCTTATTTGAAAGACAGGTGTCTGCTAAGGAAGGTAGGAGCCTTCTCAGGCAAAAGATATGAGAATAACAGTTCTTCACTAGTATGTATAACAAGTCAAACAAACAACAACTCTGGTATTAACAAGAAACAGAACCACAAACCCAGTGCCTGCCTTGGCCGCGGGCACTTTCCCCTTGGGTGCAGTTCTGCTCACAGCCAGCAGGGGCGCTGGTGGCTCCCGGCGGGCAGGGCAGGTGCAGTGATTCCCCCGAGGCTGCAGGGAGCGCTGTGGGATGGGCTGGAGGAGCGCACGGTAATGGCGGACAGGCCGAGATGGGAAGGGATGGAGGAGAGGCTTTGCTTCACACAGCCCTGGGCCAGCCAATCCCAGTGCCCCTGCAGGACTCTGAGGAGCAGCAAGCTGGAACAGTAGAAATGAGCAAAAAATCCCGGGCTGGGGGATGAGATGTACCAGAAGTTCCATGGTGGTAGCTGGAACTGTGAGATGTCCTGGTAGGGCAGGGAGTGCAGGGCTTCAGCGTAGGAAAGGCCCAGAGCAGTGCTGGAGAAGCTGCGGGGGCAGGACAGCGGCAGCCCGGCTGCCAGCAGGGCAGGGAGAGGTGGGCTCAGGATCCCGGGCACCCAAGCAGATGGTGATAGGTCCCTCTTTTAGTGAGGTAGGTCTTAATAAGGCTTAATTTGGTAGCTGTTCTAGCCAGTAGAGGCTCACCCTCACAGCAGCAGAAGCAGCTCTGGGCTTGGTTATTTTGGTGGTAGCAAATTCCTTTCCCCAAGCAGCACCTCACCGTCCTCCTCCAAAGCCAAGAATGAGAGAACTGGCAGCTGCCCCAGCCCCCGTCCTTTACCTGCCCAATTCTTGCAGCATCTCTGCAAGAGAAGAGTAAAAGAGAAGAGTAGCCAGATGCCTTCTTCTACTGAGCTTGGCAACTTCTTTGGTTTTTCTTAAGTGCCTGTAAGTACCCAGTAGTTAGTGTTTCCTAGCAACTTATGGGAAAAAAAAAAATCTATAAGTAAAAGGAACAAAAGGCAAGAAAACCCAACCCCCAACACCCTGTTAGGGAAACAGATCATAGAATCACCCAGGCTGGAAAAGACCTTTAAGGTCATAGAGTCCAACCACTGGCCTAACACCACAAGCCCAATATTAAACCATGTCCCTAAGAGCCACATCTACGTGCATGGGTGATGACTCAACCACTTTCTCTGGCTCCTGTTCAAATGCTTGACAACCTTGTTCTGTGAAGAATTGTATTCCTAATATCCCTTCTAAACCTCCACTGTCACGACTTGAAGCCAATTCCTCTTCTATTATTTGTTACTTAGGAGAAGAGATTGATGCCCACATTTCTATTCTCTCCTTTCAGGCAGCTGTAGAGAGTGAGAAGGTCCCCTCGAGTCTCCTTTTCTCCAGGCAAAACACCCCCAACTGTCTCAGCTGCCCTTCATGAGACTTGTGCTCCAGATCTTTCACCATCTCTGTTGCCCTTCTCTGGACACCCTCCAAAACCTCAGTGTTTTTCTTGTAGTGAGGGGCCCACAACTGGATAGAGGATTTGAAGTGCAGCCTCACCAGTGTTGAGTACAGAGGGAGGATCACTTCCCTAGTCCTGCTGGCCTTGCTATTTCTGATACAGTATCATATAATTTCCACAAATTAACATCCCAGGGTGAGATGGCACAAAAGCTTAAAAAAATTCAAGAGAGTTTGATTTTTGACTCAATAATTTAACCTGTAATTTTCAATGAAAATTGCCAAATAGAAAATTGCAGTAGTATATTATTATTACATGTGAACAGATATATTCTTTTGTATCTGCTTGAGTGGGCTAGGTCTAAAGGATTATTTTGTTTTAAAGGACATTATATTTATACTGTAATCAGAACACTACACACAAACTTCATAATGACAGTCAATGCTTAATCAATGTCTAATATCCATTGTATCATATGCTGTGGTATATGAAAGTTATTTCATTAGCAGGAACTAGGCACAGAGAAACACTACTGCTGTGAAGTGAAAAAACATTTCCTATTATTCCACAGAAAATGATAGAATGACTAAGCAACACATTTTTCAAAATGACTCTTGGATTAACGTTTATGGGTTTCACGTCTGACTCTAAAATATGCCTGGGAAAATATCAGGAAAGTAGCAAATTCTGATAGGAGAGAAGTTTAAGGTTCTGAAAAACTTGTGGAAGAAGTCATGATTTCTACATGGGTCAGATGAGACAACTTTATCTGTATCAAAACTATAAATCTGTGTTCTGGTCCTCTGTTGACTTCAGTATATGTAAACAAGTTTTTTGGATGAATATGCTTATCCATTTAAATGTTGCATGCTTCCACTTGATTCTCTCTTACACATTTAATTTATTAGCATGTTTGCTTGGCCTTACTAATGCCTACATAAGCCAGATGAAACTGGACCTTCAGTGTGCTATACACTATTCAAATTTATACTAGAGACAACCCAGCTCTACATACTCATTGACAGTCTGAATACACCCAAGAGATATGAAGGAAGAAAGACTCACAGGGACACAAGGAAGAAGTAAGTCGTTTCCATTCCCTTTAGAAAGATAGTGATAGACCTGCAAAGAAATTTGCCTTATGTGTCCCCAATACAGGAGTCTGGTCACTTAACTATTTGGCTTTTCATCTCACAGAATCATAAAATCGTTAAGGTTGGAAAAAGTGTTAAAGATCATCAAATCTAACCATCAACCCAGCACCACCACCTTGTTCACCATTAAGCAATGCCCTCAAGTATCACATCCACCCATTTTTTAACACTTTCAGTGTTTCATTTCTTTTTCTAGACAGCTTATTTAAGGAAAGGTTATTGAAAAGAGACTGTTTTATCTTCCAGTACATTTAGAGATGGAAGAACCAAAGTATGGAAAGCCACATTAGAATATAAGAAGTCTGTAAGCAAAACGTTGAAAAGTCATGATATGTCACAGAGGAATTTGTGTGATAATTGTATTTAATTCTTGTGTAAACACATGCTGGTTTTGCCTTCACTGTTGAAAGAAAAGACTATTCAACACTACTTTTTTATGTCGATTGTGATTCCTGGCTTCATGATGCTCAAGCCCTGCAATGAAAAAATAAATAATATCTTTCTTAGATTTTTATTTGATGCTCCATTAGATTTTAGTTTGTTTCATAAAGCTTTATATGCTACCTATTAAGAAAACTTGTTTACCAAAGAGGATTATGATCCCCCACTTTACTAATGAGTAACTGAAATGGAGAAATCCATCAGTCTTCCAGTAAGTAATTCACCAAGTTGCTGGCAAAGAAAGGGATAAAAGCCAGATGTTTATGAAAGTTATCTTTACCTTGCAGCTGATCCTACACGTATTCACTGCACACTATATACCTATTTCCGTACAAGAAGCAGTAGACGTCATTCTGTTTCACAAGACATCATACAGACATTACAAAGTGTAATACACAACTCTTTATATCCTGGCAATTCACTGTGCAGCTTAGACATAGGCACCAAGTGTGTTCAGTGAATTAGGCAGTGATCCCACAAAAATAATACACAGTTGCTGCGCGATTAAGAATGCTACTGCAATGCACATACCGCAGGTGACTGTATAAAATAACTGAAAGAACTTCAGTTTTGATATTTTCTGGCTTTTTTGATGATTCATTTGAGTTATGTCTAAATATTACAAAGAAGCAATATGTTAGACATCCCTGAGCAGGTAAGTTTACAATTACTTGGAGCAGTGTAACCTCTGAAGCATAGCACTGCACCTGGGCAATTAGCTCAGGCGTAACTTCACTCTGAAGCAGCTTTATTGCTTCCAGTTCCAGAGCTAGCTCATTTAGTGCCTGTTTAGGAATTGCTCTGACAGGTACATGCTTACATTTTGTTTTCTGTGGAAAGGGGAAAAGAAGAAAATACTCCTTTGTGCCAAGCCTGATGTAGGTAGCTAAGTACTCTCACCTCCTTCTACAAATTTTGTAGGGAATCAGGACATCCCCAAAACCCTGGCTCCTCAGAACTTCATATTCCACTGTTTCCTGTTAGAGCTAAAATTCCACTGAACTTTCCTGTATGTGCATATGCACATCTAGCAGAATCCTGAAACACCATGGATTCAATGGAAATTTCCCGTCAGTTTATACATGCTGTCAGAGCCAGCTATAATAAAGAAACCACAAGTTACTTGCTTTAATCTTCAACAGAACACCAGGGTTTTGGCAGGAGACACTTTCATCAGAAAGTTTATAACTAACAGTTGGGGATGTTTTCCACTAACAGTCATATGTCAAAGGTAAATACAGTTTAATTATGGCTTGTGTGTTTATTCTTTAATAATGAATTTGATTTCACTAAACATATTTAGTAATCAGGGAAAAAATATATTCCCTTAATTTTCATCATCAACTTACAATTAACTCAGTTAGATCTCAGCTTTCTTCCCTGGAAAATATTTTCTCAAGCTACTCACATCCATAACTTACTTTTTCAGAATAAAACACTGGAGTAAGCAGCTGACACATGATTATTAAGTAATATACCTTAAAAATATTTTGCAAGGATAGGTTGTCTTTTCAAGTACCAGAGCTCTAACTTCCTCAGCAGTTTTCATGCTGTTTCTCTGTCTTTAATTTTTACTGTTTCTACTGCTACAAAACTTTTCTAGATTCACAATATTTAATTCTATATTAAAAAAATGTGCACTGAAAGTGGGAAAAGAAAATTACTTCAAAAATTCATATAAAAAATCTTGAAGCTCATATTGGTGATTCTTTCCTATTTACTTTCTTCCTTATATTTCCAAAAGAAATGTATTCCACCAGCGCACTGCTAGGATGACAAAAACAATGCTACATTCTGTGCCTTCTCAATTATTCTTTTGTCCATTTATAAAGAAAAAGCCCAAGAAAAATGATCCATACAAAAATAAAGGAAACTTTCAATCAGCAAAATAATTTGCCAAAGACAACAGTGTAGTCAGATCAGTCACAGCTTTTCAGAGAACTGAAGATTTCAGTAATGTTATTTAAGTTTTAACATTAATGAAAAGTCTTAATTCAACCTTTTTGTTGAGTGGGCCAAGTGAGCTATTTTAACAGATCTGAGTCATCTGCTTTGTGCCTTGAGCTTGCTCCCTCAATCAAAATGTATATTTTACTAGGAATTTTAAATTATAATAACTTGCATCAGTTTTATACAGGAAGGAACTATCTGGCTCATCAAATCAAGTCCCTGCTATCACAAACAGATATGGCCTTTTATCCCATTAATCTATGGGTATTTAGATGCTTCAGAATTTGTGAATATTAGAAATCATCTGACTTTTTCCAAACCATTCTTGTTCAGGGCCAGTTAACAATATTGACACCCGTTATAACAGCTCCTCTGTCAGCCTGGTGTTTTAAACTTCTGATGTTTTTATGTCATGGTATCCTGCAGTCAGCCTTCATTCTTCTAGGCTGAAAAATATCCAAGCTCTTTCAGCACCTCCTCTTTTCCTTCCCCTGATCATCCTAGTAGTCTTCCTTTGTACCTGATCCACTCAGAATTCTTTCCTGAACAGAAACTGATCCTCAGCAGTTAGTTTTATAAATCTTTTATGGTTTAGGTCCCTGTTGTAGTATGTAAACTTTTGGGGGTTTTTGTTTGTTTGTTTGTTTGTTTTATTAAGAGACTACCTTCTCTGATTTGTTATTAACTTCTTTGATGATACTTGCAGTTCTAGGTGCTACCTTTTCCATTGACTTCATGGTTCCCCAAATTTACAATGTTTCTTGACAAATGCACTGTAAGACTCATACTTATCTTGGAAGGTAATTCCAACCCATGCAGTACAAAGACAGAAGCTGTATCACTGCAAGGTGACATTTAAGGGAAGGGAGAGCTGCAGGATAAGCTAGCCAGTGAACAATACATACAATTTCTAAAAAACTCTGAAAAATGCTCTCTGTTTATGTCCTGTTTAAAGATTTTTGGAATCTTTTCTCCAGAGCCTGAGTACACCTGCAGGAACAGTAGCAGGTGGTTTCTGGGAGGAGAGCCAGGCACAGAGACTTGGAAACAGGCTGCAAAAAAGCCAAGCAGGAGGCAGATACTTCAGTGTAGCAAAGATGCTCTCTCATGTTTGTTTTTATAGGTTCAGGCATCTAACCTTTTTCAGCTGGATCACAGCTGGTCTCTCTAAAACAACTTTAAATCAATGTATCGGTTAACAGGTTCAATGTCTTAGGGGGGTAGAAGTGCCTGAAGGTTTGGAAGGCAAGATCCACATAGCAATCCCAAAGCAGTGCAATCAAAATTCTTGCAGCACCATATAATCTTGCTGACACACCTTTCCCCCAATAACCTCTGCCTTTAAAACATTGTCAAAGTCCAGCAAAGCATATTACCCTCTCAGTAGACTTCCATTAAAATGTTGCATGCCTCTTTGAAAGCCTAAATGGTGGAGTTTTAGTGTCAATAACCAATTTTTATTTCCATTAAGATGTGATTGCACTAGTCTTTGCAACACAGCTGCTCTATTTCCTACATCCTCATTAATTACTTATTATAAATTTACATTTTATATTGTCACATTTTATGAAATACAGTCTGTAAACCCCTGCTGCTTTTAAATCCAGCTTATGCCAATTTGTACTGTCAAATGCTTGAGTCTCAAAATGAATATATGCTTTATTTATAGGAAGGATCAATACTTTTTTAACTTGCAAATGTTGAGAATCACAGTTTTTGCACTGTTGGTATATTGTTTATTTTCATAGAGTTATTGCTTTTGTTTCCTAAAATAGGATCTGCCCAAATCAAGGAAAAAAAAAACCAGAAAGAATTCTATTTGTTACTTTTATTTAATAAAAATTTAAAGCTAAAAGCTGCTTAGCCACAAGGGAAGCAGTGCAGACCAGTGATAAAGCCAGTAGTCTCTATTTTTAAAGCAGTCTTTTTTTTTTTTTCTGTAATACTGATGGCCAAACTCAAGCTTTAAGTAACAGTTCCCCTTGTGACCAGGCTGCTTTCAACTTTTCCATTTTATTAAAAGAGCTAAATTGTGGGTATTCCATGCGACTAATTTGGAGCTCAGCTGTTGTTGTTGTTTTTAAATAAAAAATGAAACTCAGAACTGGTCTAGTCATCAGGGAAACAGCACGTGAAGTTAAGTTGGAATAACCCATACTGTACTGGGACTACAGAGTGTTTGTATAACATTTGCTACGTGGGAAGTGTTTGATTATTGAAACCTGTCAGAAAGTGAGAATATGCATGACAGTAAATACTGGCTTTTATCTCTTTGCTTATTTGATTGTTATTGCAAAACACTTATTTTAAAAAGTCATTAAAAGTACAATCTTAAAGTGCTGCTGAGATATGTTTGCTATCATCTGATTTGCCTTCTTCCTCCTCTTTGAAATACTGTAAAATATATTTTCATCCCAGTAATTTGGAACTAGCCATAAAAAAAACCCATAAACCCACACATGTTCTCAGAGCTTCATAGTCACTTAGGTAATTTTGTATAAGAAGTATTAGTTCAGGAGATAAAACAAAGTTGTAAGCAACCGTTTTTTCATCATCCTATAATTTCAAAATAACTCCTTAAAACAACAGAATTTGCAATGGTTTTAGGCTTCGGCTCGCACACTGATTCTGAGCCAGAGAATACAGAGAATACTTCATTCAGAAATGAATTTCAACCTCAGCAAGGATGTGTTGGAAGTAACTGTGCAGAGCAGTTCTACAGATCCCACTGAAGTTCAAGAAAACACACACTTAAGAAGTAAGCAATAACTATGATTTCTTTTACTTTCAATCATTTACCTATATTGTCTGATACCTTGCTTGAAACATCTGTCATCAAAGTACAGTGAAGCCAGTGAAAATTTTGGTATAAACAATTTTTCCTTAGAGATGCATTTTCCCCACATAACAATTCATTGGTATCTAAAACAGCATACTGAGAAGAAGCTACAAGCACATTCTGTTAGACACAGGGGTGACACGAGTTAATTTCATTGCTGTCAGGAGATATCTTGATGGGTATATATTGTGCGTTATCGTGAGTTGCCACAGCTGCAAGGGATTATGTCTCCTACTAATAATGGCATAATAGAATACCATAACTTGTCACAAGATTTCAAGTCAGCTATGAAATTAACCTATTTCATCACTCTACTGAAAAAAAAAAATCTCTACTGATTTTCTCCCCTTTTTTTTAATGGGACTTTGGTGCTCTTGTAAATAGGAAACTTTCAAGGAACTGCGGAATGCCTTCATTTATTGAATAAACCTTGCATGTAGTTTCCAAAATTCACTCATCATATTCTGTGTACACAGATAATATGAACCACAGCACAATTTTATAGAAAATGAACAATTAATATCTTAAACCAATGGCAATTAAAGAAGTAAAATCTACCCTCTGGCCCATGTCACATTCCCCACATGGCAAGATAAAATGTCAGTGTTTCCTGCAGCATCCTTTGGAGGCCATCAAACTTCACAACACTGAAGAATGACTTTATTAAGAAGTTCTAAAAGCATCACACCTGACCTTAATTTATAGTTCTCAATTCTCTTTCAGCAAAAAACTTAGGAAGATAAAAAAGCATCAGCCAAGAAGCTCATTCTTAGAGAACAAGATGGTTTTCACTCCTGGATGAATTTTGTACCCATTTAGAGAACCTAATCAGCTCAGCAAATATCGAGAGGTGTGCTACAGTACACACCAGGGAGGCTCTAGAATGTACCTGCGGGAAGGAGAGAGCACAACTACTACCTCCAGTGGGAGTAAGCCATCAGGCTGTGTCATGCCATCTTGTCTAATCAGTGGCTGTTTAAAACAGAAGTGATTTTTGAAGATGGATGGGTCCAAATTGCTACAGGCCACCAGGTGAGAAACTGAAAGAGCTCTGTATGTAGCCACAGCTAAAAGGTGAAACACTGAAATTCCAGCATTGAGAGGCACACCAGGTATTACCACAGTGAAGTCCCCCACTCAAAACAATATTTGAAAACCACTTAAGAAAAGAATAACTGCTGCTGGCCATTTAAAAGCACCCAGACATTTAAACAGTTGGTTTTACCGTGAAAAGCAAATTTAAAAAATTGACAGTAATGGAGAAATAGCTTATTCATCTCCTCCTAAGGTTTTCCAACTAATTTGGCAGCAACAGCTCTGTTTTATCTGATTTGAACTATAGTTCCACTTTCACCATGGCCGTGACTGTACAGTTCAGATCAGATCCAAAAGAAGCGTTTACAACATATTGCTGAATCACTCTAACAAGCCAGCATGTATATCAAATAGAAGGAACAGAGTATCTTGCATAAGACCACATCGAGGCAAAAGAGCAATCAGCAGCTACTACCCTCTGGTTGTTTCCTGAGGGAAAAGAACAGCTCACTCAAGTGCCTCTCAATAATTCTTGCCAGGGTTTCCAGCAAGGTCAACAAAGCTTCATGGTCAATGGCTAGTGAGAGTGAAAGGATTAGCAAAAGCATTTAATTTTTGTCCACTGATGACAGCAGATCACTGAGCAATAAGATTTCCTTTCTTACTCTCAGGGTCATGTAGATGAGCTGTTCCTGCTGAAGTTGCAGGAATTAAACCTAGAAAATATGGTTTGCAAAATTTAGGGAAGAAGTTAGATTTGATTTTAATTGTTTAGCAAACCCCAAGAGCTATAGTTCATAAATTAAAATGTTTTGTGAGCACAAACATTAATTGAGTTATATGTGCTTTCTGAAATCTACTGTCAGTTGGTTCTTGAAAAGATTAATGTTCTTGTGATTTCTTTGTATGCATGTCTGAATTCTCCACTTGTCCCTGTGGGTTCTGTTTAGTGGCATTTAGATCCTCTGATGGAACAGATGACTTTTTGCAGCTGATAGTGTTTTAAAGGGATCAGAAAAAAACTTATTGCTCTGACCCCCCCAGTCTGAAAGAGGAACTAAAAATGCAGACGCAGGTAGAAACTGCTATTTAATGTTTTCATTCTGTTCCTAAAAATAGGCTTATTTTCTCTGATGAGAGAGGTCCGAGCCTTGCCAGAATCTTCCTAAAGCCTGTTGAAGGCATAGATTTCCCTAAAGGCTTTTGTTTTCTTTCTTTGTTTAGCAGAGAGAATAATATTTCTCGGGAGGGAGACAGGCAGAGGTAAGGAAATGCTGCTTATGGTGGTGGTGGTGGTGAATGCACATATGTTCTTTGTTTTCCCATCTTCCCATTTGCAACCCAGGGCTTGCTCTAAAGTCATCACAAACTGTCATCCACTACCTTTCACTACCCTTCCCTTTGGTAGTGAAAGGAATTTCTACCTTAGTAACACTGTTCTTTCCTTTGCCTCTTCACAGGCAGTCACAGACACAACTTTTCATATTTTCATGACGTTTCTATATTAATAATCTGGGAATTATAAATGCTTTATAGGTTTCTCTGGCCAGGTCTGTGGAGGGAACATCAACAGTAACTTTGTTTAGAAAACTCTCAAGAGGCAGACGGAACACTGCTCTTTTTAAGACTTGAGGGAAGTCTGAGCTATCATGAAAACTTTCTTGGGTTTTTTTAGGAAAAAAATAGTGTCTCTTCACTTAAACTTCATCTATGTCCCTTATTCTTCCTGTTCAAAAGCTGCTCACAAAGCATTAGTTTTAAAAAGGCAATTAAAAATTATGGTTTAAATTTTTAATTAATATGCATTAAAATACTTGGTGTTTGCTTAAAGGCTCCAAGTTATACTACCATATCTATTGTTTGGTCATTTGATTTTTTTTTTAAATGAGAACCTTGCAATAAATTTTTTGTCTCCATTTTACCAGTGGGGAATATAATTAAGAACAGAATTCAACATTGTAAGGACTTCTGGGTAATTGAACTGAACATCTTCAGCTGGATTCTCAAAAGAGAAGGACTTCAGCTAGGTCAGTAAAAGATACTGGGTGGAGAACTGTGGTCTGAAGGACCTTCAAGTGCTCAGTGGGACTGTGTTGGAAGCAGAAATTCCCTGGGCTCTGCCTTCTGTATTCAAACTGCAAGATAACCTTCTTCCTTAAATACATAAATTACAACAAGAGGGTGTGAGATCAGCCTTAGATAATCCTAGGAGAAGAGAAGAGAAGAAATGGGATCTCCTGTGAGAAGCAAGAAGACGAATTGTGCAGTAAGTGAGCTAAAAGCTGCCTAATAGCAAAATTAATAGAAAAAGTACAAAGGCTTTTTTTACCCATCAATATGTGTTTAATCATAAAACAAAATATACAGGCAGGTTGGCTGCCAGTAGAGAGCATTATGTAGAAATATAGGCCTTGTGTATCCGCATTTCTACTCAATGGACTTATACCATGTACAGAAGGCCCTTAGATTCATGCTTCTTGCCAAGTCTTTGAGCAGCTTACTTTCAGCAGAAACCAATCAATTTTATGAAAGCAAAATGCAAGTCATCCCCATTGACAAGAAGCCTAATGGCAGACCATTGCCCTTTTCACTGGCAATAACAATATTCCCCAAATATTAGAGTTCAAATTAAATACACACATGTCCAAATATGTAATTTCTCAGAGTTTAAGGTGGTTAATACCTATGGTTAAATACATAGGTCCGAGTCAGTAACTGAGACCACACCCCTGAGCAGCATTTTAAAAGACAGATTTTAATTATTAATGCAGGGTAGATATAATTTATTGTTACCATTGGCACTCTTAGAAGCCATTTCATTAAATTTCAGATATCAACAACAAAATGAGTAACGACCTAATTAAATATAGCACAACACAAACTCTCAGTGGGTCTAAGTCTTGTATGGCATACAAGGCTAAACAATGGAGCAGGCAAAGGAGTCCCTGAACACAATCATAAGTTTGTAAGAACCTGTCAACTCAGACCCATCAAGAAACTCAATATTATTTTCTAAAATGGATTAAGCAAACCATCTAATAATTTCCTTTCTCCTCTAAGGTTTAATATATTTTAATTGATGTAATTCTGCATGTGAATGTCCAAAGAGGACTTGAATATAGTTGCACTGTTTTATTTAAAAGATGTATCTTTAGTTGAATTTGGATTGAATGACCTGAATGTTCCTCTTTCTCCCCATTGGAAGCTTTAAATAAACAATGTCTTAAACTACATTTTGAGAAGGATAGGAAACAGCTTTGGGCAGTTCCCTTCCTCTTCTCCTCTTTGATGCTGTTGGGCCATTTAGTACTTTCCTCCCTTTCCCATGCTAAGACTGTTGCAGAGGGTTGTCAGAAGCTTTCTTCAAGCACAAGGAGAATCACGTGATTTCTCCTTGGGGTGTAAGATGAAGCCCATTGAAGCAGCCTGTTTGTTTTCTTTCTCCTGTTGTGCTGTACCTGAAGTATTGCAAAATTCTTAAGAGATGAGCTGAAGTTTTTCCCTGTTCTTTTGTTTGAATTACTTTGCCCTTTCCAAGATTCAGCTTGTGCTGAAGTAATAAGAACGTACTTTTTCGCCTCATCCATTTGTGAAACAAACACAAAACAAAACAATACCATAATCTAGATCACAATACATGTGTTTCACATATTTCACATTCACCTCAGTCAAAGAGCCCGAGAAAACAAAATAAAAGAGCAATTTTCTCTTTCATTCAGAAGCAATAGTGATATTGCAAGATGACAGGAGGGATTTCTTGTATATTATGTGAAAAGGGATAAAATTTGCAAGTTAAAAACAAAAAACCTGATAATTTTCAGGTTTTTCTCAGACACTATAAATGTGATTGGCATTCAAAGCAATGCATTCTCATTGATCCCCTGCCTGGTGGAGAAAGACAGATATACACATTTCTGGTCAGACCATTTTGTAATTTTGTAGATTAATCTCACTTTTTAAAATTTTTATTTTTATTCTATTTTTTTTAAAATTTATTTTCAGGAGTTTATTTTTTTTCAACAGCATGCTCTTCTGAGAAACCCTGATTCTAGATCAGCCATTGCAACCTGAATGCATTTACAGTGAAAGCTGTGTGAGAATTCTCCCTGGGCTTCTGGGAATGCCAGATTGATTTGTGTTACTAGTGTTTAGTAGAGCAGTAGGTTACTACAAAAAGTGATTTTGAGATACGATCTTGAGTCGAAATCCATAGCTGTAGGGAGTGATACTTTGAACTAGGTATTTTTCCTGTATTTTGGGACCCTTAGATTGCCATCAATAGTCAAAAAGCACATAGTCCTAAAGTAATCCTAAGCTGTTACACTAAGTAGATGTGGAAACTCAATGCAGGTAAGATATTAAATTAAACATTAGAGAATTTTAATTTTTTTAGATATTATTTACTGAAACCTGGGGTAGGAGAATGCAGTGAACTGAAAATACCAAGCAAGGGACAAAAATCCATTTGACAAATCAGGTCACTAAGGAACTCTCTGAGGCTTTAGCTGTTGAAAAGATTTAATTTTTTAAGACAAGCTTTTTTTCCATCATGCTACAACATAACCTTTCTTTCTCTTCTGTCCCACTCAAGCTGCTATACTTTAGGATCAGTTCACTCTGTTGAAAACCCATTGTAAAAATGTCAGGGTTCATATAGCTCATTGCTATAGATGACCTTGTAGTACTCTTTGCTCTTACATCACTTCTTTTAATTTCACCTTCCATTAATCATCCTTATTTCTCTCTAGTTATAATACATCTATTATACTGTTGTTGGATTTTTTTTTTTCTTTCCTCTGAAGATTTTTGGTCTGCTGTTTTTTCTTGGTCTTTCTAATCTTTTCCTTTTTTTTTCTCCTTTTTGTTTGTTCTTATTTACTCTTTTTGTCTCAGACACAATTATGTTTTCTTGTAGACAATGCCTGTTACATTGTCTTATAGACAATGCCTGTAAAAATGTGTGATTAAAATTTGTGCAAAACTTATGTTCAACCTACAACATGGAGCAGTTCTTGGCAATATTATTGCTATACAAATTTTACTTCATCTTGCCTCACTTATTTTCACGTAAATTCCCCAATGTGAAGCAGAATCCCTTGTTGTACTCACCACACTTCTAGCTTAGCATTCTATTTCTAATCCATTTTTGTTTTTCCCATCCTATTACATGTACATTCTCAAAGTCAATTTGTATTCTTGAGGAAACTCTTTTGGACCTTTCTTTTCTAGTTAACCTAAAACACCCTTCCAAATCATATTCTTTTAAACAACTTTCTTCTTTCTGTTATTCTTTCACTGACATAAGTTTTTACTAGGTATTTAAAAATTTATATCTACAATTTTGTTACACTTTAAAGCTGTATTTTTTTTCTTTCTTCAATTCTAACTATTCCTTCTATCCTTAAATGCCATAGTCTGACATTTTCCTTGCCTTTTTAGTAGTTATTTTATCTCTGCTTTTAGCTAAACACCATTTAATTTTTGCTTATAACTCTCTGGTAAAAGTTCACTGTGTTCTCAAAATCTGAAATAAAATGATATATTTTTATTAATTTCCCAAGTACATAATTAATATTTTTATGTATGATTAAATTGAGTTCACAGATATCTACCAGTGGACAAATACCAGTGAAAAAATAAAAGGAAGGAGTAAAAAATATAACATTATACATTTCTTTTTAAATTGTTGCAATTCAGAGACTACCTTATCTGATTCACATCCTATTGTTAGAAAAAGATTTTCATCAACTCCAAATTTACCTCAATATTATGGTATAAAATCAGAAATCACTTTAAGTGCAATTGGAAATATGTGCTGCCTTTCTATTGTATAATAATCTTTAATTCAGATGAGTTTGGTTTTATACTTATGATTTTCATTTCCCTTGAGCAACATATAACTATTTTTCCTTGCTAACCTCCCAAATATCAGTGTAAGACTTTGATCATAGTGACATAAAAACTCAGTGTACTCTGTAATTTATTTTCCAATCTGAAATTGAGAAATCCGTTTTAATGTTGATTCTCTGACCTATAAATCTATCACCTAGAAAGTACCTTGCAAACATTTTCTTCCTTCACATAGTCAGTCTTTTTAACTCAATTTGAATCTTTTGTTTAGTAAATAATAAATGGAACTTTTCTGGTTACAGAAAAGATTGCAGCACACATCTAATGTGATGCTTAACCCAAGTGTCTTTCCTTTTCTTTTTGCAACTGTTAATTACCCTTGTCCTATTACAAGTCTAGTTACTCCCTGATCTGCCTACACAATTCAATTAATATCAGCTTATACAAAAACACAAGCAGTTTCACTCTACCTTATGTTTGATGTTTTTCCTTCTTCTTATGCTCCTGCCACATAACAGCCATTATTAATGATCACTTCTTCAGTGCCACATTTCCTGGAGATTTTAAAGTGGTTACTTTCTCAACACCCTCCCTTAAGAAATCCTTAAGTTTTTATGTTTTTTTCAAATTCCATTGTTAACTGTCATGCTATTTCTAACCTTCTATTTCTTAGTAAAGTTCTTGAAAAAAATATTCTGTTCTTAACTTCCCAAACACTTTGTTAATAATAATCTCATTGATTGTTTCCAAGTAGGGTAGATTTTCATCTCCAGCATAGAACGAAACTGTTCTATTCCACTTACAAGAGTTGAAGATCTCTTGAAATCTTACCTAGTGATCATGGTTCTTTTCCCTCCTCATTACTTTAGATGACAGTATGGCATTTGGCAATAAGAACTTAATAATTTATTACAGTACTACAGATCATGAGATATTTCCAATTCTTGACAACTTCATTTTAATGGTAGCACTTTTTTCCTGTAGTTGTTATTTGTCTCTTTTTTTTACTGTTGTCATTTTATTTTATTCACTTCTGTAATATATTTGATCTGTTAATTCTTTTTTTTTTTTTCCCTTCATTTGCAGCAGTCCTGCAATTACTGGAATAATATTATAATGACAATAACATCGCACTTTGACATTTGAATTTTTAATTAAATTACTGATCAACTCTTAACTGCATTTTTTTTTACCAAGTACTACTTAGAGATGCAAAGGAAGTTCAGCCATTGATCTCAGAACTTAATTTTGTATAAGTTACTTTCATTTTCATACACTTCAGGAACAGCTTGTGTTCCTCAAAGAAAATTCTGCAAATTAACATACTGTACTTGCATGTCAGCTCACTTGCACAGCTAATTAAATATTTCTCATGTGCATTACAGATGATGACTACTTCAGTTTATGTTTCAGAGATGTTTTCCAACATTCTGTGATTTATTTATAGGTATATCTATGGCACTAATCATTGGAGTATTTGAGCACATAGAAATGATTAAAGATACATCAAAATTACTTCTGGAAGGTACCACTTTTCTTTCTCTGCTTTGAAGCTGTTTCTTTACCATAATCTTCTGGAGAATGATTCCTCCTGTGTTCAGTGTGATTACTACATACCTATTGGGGAATGCCAGTTAATACAGATATGCCTTGTAGCGAGCTTGAAAGTCATGTGAAAGAGGCTCCACTTGTTTGGGATCAGCTTCATAGGAATTTGTTTCTTATTACTAGCCTGTCGCTGAGAATGCCCTCCTTTCCATTGTCACAAGATGAAAACCTGGGATCTATCAGCCAAGTATCCCAAATGAGTGCAGCAATCACACTGAGAAATTGTGAAAGACAGTGCTTGAGATAAGTGGGCTTCAGCCTTTCATATGTTTGATGAGGGAAGGGAAGGGGGAGGAAGAAGCAGGACAAGGTTTTCAAGATACATAATTTTAGTATGAAGAACTCTCTAGTTTCTCTTTATCCTCACTCACATAGACTTCAGTTCCATTTTGAGGCAAAATTATTCTCTATTAATATTTAAAGAATCAAGATTTTGGCCACAGTACTTAGGTAAAAGCAAAACCTATTTAAGGAAATTATAGACAATGTTAAAAATTAATTCCTCAAATAGATCTTGTGATGATAATTGTCTACTTCTGAACACACTGCCTTGAGGGAAAACAGAACTGAAACTCAAATATTTTTTTCTCTCTAAAAAAGACTACATAAATTGTAAATTTAAAAAAAAATGGTATTTATATCTATTTTAAAGTTGTCGTATTTCTATTCCCCTTCTGTAAAACCCTACACTAAAATTCTATATCGGTTATGGTCCCTCTGGAGTTTCCATTTCCCAAAAAGGAAAAGACAATTTTTTTTTTTATCAGGAGTTGAATTTTACTTGTATACTGTGTTGCAACTTATTTGAAGAGGGGAAAAAACGCCCAACCTGATAAAGTTCAAATTTGGTTGTGTGTAAATTTATTTTGACTTAGACTACAGATTCTATACATAGGCTGCAAAAGGTGTGCAGGCATATCCGTGACTTTATTCTAAAGTCTGTAGGACCACAAAATTTCTTCAAAATTTTTCAGGATCCTATTTCAGCATGGCAGACAAGCAGTAACAAGAAAAAGAAGTGTTAAAATTAAGCAGATATTGCAGGTAGATTTGCAGCAGTATTTCCTCTGACCATTTTCCCATGCCACAGCTTACTGGACATAGATGCAAGATTCTATAGTTTTAATGAACAGTTAACGTGCTAATGTAGCAACAGATGAGCAGATATTTTCAAGAGGCAGTTACTGTAGAGACCTCAAAAACTAAGGTAAATTTCAGTGACAAACCATAGGTAAATTCATTTCAAGTTATTCAAATGGCCATAAGCCATTAAAATTTAGAGGACCTCTAGTCAGAAGGCAAAACAACATGAACGCTCGTGAAGTTTATCTTTGAAATGATAAGTCAAATACAGATTTTATTCAAACATGTAAAATATGTAATCGCTTGGAGTGGATTGTTCCATTTCATTTTCAAAAGGACAAACCCATCCTGCTTTGAGATTTTGTTCTTTGTTTGGCTTTTTTTTCTTTTTTTTTTTCTTTTTTTTTTCTTTTTTCTTTTTTTTTCTTTTTCTTCTCTAAAAAGCTTTAGCAATATGAATAGGAAGTTTTTTATACTTCTTATTCACAGGTACCCCAAAATGAAATAGCACTCTTTCCCTAGTCCTGCTTCAAGAACCATACAGCTCTTATCATTAATATAACAAAAACTGCATGTAGGAATGCATAGTAAAACAGGTTATTTCTTGCAGCTCTACATATTAGACAAAAATAAATCAGATTCACTGTGGTAAAAATGTGTTGAAAAGAATGTAGTATATCACTTTCAAGTTTGCATTATGCATAAAAAGTATGACAGCATCAAATACACTGTTAGAATAATGTGCCTATAATCTGAGCTAAAGGGAATACCTGAACGCCTGGAGTTTTGTTTGGTGGAATATCCAAAACCTGTTTCCTGCTGATTGTTCTTTGCTACAAGGACCTTAGGAGATTGGTTCTTCATTAAGTAGTAAAAATTTGCTGGCCCAAATGCAGTTTTGCATGGGTGGGAATGGGGAGAGATTAGGAGACATCTGGTTCAGATTGGGGTGTCTCCTGCTGTGTGTCACTGGTCAGACAGCAGAACCTCAGGAGCCTTTGCACAGCCAGCCTGTCCCCTGGGTCTGTGTGGAGGTGGCCTGACAGGCACTGGGCTGGGAATGAGTAAAGTGACTGTGACACTGTTGATGCCTTAAGTTTTAGCTTTCATGTTTTTCAGATTCTGCGCTGCCTAAGGGTGTAGTTCTGAGCCTCATATTAAGTGTTAGGAAGCTCTCTTCACAGAGTAGGTAGACAAAACAAATCTTTTTCCTGCTGAAGACCAAGGACAACTTTGAGGCTCAAAAGCATAAACAACGGTGGACTGAAGGGAGGAACAAGAAGGATGAGACCTCACAACCTGAAGCTGTAATTGAACAATTAAACCCCAATATGCCAAAGGACCAAAACTTTAAAAAATATAAGACCTCGTGATGGGTCACCCATTTTGTGACCATTCTAAGTCCACCTTTGTTGTGGTACATTCCTATTCCCCTTTGTTTCCCCATTGTTGGTATATCCCTAAAGTTGACTCAACCTCCCTCACCTGCCCATCACAGCTATCCCTACCTCCCTTTCCAGAAGGTTCTGTGTCCCTCCGTCTCTGATTGGCCCTGGATCTCCCTGTGTGTGCCCAATTGGTTGTAATCCCTAGCACCTCCCTCTGTAGACCCTGCCTGGCAAAGTCCCATTGGTCAATGTTTTGTACCTCCTCATGCTCCACCCCCGTTTAAAAGTTGCCGCACAGCAGCCCCTGGTGCCCTCTCCTCCTTGACTCCTTTGGGACAATAAATCCTGGAACATCAAAGAGAGAGTGCCTCCCTCGTGTCCTTTATCTGCGCCTTGACAGCTGTGGTAGCAACCTACGCTTAGAGTGAGGATTGTTATTGAAGGATAACAATAATTGGCGCCCAACGTGCTCAGGAGCAACCACAGACTGTCAGCTGCGTCCACCGTGGATGGGCCGGCTGATTCCAGATCGACCCCACGGACGACTGACACTCAATTTTGGCGTTTACAGTCTTGGAATCACAGCTACCTCGGTTACAGCAGGCCAATTTCTGTTTGGCAGCACTCCCGAGGACGGAGGCAGGACACCTTGCTGCACCAAAGGACTGTCTCCTGGATTCAGGGCTGTGGCAACAGCACCCTGGTTGGAGCTGGTGAGTTCTCTCATTCCCCGGGAAGGGGTGAGTGATTTCTGTGTGTGTGTGAGTGGTTGGGACCCTGTGAGTCAGGCTCTCCCTTCCACTGCCAGCTCCACCCTTTCTTACTTGCTTTCGCTTTTGTTCTCCTTTGCTGCTTGCCACAGGTGGGTAGTGTGACTGCTGATTTTAAGTGAAATCATGGGTGCAAAGCCGTCAGCACACCAACGAGGGATTTATCTCCAAGTTGTGGGTATCCTTGAGGGTGGGAACAAAAAGTTTTCTAGAGGGTTGGTAAAAAGATTTGTTAGATGGCTGCACCTGCATTTCCCCACAGTTTACCCTACTGACCTCCTCTCTATTCCCTTCTGGGACAAGATTGGTGTGAAACTCACCTTGTTACCCAGGGTGATAAATTGGCTTTCAAATTATTTCCTCTCTTCCATCAGGCTCATTTTAAGTGAAAGAGAGGGAGTGCAGAGACAGCCATCCACCCCAGTTCTTTCTTCCCAAACCCCACTCTCCCAGACCCCAGTCCCCACACCGGGGGAGGCGCGCAGGGCAGCCCACAAAGTGCAGGGTAGCCTGGAATGTCCTAGTCTCCCTGGCTCTCCACACCCCCCCCAACGCCCTTGCTCTGGCAGTCCTGGCCATGCTGCCAGAGACCCCTGCAGTTCTTTTACACCAGTTTCAACTCCCAAAGTTGTTTGTTTTGAGGTTCCTCCCCAATCCCCGCCTTTTCCCCATTCTCCCTCTTTGCCCCAAACCCCACAAAATGGCCCCTGAAGGACACAAGATGGAGGAGACGGCATGGTCGGCCCCCCCCTTGTGCTGCTTCTACCCAAAATCCCTTTCTCCCCTTACCCAACCCCTTCCTGCCCCATGCTCCGCCCCAAACTCCTCCTCCTCCTTTTTCCTTTGACTCCTCCTTCATGTCTGCCCCGCCTCCTGAGACACCTGTCCCTCAAAATCGTCACCCCACCTATGACTCCTCCTCCTTCCCTTGTGGCTCCTCCCCATCTCTTCCTACTTCCGGTTCCCATGCTCTCACTTCCGGTTCCCACGCCTTGGAGGCCAGATGTAACAAGCCAGGGGCCCAGAACCAGGAACAAGATACACTCCTTCATGTCGTTCCAGTTATATACAGTGATGGGGAAAGACACCTGCCCGAATGGGAGTCTTTCTCATTCCAAATTAAAGAAAAGCTTGCAAGAGCTCGGAGGGACTTTGGAAGGGACAGTGTTTTCTTTAAGAATTTATTTAAAGCTACTTTTGCTTCCAATACCCTCACCTCCTTTGACATCAAGGACCTTCTTTCATGCTTCCTTGAGTCTCCAGAGTATATGCTCTGGGAGGGGGCATGGAAGAGGTCATTGAAGGGGATTCACTCTGAGCTCCTGCAAAGCTCCAGTGGCGCCCTTGATGCCTTTGGCAAAGTCATAACATTAGATCACTTGAGTGGCAAGGGGGAATGGGCGGACCCGAAAGACCAGATGAGAGCTCTTTCCAAACGGCTCTTAGATAGTGTTAAAAGGGCAGCAGTCCAGGCTTTCGCCTCCCTACCAGCACAAGAGGCCCTGGCCAACTTTGCCGATATTCGGCAAGGGCAGGAGGAAAGGTTTATAGATTTTGTTAACAGGGTCAAGACCCTCATTGAGAAGCAGGTTGAGGACCCCAAGTTGCATGATGGATTGCTGCTCAACCAAGTAAAGACCAATGCTAACGCGATCTGCCAACAAGTCATCGTGGGTCTTCCCATCGATCCACCGCCCACATTGAGCACCATCATCGAAGCTTGTTCAGCCAAAGTACCCATCCTGGTCCGGGCAGAAGAGGAGAGGAAGAGGCAGTTCCTCCTGGCAGCCCCAGCAACTGTGACAATGCCAGCACCACCTCCAGGACAGCTGACACTGCCAGCTCGTCACACCTTCATCTGCTACCACTGCGGCCAAAGAGGCCATTTGGCCAGAAACTGTTTGGCACCAAACCCTAAAGGAGGAGTTGTCAAAGTTAATAAAGGCCAGGAGCCAAAAAACTGAGGGGGAAGCGCGAGCCCGTCCCGCACGAGGATAAAAATGGGGCAGGCTCAGAGGGGGGAGGTTCTGGGGGAGGGACGGGGACAGGACATGACACCCAAACAGGACATGACACCCTAACTGGACAGGACACACAGATCTGGCAGCCGCAGTCACCTTTCCCACTGACTGCATGTAAAAACCATCTTTTTAATTCCAGGAATTGGACATTGATCCCTGTGACCACCATCAGAGGAGATAAGGTACTTCAAGGTCTTCATTGTAAGTACCTTGTCAATGGGGACACAAAGAGCACTCCCCTGGGGATGGAGATCTCTCCGGCGACCATACCTGTGGACCCAGAGGGTCTCTTTCTTTTGGCACAGTGCGTGCAACCTCCATTCTTCCTAGCCACAGGGGAGACCATTGCACAGGCCATCCCAATCCCACCTCACATCACCGCGGATGACCATGCCCCAGAAGTGTATTGGGCAGAGGTTGTGGCAAGAACAAGCCCATCCTGATCTGTTATCTTAAACAAGGGTCAGAGACCCTCGGGATGGAGGGCTTGTTAGACACAGGGGCGGATGTGACGCTCACCCCCGCAAGGAGATGGCCATCGCATTGGGAATTGCAACTGTTGGCAGGCAAGATCCAGGGTATAGGGAACGCACAACGGGCAAAGATTTCTAAGGAGGTTGTGACAATTAAGGGGCCGGATGGGCAATTGGCTTCTTTACGCCCATTTGTTGCAGATTATAAGGTACCTCTGTGGGGCAGGGATGCCATGTCCCAATGGGGGGTTCGTATTGAGATCCCTAAAACCCCTCGGGATTTTAATTGTGGCCACTGAGGAGCACCCCACCCAGAAATTCAATTGGACTACTGATTCGCCTGTCTGGGTGGAGCAATGGCCACTGAGTTCTACCAAATTGAAGGCACTCAATGAGCTTGTGAAGGAGCAATTGGCTCAGGGCAATATCGAGCCCACTTTTAGCCCTTAGAATTCTCCAGTCTTTGTCATTTGGAAGCCGGGGAAGGACAAGTGGCGTCTCCTCCACAACCTCAGAGAAATTAATAAAATCATTGAGGACATGGGGCCCCTCCAACCAGGGATGCCTTCCCCATCGATGCTCCCACAAAATTGGAAATTGGCAGTTATAGATATTAAAGACTGTTTTTTCAAAATTCCCCTACACCCAGACAACACCCCGAGGTTTGCCTTCTCGGTTTCCACCATCAACTGAGAAGTCCCAATGAGGAGATTCCACGGGCGAGTCTTACCCCAAGGTTTGAAGACCTCGCCCACCATCTGCCAGTGGTACATCGCTATATAATGCAATCATATTGCATTGTATGGATGACGTCCTGATTTGTGCCCCCAGTGACAACCGACTGCAACTCATCCTTGACCAAGTGGTCAGCATTCTGACAACTGCAGGATTCACCCTCTAGGAAGACAAGGTACAGTGGATTCCCCCTTGGAGATACATGGGCCTGAGGATTACAAAGAGGACCATTGTTCCTCAAAAACTGGCTTTTAACCGTGATCCAAAGACCTTGGTGGATCTCCACTCCTTGTGTGGGACTTTGCAATGGGTCAGACCCTGGCTGAGTCTCACTACCGAAGACCTAGCCCCTCTCTTCAATTTATTGAAGGGGGGAGAGGAGCTAAGTTCTCCTAGGACTCCAACTCCAGAGGCAAAAGCCGCTCTGGAGAATGTGGAGAAACACTTAGAAAGGAGACAGGCACATAGGTGCAACCCTGAGTTGCCATTCAAATTTATAGTATTGGGACACATGCCGAATCCGTATGGGTTGGTTTTTCAGTGGGACCAGGACCAGAGGGATCCACTCCTGATCGTGGAGTGGGTGTTCCTCAGTCACCAACAGTCCAAAAACATCATAAGGCCACAGGAATTGATGGCCCAGCTGGTCTGCACAGCAAGGAATAGAATCTGGGAACTGGCCGGTTGTGACTTTATGTGCATTTATCTGCCGCTCGATTTGTCTAACGACGAATCGTGCCCCACACCTCTGACAAAGGGCCAGTTTGAACATCTCCTGCACAATCATGCAGCCCTGCAGGTTGCATTTGCGGGCTACAGTGGACAGGTTTCTGTCCATGCTCCAGCTCACAAATTGTTCAATGCAAAATTTAAATTAGTGCCAAAGGATAAAAGGAGCCGCAGGCCACTCAAGGCACTGACAGTTTTCACAGATGCGTCTGGGGCAACCAAAAATTCAGTGATAACTTGGAGGGACCCCAAGACTCAGCAATGGGAGGCAGATGTTAAGTACATTGAGGGATCCCCTCAGATTGCTGAGTTGGCTGCAATCGTCAGAGCCTTTGAGAGGTTTACGGAACCATTCAATTTGGTCGCTGATTCGGCGTATGTAGGAGGAGTAGTAGCCAGGGCAGAGCATTCTGTCCTGAAGGAGATTTCAAACAAAACACTGTTCGAGTTGCTCTCAAGATTAATCTATGCTCTCTCCCACTGAGAGCATCCTTTCTTTGTCATGCACATGAGGTCACACACTGATTTGCCAGGGTCGATTGCAGAGGGAAACAGCCGTGCTGATTCCCTAGCCGCTGCCCCTGTTGGGCTCTGTAGACTACCGAATTTGTTCCAGCAGGCTAAGTTGAGCCACCAAAAGTTCCATCAGAACGTGCCAGGGCTGATCAAGCAATTCCATCTGAAGCAGGATCAAGCCAAGGCGATTGTGGCCACATGTCCCCAATGCCAACAGTCTGCCTTGTCATCTCTGGGAACCGGAGTTAACCCCAGAGGGCTCCAGAGTTGTGAGATTTGACAGACAGACATCACCCATGTCCCAGAATTTGGCCGGCTGAAATATGTGCATGTCTCTGTGGATACCTTCTCCGGAGCAGTGTATGCCTCTGCCCACACAGGAGAGAAAGGAGAGCATGCAGCAAAACACCTGCTTCAGGCCTTCTCAGTCTTGGGAATCCCCAGGGAGATCAAAACAGACAATGGTCCAGCTTATGTCTCCAAAGCCTTTGCCTGTTTCCTGCAGGAGTGGGGTGTTGAACATAAGCGAGGCATCCCTCACTCCCCCACTGGTCAAGCGGTGGTTGAGCGAACCCATCAGTCACTCAAGAGGATATTGAAGTGCCAATGGGAGAACAGTATAGGGCTTTCCCCACAGGAACGCCTGTGTAAGGTTCTATTTACCATTAATTTCCTGAACCGTTCTTTTGAAAACATGAATCCTCCAGTTGTGAGGCACTTCTCCCCTCATGGTGGCCACAGAGACAAGGACCATCCACCGGTCCTCATCTGAGACCTGAAAAGCCGTCAGATCGAGGGACCATACCAGCTTGTGACATGGGGGCGTGGGTACGCCTGTGTCACAACTCCACAAGGATTGCGGTGGATCCTGCAAAAGTGGGTGAAACTGCATGTCCCCAAGCATCCAGTTAGACCTCCGGATGGTCCCAACAGAGTGTCTTGATCCGACCCTGGACAGTCCCAGGAGCGAAGCAGAAGGGCAAAACCTTTCCGAAGTCCAGCAGCAATTTATTTTAAGTATTAATTCTTTTATATTTATCCTTCCAGAGAGGAGCCAAGTCAAAAGATGGCACCTTTTCCCCACCTCGCTTTTCTCCTGCTGCACATGTACCTTCACTGTTTCTCCTTTCAAGCATGGATCATCCCTCAGTCTAAGACCCTGGGTGTAACAAGGGATGTGATCCACACTGTGCGTCAGGAGCTTGAAGAATGGATAAACAATCTATTCGCCAGCTGGGGACTCTCTGGATGGCTTTCTTCAATTTAAAAGACTATTCTTGAAGTTATTTTTGTCATCCTTGTTGTGATAGTTGCTTTATTTATTTTCAAATGGTCATGTATTCCCCAGTTTGTATCTTCTCCCCAAGTTAATGCTGCTGGATGTCCTGAGCTTCCCCCATCCTCCTCAGATTCCCATCTCCCGTCTCATGTGTTTCATCATTTACATCCCAATCCACAGTACTGCTCATAGCCCTTCTTTCTTTTCTTTTGAAAAAGAAAGGGGGAGATGTTGTGGTACATTCCTATTCCCCTTTGTTTCCCCATTGTTGGTATATCCCTAAAGTTGACTCAACCTCCCTCACCTGCCCATCACAGCTATCCCTACCTCCCTTTCCAGAAGGTTCTGTGTCCCTCCGTCTCTGATTGGCCCTGGATCTCCCTGTGTGTGCCCAATTGGTTGTAATCCCTAGCACCTCCCTCTGTAGACCCTGCCTGGCAAAGTCCCATTGGTCAATGTTTTGTACCTCCCCATGCTCCACCCCCGTTTAAAAGTTGCCGCACAGCAGCCCCTGGTGCCCTCTCCTCCTTGACTCCTTCGGGACAATAAATCCTGGAACCTCAAAGAGAGAGTGCCTCCCTCATGTCCTTTATCTGCGCCTTGACAGCTGTGGTAGCAACCTACGCCTAGAGTAAGGATTGTTATCGAAGGATAACAATACACCTTGGGTGTAGGCCTGGTCAGGCTCCTGCCCTGCCCAAGGTGTATCCTAAAGGCGTTTCGATAAATACCTGCTTTATTCTCTTGGTCTGTCCAATCTGTTTCAGGGCAGCCTTCCTAAGGCATCCACATTTCCTCCCTCTGGAGCAGCCATTCTTTGCTGTTAGGGGCAGCAGAGTATGGAACAAAGCTGAAAAGTACCTGATTACTGTAGAGAATGATTTAGAGTGATATATTAGGAGTAGGACTGGAAATTAAGGAGAAACCTGGAAAGAATCTGGACAAAATGTATTAGCAGGTTTCTAGTACCTGAAGAAAGGTCTTTCTGGGATCTAGTATTTCAGGGGCAAGTGTTAGCCTAGATAAGGTAAGCACAATTTAAGGGAAGGAGACAAGAAAAATAGCATGAAGTAGCAAATACAAATGATTACACTCTATCCAGTGCTTGGGGAAAAAGCAAGAGGCCAAGAAGCTTGAAGCATAGAGAGTTTTGTGTTATTCTAAACACAGTAGGATACCTGTCCATATAGCATGACTGACAGTAAAATTTTACAGGAAAAAAAGGAGTGCAAAATAGCTTGTCTAAAAATTTGAGAATTCTGTAAAATATTTGGACTGAGGGCAAGAGGCATTTTTGTTTGCGCTAGAATACTGGTATCCTAAAGATTTGGAGGCTTTATACATTTTTTTAATAACAGGAAGTAGAAGAACATATGGTGGCTCACTCAGGGTAAATTCAGAAAGAATCAAATCAAACCCAAGGGAGTAAAATTTCTTTTTAAAATACAAGCATGGACATGCACAAACACAGACACACACAGAGCATTGCCCAGAAAAAAGACCTCACTGATATTTTACAATATTTTTTGGCACTAAACTGTTTAGGTCTGATACACATATTTTAAAATTTATTGTGGCATAAATATACAAAAAATAGAGATTTCTACTAAACAGTCACACCAAGAAAGTGCTAGATACCAAATATTATCTGTATGAGCACCCTTTGTTAGGAAAATATGAGGCTTTTGTATTGCATTTGCTGTAGCAGACACTACCTGCACTTTGGTATGCTCAATTATCTGGTCTTAACAGCAGCATACTTTATTTTAATATCAACCTTTTACTACAGTCAGCAAATATTGTGTATTTTGTTTAAATTGACATGTCATATGTTATTATAAAATATGAAAAGGAATGATTGGTTTTTTTAGAGTTAGGCAGAATCATTTTACTGTGGTTTGGCTCAAATGAATAGCATATTTTCTTTTAGACAAGCCTCAAAAAACGTATGAGAAAATAGAGCAACCAATAAAACAAACATTAAAATGTGAAATATGAACTAATGATTAATTGTTTACATTTTTATTAAATTACTTACAGATCTGACTGCATCTTAACCTCCTCTTGGACTGGAAAGTATAAATAATCTTTTTATGAGATGGTTGATAACTCAGATAATACAGGTATCAGTTTTCATGCATATATACAAATCGCCTTTGCACTCTGTATACCACTTTATGTGTGCTAGCCAAAACTGGTTGTCAAGATTTGTATTTAAAACAACCCCCCGGAAAAGCGTCATTCTTTCGGGGTCCTCACTGATTGTGGTTTTTTATATAATTATTTTAATGCTGAACTCAAGAGTAAATGGGAGTCAATCATCACAATCTCCTCATGAAATGAAGACAGTGAGATTAAAGTTGAAAATCTACTGTACTATTGAGTGTAGTTACTGATTATACCCTGGAATCAACAGTCAAAATACAGTGTGTAAAAACAGGCAGAGATTTTAAGACAAGCATAACTTCCAGTTGTCTGAATGCTGTTCTAAAACTTCATTCCATTTTCTGCTTTTGTTCAAACACTGGACAAATATGGACAACAGTTGTGAAAATAGTAGCTGGAGAAATATTACTGAATTATTAATTGATGTGACATTTACTCTAGTCTATTTATCAAGAAAGCTCTTTCTTGGTGACTTGTTTCACACTGGCAAAGCTGTATATATTTGTTATCATTAGAAAATGATTTAAAATTCTTTTACTTCCAACACTTATGTGCTAGAAAGATTGGTAGCTCACAGTATCTTCCTAAAGATGAGACATTCTACATGATCCAGTAACTTGCTCTTCTAGATATTTTTAAAAATGGAGAGAATAAAAAAATGATGTGTCAGGGAGCAGGCACAAGGACACAATGGTGATTGTTATGGAAAACACAAATCCATGATTTCTATATGAGATAATATTCCCAAAGGACTGGGAAGTAGTAAGCAAAATTGAGAATTTTATTGCTAAAAATAAGCAAAAATGTATCATTGTCTTTGGAAAAAAAAAAAAAAGAGAGAAAGGACAGAAAAATAAAACAATTTTTTAATAAGAAGTTGACAAAAAAAGCGCAAAATAGATAGCCTTTTATGTATGCCTTCTTTTCTTATTTGCATACTAGTTCTCCAAATTTTCAGCTATAATTGTTTACTTGTTTTGAGCAGTGGACCAGCATGGTTTATACCCTAGTACTCTCATCCATCCAAATTTCTATATTCGCTAACATATTTATAGGATATCCTTCCAGATTGGACTGATCATTCAGATATAAGTGATATTTTTCTAGAGGCAGACATATATTTTCCACCAGTATACATTTAATTTTATTTCTGTAATAAAATTGATCATGTCCTCAAAAACACCTTAGGCTTGTTGAACTTGTCTCTTACTCATGACTTTAATTCTAATAGATCTCCTTTATCCCATAAGAATTTGTTGTTGATAGGGATTTTGTTTGTAAAGAACTTCAGATGAGTGTGTGTTGAAAGATGTTCCCATACAGAGTGTTCTTTTTAGGAAGCATTTTCATTTTAAGGATTATCACACCACTGGGAATTCTGAGCTTTGTACACTTATAATCAAATCAACCCTGCTTCCTCTGAAAGTTTTCATCTCTCAGAAATATCCCTTTTGAGATTCATATTAGTGATTTTATCCACAGAGATTTTTTTACAGTTAAATTAAATCTTCATGAAAGTGCTTTTTCCTCGCTGGAGAGAAGAACTTGAAGGAACAGAAGACCTAATGCTCTTATATGTCCATTTCTGTCTATTTGAGTAGAAAGTGCATGAAAACTGTTTGATATCCCTACAAGCTTTCCATATAAGTAAAGTGTTGTGCTTTGGAAATAGTTAGGAAGCATATTGCCTTATTTTCATTTACTACTTCCAGTCTGTATTTACTCCCACTGGTGGCCCAGAATGTCAGTCCACGTCTGTTAGTGAAGTATTGCATGCAAGAATACTTTAAGTCACAAGTAGGGGATTTTTCTAATAAAAAACCACCACTCAAATCTCACCCCATCCCTCCCCAAGTACAGATATTTGAAAAAACACCTATTTCAAATACACATGTAGTTTATGTTATTTTTATAATATAGTATTTTAAAGATAACTCTGCCATCAATTCTTGCATGCTACCTGAGAAATAATGTAAGCTGATGAAGATACCAATCAATAAGGGAAGGGAAAGGGCAGGCCGGCAGGCAGGCAGGAAGGAAGGAAGGAAAGAAACAACATACAGGTCCTACATATCCTTCAGTAGTTCGGAGACTGCAATGCTAACATCAACATTGTAAAAACTTAATTTATCCACCAAGCTGGAATGCAATCTTTAGACAGGAAGTTGTCACTTTGAAATGGTTTAAATTCTTACAGTCTTAAATTATATGACTCAAAATGTTAAGTATTTTGTTGTCAAAAATGTCACATTAAGACAGACTAAAACCATTGCTACTGGTTTGAAGGGAAATCAGGCTTTCTCCTACATGTGACACCATGACGAGTCATGTTGCATTATTTAAGTTGCTAATTGCATCTATGCACATCAATCTGCATTGTAATTAATTTCAGATCATACTCACAAACTGTGCTTTGACTAGTCCTTTCTAATTCAACTCGCTGTTCATTCAACTACTTTTTTGCAAAGTATTTTTCTTTTCACAACACACTCTTACCACTCCATCATATCAACAAATATAACATTGTCTTTCTCAAATTCCAGTTTCTCTCAAGTATAAAATGTGCTACATTGCTCCTTAATTTCCCAGTACCGAACAGTGTTGAGAACCTTCAGTTGCTATGAGATGTAAAAGGAACAGAGAAGACTCAGCGTCTTGGAAAAATGAGCCCTCTAAATGTATATGAACTTATATTGGACATGAATTTTCCTGTTGTGCCACCAACTGATCAGCAAATACAAAAAAAAAAAAGGCATAATTCTTCTTGATGTTATTTTCTCAGGTTCTGAACATTGATATCATTTCATTGCACACCTTAATCAAAATAATGAGCACTGGAAAAACTTTTACTGTTCACTTCCCCAACTGAAATCTTGTTAATTTCTCCAGAGATGGCTTCTGTAGATGAAATCCTGCTTAGACATCTCCTGCAGTGCTGATTAGTTTGACTTGTTTGTTGCAGTAGACCTACTCTGACTTTCAAAGTCTCCCCACAGAGAATTGAGTAGACCCTACCATCACTCTCTTCTCAGATATCTCACATGGAACTAAGAACCAGAACAAGATCAAACACCATTAAAAATATTATGATCAGTTTTTATTTTGTCCACCAAAACCCAGCCTCATTTACTGCATAATACTGACTGTCTGTCCAAATAAAACCCAACAAACCCAAAGCCTGTTTAATATCTCTTTTCACCCTTACCATTGGTTTTTCACCTGACATAAGCCCAATCCAACACTGAATATAAAATTATTGATGGTATAATGGTCTTCTCTATGGTGTTCCTCTCCAAAAATCTAAAATGCTGTATGCTTGGGGTCTTATCTTCACAGCATGTAGGAAATATATTGCTATCCTCATTTTCTAACATCAATTGCATAAAGGAGCCTCAAAATAAACCACTAAGTTTGGGTGCTGTACCTGACAGGTTGAGTTTTTAGCAATAATAGCATTTGTGTAAAATATCATGTTCTCACAACACAATTCCTCCTAAAATTACTTGCAGCTAAAAGTCTCTTAGTTCTGAAGACAGGAGCAAAAGTTTCTCAGATTGGATAAAACTCAGTTGACAGCCAGCTGTAAAAGGTTTTGCTTTAAGGAAGTACCCAGAAAAACTTAATTATTTTGTAGTGAATCAAATCCTAGTGAGAGGTTTTAACACTGAGACCACTTTTTCTTTTCCTAGATTCTCCATTTTTGTTCTTATTTCTTGCAGTGAAGAAGACAGATTTTTGCCTCTATACAGGGCAAAATCCATTCATATGTTTTTTACACTATTGTGTCATGAGGTTGCTTGGCTCTATCTGTTTTCAAGATCTGCCTGGAGTGAAAATCAAAACAATTGTAAAAACAGAAGTCCTCCATTTCTAACTGGGAACGTATTTCAACGTGATGCTTCTGTGATATTGGAACACTTGATTTATAGTACCCTTACGAATATTTAATTTTCCCAAAACATGATGGGGGAAATAGCATTTTTCCTTTACAGACATTATCAGCCTCAGCATAAAAAAAGAAAGAAATTGTTAGACAATTAGAGTGATGAGTAACTAGATTTGGCCATGTGTTTCTATTGATTAAAGAAACTATGTTCTAGAATAATGAAGAAAGCTTTAGACTCATTAAAAATTATCAAAGACCATAAGCAGTGGTTCTCTACCAACCATATGTAGTTCAACAAGGTAAACTGCTGAATTCTCCACCTGAGATTGGGCAACCCTGGATGTACAGACAGACTGGGGAATGAGAGGCTGGAAAGCCATGCCACAGAAAGGCACCTGGGGGTCCTGGTCAGCAGAAAGTTGAATCTGAGTCAGCAGAGCCCTGGCAGCCAGGAGGGTCTCCTGGGGTGCATCAGGCACAGCATCACCAGCTGGGCAGGGGAGCAGATTGTCCAGGTCTGCTCTGCACTGGGGCTGTTTTGGGTGCCACAATATAAGAAAAATGTTACGCTGTTAGTGTCCAAAGGTGGTGGAGGATGGTGAAGGGCCTTGAGGGGAAGCTGTATGAGGAGTGGCTGATGTCACTTAGTCTGTCCAGCATGGAGAAGACTGAGGGGAGACCTCACTGCAGCCTACATCTCCCTCATGAGGGGAAGAGGAAGGTCAGGCACTGATCTCTTCCCTCTGGTGACCAATGACAGGACCTAAGGGAATGGCCTGAGGCTGTGTCAGGGGAAGTTTAGGTTGGATATCAGAAAAAGGTTCTTCCCTCCGAGGGTGGTTGGGTGCTGGAAGAGGCTCCCCAGGGAATTAGTCACAGCACCAAGCCTGGCAGAGTTGAAGAAGTGTTTGGACAATGCTCTCGGACACATGATGTGACTCTTGGAGATGGTGCTGTGCTCGGCCGTGAGCTGGATTTGATGACTTGTGGGTCTGTTCCAACTCAGGATATTCTGTGATTCTGTGATTCCATGATTCCATAAAACACAAAGAAAGAGCAATGGGGAAAAAAACTTTAGATAAAGAAAAAAGTTGCATGCATGCATAAAAATTATATCCTGACCTTTTCAATGATCAGTTTATGTCCAGAAGCATAAGAACTGATAAAACTTATTTTTGCAATATAACTAGAGATGTTATTGGACATAAATTAATCTGCCCTTTTGAAAAATTCAGCTATAATGTCTATATTCTATACTGTATAAGCTTTCTAAGTTTTAAAAAAGCAAAATGGCATACAACTGGTGATCTGTGCAGTCATATTTTTCATAACGTTGTATTTCCAACATGATTTATTTATCATTGCTTTACTACTGTATAGAATAACAGAGTATAATGCTTGCTAAAGTGTAAGTACTTACATAAACTCTTTTGTGCAGGACTTGCTTCTCCAATAAGTATATTGCTAGTACTGTATTAATTCCAGTATGCTGCTAAAATTATATCATGATAGTAATTTGGAAATTTCAAATAGCGCTCCTAATGTTTCAAAGATATTTTCAGTGCTACTTGTCATTCATTTTAGCCTAGTAATAATGGGTTGGGAAGTATCATCTGACAGTAAAAATCTTCATGAAAGTGAAATTATGAATATAATGTCTTAAGCAGTTAGGTTTGGTACTTAAACACACATTTCAAGTTAAATTTTGTGCATGACTAGTAGAGGTTCTTTTCAGAGTTTATTTTATACACTTCAAGAAACCTCTGGTCACTGTTCTGTTGCTCAGGTGCATCATGTCCTTTTTCTTCACTCAATTATGCAGAAAATGTCAGTTTTGGGGGTACTTGTCTAAATTTGAAGTTGAATGCCAACTTAGCAGACCTAAACTTCAAAATAATGGCATCAGAGAATCTTTTAAGATGGTCAGGGACATCTGAAGAACACCTAGTTTAGAGAGGAGTCAGAATGTCTTACCTAAGCCCTCAATTCAGAAATCAGAAGTAGTCTTTGTAGGGCTGAAGCAACCTGTTGAAACCCTGGAGGCTGAAAATTTCAGGCTTTCTGTGTTAAAGCGTACTGACCCTCGAGCAAATACTGCATTTGACTTGAGGCCTTGGAACAGGCTTCCAAAATTGAGTGATAGCACTGGGGTTGTGGCTGTGTAGTTTAAATGGTGCTGTGTGATCTGACAGGGTGAAAAACTTAGATTTAAAATTTTAGCATATAGTAATATACAGGCAGTAAGATGAAGGATTTGGGGCATTGTCTAAGTCCTTCTTCACCTTCTTCTTCCTTCTTCTTCATGGTTTTAGATGGTTTTTTTCTTACTGGGTAAAAGGGTCTGCATTGAGTGGTCATTATTGGGTAATGAGTATAAATAATATAGGCGTCACCTCATTATTGGGCAATTATTGCTTAAAAGACCTTGGAAAGAGTTAGAGGGATCATAATTTCCTACCTTGTTAGCTAGAGCTAACAACTTGTGAGACTACACTTTAGATAAGAATTAATAAACAACTGAGTCCAAATATGAAAACTGCGTCCTGTGATTAATCCCAGCTGTAACACAAAGGATGAGAAGATAAGAATCCTCACACCAACTCAGTTCTTTCAGCCTGCTCAGCTGCTGGCTGCTGACTGCTTTGGTAGGCTCCCCCTGTGCTCAGGCCAGCTTGTGAATGCATTTCTTGTACTCACAATTCTGGATGTTATTTTAGTTCATATGTATCCAAATTTTCTGTTAGTCACTTTTACTGCCTATATTTGCAATAACGTAGATGGCAATGGGCAAAGAAGCTGCATTAGAGTTACTTGGACAAAAGAGTCAGTAGATACTTTCAGGGAAAATATGCCATGAGTTTCCTGTAGTACTCTTGTTCCAGCATGCAATTTTGTCTTGCTCCCTAAAAACAAAGTATTGCATACAGTATATGTCCAGTTGCAGCAATGACGCAAGGCAAACTGAGCAATAGCCAGGAAAAAAAAATAAAAGAAGTGGCAGGCTTGGTTCAAACCCTTAATAAAATGCTAGAGGCACATCTTTTACATCTTTCAGGACAAAATCCCTACAATTTAGAGAACTTTTTATTAAGCAACATAAGCATTATAAGCTTGCAAGCATAGACTATTCACCTATTGTACAATATTCATACTCAAAGAAGCAGTAAATTAACTTTTGCCTGGAAAGGGGAAGGAAGGTACAGTGCAAAACTACATAGAGCTCCATCCATGACAAATGCAAGGATCAGGTTCTGTGTTTTGGTGCATTTTTGTGCTGGTATATTATAAACATCTTCTAGTTACTCGTGTCAGGTTCCCTCATTAACATTAGACCACCTCAATTTAAGGACTGAATAGGTACTGTAATCAAAAGCAGGTGTTTTGTGATTAATGCAAAAGAAAACAAAAGAGAATTAATTTGTGACATGAGCCTATATTCACTTTCCTGGCTCTTCTATGATTTGTAAGTGGATACAGCTAGACAGGGATAAATCTACAGAAGTTCTTTCTTTTAGACCGTTTTTGAGCTCTTTTGGCAGTGAGACTCAAATAGGCTGTGTGAAGAGCAGCAGCACAATAGTAAGTCAAAATTCTTCTACTTCACCCACAATTGGGGCCAAAAATTATATTTCTTATATGTAAATGGCAGTTCCATGCACATGAGTAATATGCCTTATTCCTAGGCTGCTCCTTTAAAATAAATCTGGAATTAATATCGAGGCAATTTGTATCATGGCAATGGGTGGAGTCACAGAATGAGGGTGAATTCCTCCTTCTGACTCAGTATTTATTCTCAGGAATCAGGATTTTTTTCCAATAAAATTATACGTGGTTTCTAGATCACATACTGACTGAAGACATGCGTTTGCCATAAAGGCAGCAATGACAGGCTCTAGAGTTATCTGAGCTCAAGTTGAATTGAGGGTGGAGGGCATCTGCGTTAACTGACTCCATGGCAAATGAGAGATTAAAATTCCATTTTTGATTAGAAATATATTCTGAAATTCTTTCTTACACATCATAAAGTCTTGCAGTGGGAAGTACTTTCATCGTATTTTCTTATTTTGTGTTAGTTTCAACTGCATGCAGTTGTTTTCACAGAAGAGTCGTAAGTAATGCTTAGCACAGAGCTTAGAGAGTTGATGGTAAAGCCAGATTTTGATGTTCCTTAACTGCTTTACAGACCATTTTTTAAATCTGGCTTCAGTGATGCTTATGTAACTATATACAAGGACCAATAACGTCAGCATGCCATAAGAGCAAGTCACCGTGGTTTGATTTCAAGTACTGCTGTGCATTTAATAGCTTCCTGCATGCTTTGAGTTTTTGTCCTAACAGAGATTGTATTTTGGAGCACAAATTAACTTAGATTATTAGATTTTTATTAGATTCTTATTGATATTTCATGTACTCAGTAAAAAATGTTCATATTGCTTGGGACTTTAAAATAATTTTTTTTCCTCTGAAAAACATACCACTATATCTAAAAAACACACCCAGAAAATGTGGTTTATAGGCGGTCCAACTCTGTTGATGTTAAGATCATCATTTTTCCTTCGCTGCCTCCCTGACACTTTCATGTCAGCCTGTATTCTCACAACAATAGGATTTTTGATTAGGGATTTCTAAACTGTAAGGTTCCAAAATGATACTGGATCCTTGTTTTTATTTATTATAAATCAATCTTTAATAGTAACTCATATGAGGTGTTATAGAGGAGAAATAAGATGAAAAGATTACATGTAACATGAATGCATAAGCATTTCTCCAGATTTTTTTAAAGAATAGTAATAAGCAAGGCTACTAGTAGGAAACTCTACTATAAAGTGTAAAGCATTTATAAAAAGTGTTACTTTTTGCTTCACTTCATAATCCCATGTAGTTTTAATTTGGTCACCTTAGCTATGATAAACACAAATAAATTTCTGTCTTCTATTAAAGTTGCTGTTGCATTTGCTTTTACATATTGAAAAATAATCAACAGAAATTACAGTCCTCTGGCACAAAGTGGGTGGTGGACAAAATCTGTTACATGTATTATAAAACCAACCAAAAGTCTATATGAAACATCTTGAAAGTTAAGCTCCAAAGGGAACAATAAGGCTAACTACACCCCACGTTTCAATTTCACTATATTAGTGTAAAGTATCCTAGGAGGATTCAAAGGCATCGGCTTCTTTTGCATTTTCAATTGTTATCCATAAACACACAAAAAGGGGGTTATACTTGATTTGATCTAGGGTGGATATAGATTAAAAAATATGAAAACATTTAGTTCTCTTTTCTATGTTAACTTAAAAATGTCTTCTATATTCCAGTTCTAGGCAATTTTACCTTCCCTTAACCATGCAAAAGCTATAGTGTTTCAAAGCTGCAGATTAGTGATGGTGGCAGCTTATTCCTTTTGGTTATCTACAGCACCATCTTAGTGTCTTGAGGCATAAAAGAATATTATCTGTGTGACAGTTATGGCTAGAGCCATCTATACTGTTCATGCTATCAGCTCTCAAAGAGCTCAGAATAGAAATCATTCAGTTTAAGACATCTTCTGTAGTTTCATTAAAAGCTTAAAATCATGAGGTACCACAAGTTATGACTAAGGTTATATGAAAATTTCAGTAAATCTACGATGTGGAAAAGTATATATGCAGTTGGGGTGGTTAGCATAGAATTGCTAATCTTTTGTAAAGGCAGTTGACCATAAGCAAGACAACCTATAAATCTGCTTTCCTTCTTTACTTAATTTTCATCACAAATAATGTGCCACTCTGATTGCATGAAATCATCAGGACTGTCTTCAATTACTGTGTGCAGCCTCTGATCAAAATGACTTCCTCTATTCTCAATCTGGGGGATGATGGGGAGGAAAACGGGAGGAGGGGGGATGAGAAATGCACAGCTAGTTATGTATTACAAATGTCAGGTTACTGTGAAAGTGTATATATTCATATTTAATAATTTCTAAACTGGAGTTGTGATTGCAATAATGGCTCATTCATATCTGCATTTCATTTAAATGCACTGTTTTGACTCACCGAACATTTGTCATATATATTATAGCTAAACTTTTTCACATGACCACTGAGGTAATGACAGCATTACATTACCAGAAAACTGCATGACTTGCTGATACTTCCATTTTCCTCAGCAGCTTATGAAATAATCAAAATGTGTGCATGAAATGGCGGCCTGTTCTGAATTTATTTTAATACAGATAGGCTTATACAGAGAAATGAAGAGTGTAGGACCTCAGACACAAGAGACAATGACTACGCACAAAGCTGAATTTTACTAGCAGGAAAGATGGATATATGGGTATTAGACTTTTCATAGCTATAGGAAGGATAATCTTTCAATCAGATTAATGAGAAAATATATTGCATGGGCCCTACAGCACTTTTTTGCTTTCCAGGCTAATACGTGATTTAAATCCCAAAAGTACATTTTCAGCATTACAATATCCTTTGATAATAATGTCGCTTGCACAAAGACAGATAAAAATAAAACAGTCCCCCTTGATTTCCCATTTTAGATTTGAAGTATATTTTCTGTTCTTTGCCTGCAATGAAGTGAATTCTATTGAGAAGAGTCACATTTAATAAGACAAAGGGAATTTTCTAATTATGCTACCTGTCAAGATTTGAATCTATGGGATTGCAACTGCAATTGAAGAAACAGAGGAAGCAATTGCATATAGTCCAGTTTACTTTGGTGTATGATTACTATTTGCACTTAGATATTGCTAAATGTAAATCAAGCACACACACAGAAGCATGCTTTGAAGTAAACACCAAAAGGCAAGTCTCAAAATGGATTTTATAGTCCTTATTTCAATTTTCAGTATGCAATTTCCCAAGCTTTTCTAATTTATCTATTGAAAAATAGTGGAAACCTGTGAAAATGAAACACTTTTAAATAACTCTGAGTCATACAAATATACCATGGTCCACGTGGTAAATATAATTAAAGCACGAATTACTAATGGTAAGAATGTATACACATAATTTTGCTAGGTTAAGCATTTATGCATCTTTCTGGAGGAAAGCAAGTAATGTAGTAGTGAAGAAAAACAAAAGCCAATTAAAACTAATGCAATATGAAAAATAATTTTTCCATACATTTTCTTATGATTTTTACATAGTTCATATAAGAAACATGCAAACATTAAAGTAAATCTTGCTGTTATAAATGGAAGCCTGAAAGTTATCATACCCTGTCCTTTCAGGGTCTCTGGGGAACTGTTCAATGTGCCCCATCAGACATTACTCTTATTTGCAGCTTTGCAGTCTTGGAAACACTATGGCACATTAGACAAGGAAAATAAATATTGTGTTCTTGATGGTTTTCTTCATATTACAAATTTACACAATTCTGTGATACACAATCAATTATTATAAACATTTAATACAAATAATAAATTAGTTCTTTTAGTGGCTACATCAATTTTTCTTTTATTATTATTAAAGCAATGTCTGGTAGAATAATGCAGATTATGATCATAGACAAAATAGTTGGCATAATCAGCAAGCCTGTTTGAGGATTTTTTAATCGTTTGTGTATGTGTTTATAGATATGTGTGTGTGTGTGCATACACATATATGCATATGTAAATATTCATATGGACACAAACACATACACATATAAATATATATGCAAACAGACACACACACATATAAAATTTCCTATTGCAGAATGTGTTTTATCTGGTACTGAAACACAGTTGGATTTTATTTTAACTCATCTGTTTTTATGCAAGATGCAAACTGACTTTTTGACTATTTGGTTTACATCTCTATTTAGCTGCTTCTATGGTATTTATTCAGAGAGGGGAGAAAGATGGCTGCATCACTTTTTTCCATAAAAACATTTAAGCTCTGTAGATGTCTTTTAATAACTCCCAAGTGGTGTCTTTTTGAGCACTACTATCAAATATCTTATTACTAAGCTGCAGCTTTAAACATTTACAGTAGGAAGACTACTAAAAATTCATAAATGATTTCAGCATTCTGGTCTGGCTCAGGTTTCTGAATACATAAATATGCAGCATGCTCAGTTCCAGGCCAAATATTTGGTGTCATCATCCACCCATATGACAAGAGCAAAGGATAGAATTCATAGGGCTGCAATCTCCTTTCACGTCCATACCATAGGAACTTCAAATTTTTTGAATTATAGATGTATTAGACAGGCTGCTGATCTGCCAAAGGCTCTTCCACCCTACAAATGGTGATAGCATTTCCACGTCTTCTACATTTGTAATTGGTTATTCAAACAGGAGATGATGGGACCAAAGGTAGATTAATTCAGGCAAGTGCTTTTTGTGGGCCAAATTTTTCAAAAGCAGTCGTGTTAAGTTGCAGCAGAAAAATTGTGCTGACCCTGTGATCCTGATATAGGGTAGATCTTTTCCAGCTTCAGCATTGTCCTTTCAAAGGAGCACGGAAGGTTCATGTACTGAGCATCTTGCCCTCTGTCACTTCTGAAGCCTCCTCTCCTTCATGCAGAGATCAGAGAGATTTTTGTACCTTGCTGTATGAAAACACCCATGAAGTGACCTTAAAAGGAAACATTGAGAGCAGGGTTGCAGAGGCTTAGAGCTTCACAAAAGTATGAGAGAAGGAGAAGGTGCTTTTGAATGGGTTTCCCCAATACTAGTTGTTCATGGAAGAGGGTCTTTTTTGTCTTTTTTTTTTTTTCCCCCCAACTATCACTTGATTGCTGTGACTGATATATCTATGCATTTCCATTCAGTGGACAAGCCAACCATTCAGTTTCTTCAGTATTTATGAGCTGGCCTCTCAAGAGGACTGGTAGGAGGTGCTCCTATCGTCTGCAACACCACAAAAAAGTAGAATGAAGTAACTCATTCAGTGAACTGCTGCTTTTTCCATGAGAATACCTTTGGGATTCTATAAAAACACTGTAATTTGGGCATAGTCAACTTTAGATCCATGATTATCAGTGTCTGTACTTCTGCAGATATAAAACACTTCCTCAATGCAGCTGAAAGTTCCTTAGCCCTTCTCTTTAATTATTACATGTTTTTCATACAGTGTGTGCCTCAAAGTCACAATTTTGCTGGAAAATACCACTCAGTACCTTGAAGAGGAACATCTTCAAAAGCAGCCATGAAGATGTCACAATTTATATAAAGGTGAGGACTGCTGATGGCTATAACCAGTATTTTATTTCTTAACTGTGCTGATTGCATGACAATGTAATCCCAAGTATATAGTTTGCATATATTGTTTTAAAAAAAAAGGTACAGCATTTTAGGAATTATTAGGATTAAAGACACTATAAAATGCAAAATATTATTTAAAGGTATGAAAAACCTTAAGGACAGAAACACTGAATCAGGTCCTGTAGTTACTTCTAGCTAAGCAACAGGAAAGGGCATTGAGCAGATTACCTCTCACTAAGCCTGTCTTTCAGGTCTTGTGTCTTGAATGTATTCAGGATTAATTCTCTACTTCAAAAGAGGTGGTACGGTTTGCGCAGCAATGCATTTCCTTCCTGCTCTCTATCTATCTGCTTTTACATTGGTGGGACTCTGTACAGATGGCTTGATGTCCTTCTCCAGAGTCAGTACAAAAGAGTCATCACAATAAACACAGCAGCCTTTCCTCAGATGATCAGCTGCCTCAGCCTCATACTTTCAAAGAGATTTTCAGTCTCCCTTCTTCAACGGCACGTGCAAAAGTGAATGTTGTTTCCTACTCTTGAAAATAAACAATATCACAAAAGTTTAGAGTGATCCTTTCCACCATGGCTCCAGAGATGCAAGGAGCTGAAATTTGTCAACCTTGAGCTAGCTGTTGAGTCTGCTGTTTGAACCTCCCAGCTGGCTTTACTCCTCCTTTACTGCTGCACCATGAAACTTGCCCAGACTAAAGGTTTCAGCGTCCATCTCTGATCCTAATAGGTAAAAAAACACTTTGTGCACTATAGTCGTGATCTCTCAAGCTTCCTTAGTCTCATGAAGGAAGTGGAACTATCCTCAAAAGTAACTACCCAGAGCTGCAAGTGTCTTTTCTGGAAAGGAAAGCCCAGTAATGCACCAGCTTTGATTCAGGCACAAACCAGCAACCAAAGCATTCAGTGCTGGCAGTGGTGGAAGAATGACTACACCAGTCTCTCACTAACTTGTATTTTATGTTTCTTGCAGAGATATTAAAGATTAGAGATCTTTTCTGGTTCAGGTGAGTAGAAATAGTAAAATAAAATTTAGTTTTTCTTCCCTTTATTCTGTTTTGTCATTTTGTGGCTTGCCTTAAATTTGGTGGCCCTTTTTTTGGTTCCTTCAGTAAAGGTATCTTCATTATGCCTTTAAAAACAGAAATAGTGGGCTCCAAATTTTTTTGAAATTCAGGTGTTCCAACAGGACCTAACATCAGATTTCTTATGGAACTAAACACTTGAACATGTAAAATGAAAGAATTATAAACTAAAACAAAGGTATAGGGAAAATCAGGAGTTTCGATTCAGTTACAAAGGAGAGACAAAGTAGTCTTCCATTTGGATCCTCCTGTAGTACTTTAAGAGGCTGTGTATCAAGAAAAAATATTGCATGAAACCTTTTTAGGTTCCAGTATCCAGGATATTTTCCCTAGATGATAGAATTGAAATATGCTTTTAGTGTTGGTATTGCTTGCAAATTATTTTGTGGGACAGGCACGAAAGGAAGAAAAAGGCTAATTTTCATGCCCAACTTGCTGACTCTGTTTATTATCTCTTCAGGACTGTAGAGCATGCCTATAGAAATGATGGTTGAAAGACAGCCTTTACCAGAGCAGGAACATACTTTTAAGCTTGTCCTCATGAAAATTCTTTTCGTTGGTCCCAAATATTACCTAGGATGAGTTTTCTACAATTAAAAAGGCTGTTCAAAACTGCCATACGTGGCAGATACTCAAATCACCTAAGAAGTGATATGGGCTTAATTTTTGTGTAAGGTCTCAATCCTAATTCCAATTATTGTGCTTTACGCGACAAATGCAATATTCAGCTATCTTGCTGATGAAGGCACTTTTGGAAACCTAAAGACCTTTACATATTTGGGTTTTGATTGAGCAAATTTTCTTTGTAGTAGCTTGTGTGGTGGTGTGTTTCGTATTTGTGATCAAAACAGCGTGGATACCATAGGAATGTCTCAGTTAATGCTGGACAGTGTACAATGTCCAGGCCTTTTCTGCTTCTCAGTAAGCAGCTGGAGATGCACAAGGACTTATGAGGAGCTGGGATAGCTGATCCCAGCTGAACAAAGAGACATGCCATGCTATTATACTCAGCAACAAAAGCTGTGGGGAGGAATGGGTGAAAATTTGGAGTGATGGCATTTGTCTAACCATTACATGTGATGGCTAAAAATCTGGGAAATTGTAAAGTAATTTTTTATTTTGCTTTGCCTACATGTGCAGCTTCTGCTTTATTTATTAAACTGCAGTGTTTTGGCATTTATTTCTCTTTTGCCCATCTGATTCTGTCCCCCATCTCAGTGGAGGGCAGTGAGAGAGTGGCTGGGTGAGCCTGAACCACCCACCAGAGTGAATCCTCAACACAACACTACCAATCAGGTACTGTACTCTGGCAATAATGTCTGTCAGGCTCCTTATTCCAATGGCAGATGCTGTGACATGATTCCATGGCAACTGACAGGTGTGTTGGTTACTTAATCTGTATGAGAACACTTCTGCAGCCAAGCTTACTAAATGTCTGTGGAGAACATATTAGAAGGCAAGGATGTTCAGCTCTTCCCAAGGAACACAACACATAGAAAGAAAAATTTTAGCAAAAGAAAGCCCTGATGCACCCTTCCAAAGCCATAGGTACATTCATACAACCCAAAACACAGTCCAACTTCTCAAGCACATCTAATTTTCATGAGTAAAGTGATTTCTCTATAGACAGAAATTTCAAAGAAGAAATCTCAAACCTACAGAAGGATGCAGGCTGTAGTTCCAGTGAATACTAGCATTTCTTGCCAATAGTGATTTGGAAGCAGCATGTGGCTACTTCTAATTGAGGACCAAATATTTTTCAAAAACATTCATAAAAAATGAATGGTTGATATATCTGAAGCAGCAGACTACCTCCTGCTCTCTTCCCTCCTACCCCGTACCCCCATATTATGCTAGCACTTCATAAAGCAGCAACGTAACAAGCCCTTTTTGACAATGAAACTGCTATTGTGAAGAAACACATTTATTTGCAATCATAATGAACTGAAAATGCTGATTCCACAAGTACGGGAAGTGCTGTGTATCCCTCCCAAGAATTTAAAATAGTAAGAAATGACCCTTACTATGGCAACAACTAATTGGTTTATTGCCCTGATGGGCTAGTGACAAGAGAAGCCGTTGGTAGCAGTGCCTTCATCACAGGGTATTCTAAGAAATAACTAATTTAAACCTCCTCAAGCACAGACATAACGTGCTCCACATGGGAGCATATCTCCAGAGGGTTCATTAAGTTACTGGCAGTCTAGGTTTTGGAAGCAACAACTAAACACTACATCTCTGTTCTACTCTTTGCTGATTGCCGGAAGACCTATAGGCTCAATGAATTGGGGTGGGGTTGTGGAAAGAATTACAAGCTGTTCCTGAACATAAACAAATAAAGAAAGTACAAAACTGTATTCAGCAGAGCTTTTCTGTCTAAATGCAGTAGCTGAGAAAATATGTTTCCTGTAATAATTTTAAAACAGTTCCGTATTAAGTTTCAGAAAAATGTTGTTTTTCTACAGAGGAATAAATAATCAGTTTTTCAGAAGTAAGTGAAGTCATCATTGCTATATTATATCAGGAAATAATAAGGGCTTTACAAATTTCTTTCATAATCCTTTATGTTTCTGAATCCTGTGTACTGAAAAATTCCTTTTGATCCTTGGGTTTTCTTAAATGGAGAGGAGAGTAAGTTACCAACTTTCTTTTTACTGGAAAGAGGTATATACCTGCTGGGCTTTGTGACTATCCTGTCTATTGGGCCTGCAATGGAAGTGCATGAGATATCTATGCTGTGTTTTGATTCCGTGTTGGGACATGCCTTGATGACTTGTTTCACGTGATTTAATTTCTCCCTGGTATTGCTTTGTGATTTTTCAGTTCAAACTAACTCCCTCAAAAAGCAAATCTCAACCAGATTTGCAATTTTGGGTCTTTTAAAATAAAAGCTCCAAGGCATTTGCAGCTTTTAGGCGGTTTCCACCCAAACCCATAAATTAGATGTTATATTCAATCCAGAGTCATGAATCTGTGGTTTGCAGTGACACTTGAAACTAGGAAAATGTATCTGTTTCTGGGCTTTTAAGTTTTGTACAGCTCTCTATAATACCGTTGACAGCTATTTAGGTATCACTGGATTTAAATGTTTGCTTTAGAAAATCACATTGGGAGAATTTTGGTTGGTAAATGAAAGCTAGTTTAGAGCTCTGTCCTATTTTGCTAAAGTTCAAAAGGGGAAGGATAAATTGTTCTAGTTTTAAGCCATTTCAACAGCTAATGGAACTATACAAATGGAAAAGGCCCGTGTTGTTGGAGCAGAAGGGTCTGAGTTACATTCCCAGTATAGCCTGTGTGCAGATTACATGACAGCTGTGGTGTCTGCATTTACACAGTCACAAATCATTTATGAGACTGACAGTTGTGCCACAGTTTGTGGTTTTCTCTGCCACCAATTGAACTAAAATATCTCAAAGGGAAAGGTTAATGCACTATACTACTGTGCTTGGCATCCATTTGAATATTGAAAAGTCTCTACTATACTAATGCATAAAAATCAGCCAAACCAAAGTACAGTAAGGAGCAGAAAACTGTTCTTGAGGTTGAATCCTGTAAAAGTGCTGGTCTGTATTACTTGCTGTTTATCTATACTGTCTAGGAGTGAGGGGAAAATGATATATTCTAAGTATGTATTTCCCCTACTTCACAGCAAATGAAGGAGAAAGAGGTCCTGAAGGTTACACACAGCTACCCTCTATTCCCATCCAGCTGGCCAAAACATCCCATACTTATAATATTTAGTGGATACAAGGAGTGTACGGAGAACACTGGATCTTTGAAACTCTTTGGGAAAGGAGGTGACTCACTACCACAGGAGTAGGCAATTGCATTCAGTGAAGCGGGGAGAGAGTGTTGCTCTGGAGAGGCACTATGTCAGTAATCATTTTTTCACCTCTCTCTTCTTCCTCTTATGTTCACAAAGTCCCTAGGAAGTAGGAGATTTTTTCCTAGTCATGATGCTTGTGTTACATTGGTATTTTCACCAAGGTCAGGAAAGGTAACACTGAGAGCTTCAACTGAATGATGAAGTGGCAGTGGCTTCAAGCAACTTACCGATGCCTTTGTTTCACTGGGAGATTTCCTTTTGTGCCTCAAGAGCTACAATGGCAACACTCTACAGGGGCTTCCATGAAGAAAATTTTGTGAGCCATTTGAACCATTGAGTCACAGATACAGATATATGTTTAAAAGACAATTTAGTTTTATCATTTCTAATTCTGTGTTCAATTCAAAGTGATGCCTTTTGCTATGGACAGTGGACATGACTAGCCATGGCATATATGGGTATGTAACTTAGGTTTTCAAAAGCATTCAAATCACTTCCAGAGTTAATGGGATTTAGGCTTATAGGGAACTATAAAGGTTTTAAAAATGGTATCCTATAATTGTAAGAATATGTTTAATACTTCAAATGGAATTTTTTTTTCTCTATTTAACTTCCATGAAAATTCTTTACCAACATTCCCTTCTTCTGACCCGCTCTCAGCTAAACAGATTGATAAGTTTTCACTCAGTTCCATGGGACCTTTCTGATCCAGATCTTGATTCAGGGATGTTTCTCTGCCCAAACCCAAATCCTGGGTAGATGGTCTAAGGGAAATTTTGCCCCTTTTTCCTTCTTACAAAGTGAGGTGCCTCCCCTTCCCTTCTATTCTGGACACATTCTTAATTCCTTAGAAACATGTTTCTTAAATTAGATATAAACACAATATTGTTCATTCATATGTAATGTAAATGCATAAACTTTAAGAAAATGCTTTCTATGATAATTGATTTAGCAAAAAATGTTGTTTTCTTATGCAACTATTCTAATGTAAGTAACTGAATTAACAAGCTACGAGGAGAATATGCATTAAAATATTTACTGTCTACAATTACCTAATTCTTTCTGACTTAACAATGCAATCTATTATTAAAACTACATGTTTGATATGCTTTCTTATTCCACTTCTATTATTTTGAATGTTTTAATGATTGCTTTACAAGGAATAAAAATATACTCAATGAAGAAAATGAAATTAGTTTGATTCCTAAATGAATTAAAAGCAAAAAATTTATAGACTTTTCACCTAATGCATTATGCATGAACTATCTTTTCCAACATTTCAAGAGTTAGAGGATGGCAGAGAACCAGAAATGTTGAAAAGGACTTCTTATAACAAAGTTTACATTTGAAGTTCAAGAAGAGACATCAGACATGAAACTCAGACTGATTTTTTAAAATTTATTTTCTTTGAAAATTTGAGATGGTAGTGTTATGCATCACAGTATGAAGATAACCCTTTGGACAGACTGGAAAGAGCTGGGTTTTTCAAACAAAATATATTAATTTTCCATTCTTCATCACAACACATTATCTAATCCTCATGAAAAGACTCTGAGGGCAAACTATTGAGAATATACCCTTCACATTTCCTCAGATAGCCGAGTACTTTTTCCTTTCTTTGTATTTGAGAAGTGATGTTCAAGCAGTGACTTTCCAGGTTCCAGCATCTCAGGTGAATGCCACAGTCCTTGTGTTTGACTGCGTTTGCCCTAAGTCACAAACCTTCATTACAGCAGAATTCAAAGTTGGAATTCCTAAGTGAAAATAACGTACAATCACCTTAATCCTTTGGTTGTGGAGTTAATAATTCATTTTCTGGCACAAGGCCTGCTTTGGCAAATGGAACATTTTTACATAAAGGAATATATGAGAACTGAGGACAAAAGGGACTGTATAGTTACTCAGGTTCAAGTCACTGGATCAAACAAAAAAAAAAAAAAAGGTTTGCAATCAGCTTTTCTATGCTCCTGATGAACAACATACTATTGGCTAAATTGGGATATACCTTCTGTCTCTTGTGTATTGACCAAAATCTGACATTATACACAGGAAAATCTTTCCAGATACAAGTTCATCAAAGCACACATCAAGAATGAAAGGAAACAAATGATTTCTTGAAGAGTTGGAGCACTGCTTTCCTGTCTAAAGTTGGCTGGCCCTTGGGAGTTGCACTACTAGGAAGAAGGAGGAGAAGGCTGCTTTGTAAAGGGCCGTGAGCCAGGGTCCATGGGTGATGGTCAGGCTGACCAGCCAGTGCCACACTGATGGGGTGCCATCCTATTGTGCCCAGTGAGATGTACATGGAAGGATCAGTGACAGGGACCAGGGTCAGCCTCTGTCCAAGGATCACAGGTAAGTCCCCATTGATGGGCCTGGTCCAGAGTCAAGGCGGAATACCAAGTCAGTGGGTCGGGGTCAGGATGAGAAAAGGAAAAAGACACGCTACAGCAAGGATCCAGGGTAAACATCTCAGGTGAAGGTGGGAGACCCCAACAAGGCTCTTCCTTCTGCTGCTCTGACCAAGGTCCCACAGCCATGCCGTATCAGAGGTGACCACGAGAAAAGGCAGAAAAAACCCTTGGGGAAGGTGAAGGAGTGGCAGAGCCTGTGGGTGCACTCAGGGCCAACAGGTAGCTGGCTTTCTGTGGGTAGCAGAAATGCTAACACTGCAAGTGTGTACATGCTAGCAGAATAGTGCATCAATGTAGAGTGAGGCTGGTTCTGATGGGACTTCAGTGAGATACTGGAGTTGGCCCAAACACATTAATGTATAGATCTTTCACCTTAATAAATAGGGATTTCTATTTCAAAAATATTTTAAGCTGTCATATACATGAACAACATTTTACAATGGCTGTTTCAATGTCTAGAGATAGATTTTCAAAGCGTTTTCTTCCACAAAGTAATTATTTGTGTTTATGGATTATAATACCTAGTGATAGTTGTTCTTTTGATAACTATTAAGCAGCACTGAAAACTAATTTTGTCTCTAATCATTCACATAGTTACCCCAACTTATTCCATTCATATTTCCAAGGTACAGACATTTGTTTATTGACTCTTAATTTGTGTAAAAGGGTGAAATACTGATCCTGGGAGAGTCACTGGCAAAACTCCCATTGACAGCAATCATTTCAAGATGCAACTTCCCAGGATTTTCATATTCTTCAAGGTTTTGTAGATACAAAATGTGTCAAAAAACCCAACCAAAGCAATGAACCAAACAACTAAATAAACAAATAAACAAACCACACCACAAAAAACATGTCCCCAAATAAACAAAACTGCAACTGACCAACCAAGCAAAGTCTACTGAACACAAAACCCCCCACCAAACATATTGCAATGGAAAATTCTGTCTTTCCATTGAGAAATGATTGTGAGTAAAAATATTTTTGACCTGGATATTTTTAGTGAATTAAGGCTAGTAAAATAAGAGTACAATAGATTCCAATAGATAATTGAAAGAAGAAAAAAGTACTTTCAGAGACCCCTTCTGATTATGTTCTGGAGGGGCAGCCTTTCCCAATTAATTATCTTAGGACCTTAGGACAACTTGATGGTTTGGATAAGTGTCCTGGTGAGATTCCTAAAAATATCAAATTAAAATAAGCCTCATGTGAAGTATCTAAAATATTGGACTGTGTTGACTGTTTTGCATTCAATCTTACATTCTCATCTTCAGCGATTCTTTAAGTGCTTTCCTGTGTGTGAAAGAAAATTAACATATTTCCATTTCATAGCAGAAGGAGAAACCCACTGAAATCCAAAGCATAAAAATTCTTCTTTATTAGGAGGAGTTGAGAGAAATTTGGCTGCAAGTAAGATGGAAAAGTAAAAGAGAGCTCAAGAAGTCTCCATCATGTGATCTATTTGTTAATGCAGATTGCAGTAAACTTTATACTGTCTTTTTCAATAAAAAATGGGCATTGGTTAAAGCAGTGACTGAAGTGTGTTATATGGGGTACTGTTGAGACACACTGCACTTTCATAATGGAACACCAGGCACAATGCATAAATAATAGGAATTTTTACACTTTTTATATTTTGTGGAGAAAAAGGGTTTCAAGACAGCTATTTCTCCATTTCCCTCTGCTCATTTAATGAAACATGTGTTTCAACACAAAGTCTTCCTCTTTCTTCATTTTAAAGAAAATGAAACTATCATGGACCAGAAAGAAATAGAAAAAAACTGTTTGTACATTTTCAGTAAAAGATTGATGCCAGTTTCTGAAGCATTACTGTGGTCTTCAGCATTATGCCAGCTCTGTAATTACAGAAATGCAACAAAAGGGGGGTTGTGCATGAAAAATTACAATTGTGAACACAGGATCCATCCTGCCATGGACAAAAAAAGACACTTGTATTTGCATTCAATTTCTATGTGTATCTACAGTTTCCTCACATCCCCTACAAATCCATCTGTGCAGTTATTCCTTTTCTTTAGGCACAGAATATAATAACACCATGGGAAAATAATAATAATAAAAAAATGCAGGCTTCACAATTCTTGCTGAGTGGTTATGTGATTTAAGATCAAAGTCGAAAGAAAAGCCAGGTATCAGCTAAGCTCAAAAATTAAATAATGAAGAGAATTGTGTATTAAATGGCCAATTTGAAATATTCCATATCTTAGCATAATTAAAATTTTACATATGATGATAGAACCAAAATCCTTCAGCACTCCTTTTTGCTCCTAGTGAAAAAAAAAAGATGGATTAGGAAAAAAAATCAAGATGGAACTGGCCATCTTGTCTTTAAAACAACAAAAAAAGCCTTTCACTCATTTATGGAACACTTCAAAACAGGAATAAATGAAAACGAATTAAAATGTATATATCATCTGCTGTTTTTTCCATCATGAGAAAAATTTCAGGTAGCCAACTGTTTTGTAATAAATTTCCCTGCAGTTGCTATAGTGATGATAATAAAGTTCCTGCCTCAATTTACGTGATAGAGGTTCCTAGCAGAACACTTGAAAAGGTAAGCTAATCATAATGAAGACACTGTTAGTTCTCATGCTCAGAGCAGCCTCCTTGAATTTAGTTCAAAATTACAGGACTCCTCCGTTGTTGTCAATTTTGTTATATGTACATTATCATAATCTTTCTCAAAGTGGCAGTAACAAATTATGCAGCAGAGACAGTACTACTCTTTTTCTAGGTTAAGTCAGTGGACAAAGAGTATGCAGGTTTGCTACAATAAGCAATGACTGAATCAAAGATATTTCTCTATTAGCTGTTTTTTTCCCATTACAAATCTTTGTTTTTTCTAACCATGTAATGACAGTATATTTTTTTTTTCTTCTATGGTACATATTGTTCAAGTCTCGTTTTATCTCAGTGTTGATGCAAACTAAATAGCTTTAAAGCAGTTACCTGTCAAAATGGATGAGTCTTCAAAGCAATGTCAAAGATAAAACATTATTGCTCAGATGTATGTTCTACTGCAATAATTTTGTAAAATAACATAATTTACTTTAAAACATTTGTGAAGCTAAAATAGCTCCCATAATAGCTGGTTTAGAAGTAAAATATGCAAAATAGCTGACAAAAAATACAATGTCATTAAATATTATTTAGATAAATAAGATAAAACAGAAATATTAAATCTGCCAAAAACTAGGACTAATCATCATGAAAACAATGTTTTAGCGAGGCACTTCTAAAAATACCATTATTTGCAACTGTGATGTAACTATATATACAAGAATGTTTCTGTGTGAGGATCTGTATGTGTTTTGATGTCTATGTGTCACTGTCATTAAAGGTGTAAGAGCTCCCCTCCTTCTGCTACTTTATTGCTTGCATATATATCATGCCCATCAATAAGGAAAATATTTTATTTCTTCGAAAAAGAAGGCAGTTGGGATAAAAAAAGGAAAAGGCTAAGCTCAAATTAAAAGCCAATAAGATCTCAAGCTTGATGTACAAAGGCACAAATGCTATGATGAGGATATGTCATGTAATAAGAGACCTCAAATAAATTAATGAAAGAGCCTGCCAAAGTTAATGGTGCTGATGTCAGTAAGCTTTTAATTAATAACTTTCATTATTTTTAAAGTCCTTTACAGCTGGACTCCTCAGGAGCCAGGGCTCCAACAACCAAAGAGCAAAGCCAGTTATGATGATTTTTTTTTTTTTCCATGGACTAAAATCCCTATCCTATCTAGAGCCACATTCTCAATAACAGCATATGTTCTTTGGTCAAATGTGTGAAGCCTTAATCTGACCAGTGACATTCAGGTCAGGAGTACACATATGGTATGCCATACTGACTCAATTAACCATCCATCAATTTAATTGCATAATATATCAGAAGATGTATTCCACTACTGCTTACAGTTAGATGCCAGCTTGGAAATAAATACGACAAAGCAACAATTTTCTGTTGTTTGTTTACCTTAACAGGAATACTAAGTAGAAACAATAATATCTTTTATAATGTAATTTTGTTCTTGGAAAAAAGTAATTTTTGACAGCTAAACTGATCAGAGGCTGCTAGTTTTAGAAACGATACTTCTTGTAATAAGCAAGCGTAGGCGGAAAGCACATGGTACAAGAAAATTATAGCGCTTCCACTGATTCTAATCACATTAATGTAGGGATAAGGGAAAAAGAAGGTATATTATTTAAACATTATGTAAATTATGAAGAGAGTTAACATATTGCAAACTTATAAGTAGTGACATAGTTGAGTTGATTTATGCAATCACTCCAGACATCAAATCCTTCTGGAATAATATACATGACAAAAAATGACAACATGGTGACAAGATTAAGAAAAAAAAAAAAAGAAAAAGAAAAAAAGAAGAAGAGGAGGAAAAAGGAAAAGAAAGAAGAGGAAAATTAAGCCTATCTTTTAAATATTCTAGGGGAAAAGCTTGAAATAATAGAAGTCAAACAGAAAATCTTTCAGTCTAGAATTCACTAGAAGACAGAGACTTCAAGCTCTGGCTACCAACAGTGTTACCTAACGTTGTCTTCAGAATTTGTATTACTTTTAGTGTGTTCATTTCAGAACTAGCCTTTTAAAATTCATTCCAAAGCATATACAATATTTAGAATTTGGTAAGCAGAAGCTAATTATTTTTCCAGCTTGGTCTGCATACCTACTTTGTAGCCATGGTAAACCCTGATTCTCATTTGCCAAGTCTGTGCATATCACAACAGGTGTATGGACCAGTTGTCAGCCACAGGCCATAATATCTGTTTGAGCTTCTTTCTTATACAAAAATCAGGGGCACACTGATGAAATCCCTTCTTTTCTGTCTCTTTGGGGTTAGAAAACATTCTAGTATGATGTGTCTTTACAGACCAGCATTTGCCTAGAACTGGATCGTGCTTTCCCATTATTGCCTCCTATGGAAGAATGCCCAGTCTGGAGTATTTTGCTTCTTATTCACCCAGAATATTTAGAGAGCTTTTCATAGTCAATTCTTTTTATAAAGACACAGAAATATAGCACATTTAGACACTCCCAAAGTCTAGAATAATGTGACATTGTCACACCTAAAAGTTCAGCAGCAGCAATATTAAAGTACTTTTTAATATAACACTTTGAAAAGAGACAAGGAAAAGTGCTTCTAAAGCTTGTATTTACTTTTTTTTTGCAAGAACATAGTTTTCCAACATTGTGTTTTTAGAGTCATAACAAGCATAGGGTAAATAACATAGCTTTTGCAGACTGGGAAAAAAAAAATCAGTGTAAACACAAGCTACCACTTTTATTAGCCATCTCAAATAATTAGTGCCTTGGTTTTATGTTCAGTTTTCATGCAATTTGCATAATTTTCTGATAGTTGTTGTCCATAACAAGCTCTGTGAATTTTCCTTTTTTTCCCCATGTTTCTTGAAATGCTGGAAATCTTTTATTGAATCTGTTTTTATCCTCTCTAAAGAGTCAAATTGATTGAAAAGTTTCTTTCAAGGATCCAAGTTGGCTCTTGGAGAGCAAAATGATAATTACTGCCTCTGAGGATCCAAGCATTGATATATTCATGAAAAAGAAATGGTAACATTTTCATATTATCAATCACTGGACATACCTGCACATGGTTTGTGTGTCTGTGCCACACAAATGTCTCCATCCCCTACACCTGACATATACCTCTGCCTCTTGTTGCTTTTCTCACACACCCAGGCCATTTCAGAGGTTTCCTTTCTCTGATCCCATGTCCTGGTTAGGCAAATCCAGGATCTATCTGTCCTGGGCCGCTGAGACAGAGATGCTGCCAGACAGTACTGCAGAACACTGTGGCTCAGGGCTTCCCAGGAATGGAAGTCCCACTAAAAGGCACATCCCTCAACCACAGACAGAAAGCAAGAGTCCATCCCCATTTCGTGAGTCACACATTTATCCCTCAAGGTCTTACATATTGCAGAAAGCTGACAGTTGGGTATCATGCATGCAGATATCTGAAAACAAGCAGTTAATCTGAAACGAAAAAATACTTGGCCTTTTTCTCATAGATTTGGGGAGGTATTCTTTGTTGAACATGTTTGCAGTCTGTATTGCAGGCACGTTAGTCAGGGATGAAGGTTTGTTCCTGAAAAAGCAATATATGCTTAATCAAGGAATAGCAAAACATAGCTTGATACTGAAGGTGCTAGCTCACATCTGTCAGTAAATTGGGAAGACAACTACTCCAGATATTTCTGTTTCCTTTTTCTCAAGATAGAGTCTTCATTGTGGCACATTTTAGCTCTTGCTAGACTCTGCAACCTAGACTTAAAGTAAGTAGAAATCAGCCTGGGCTTAAATTAGTTGGTGACTCCAGTAGTTTAGATGTTGCAGGGCATCTGTGACTCAGGGACAACTTACAGGGGAGGCTGAAGCAGCAGCTGACAAGGGGACTATTTTATCAAACCTACCCAGAGAAATAAATAGCATAGCTTTAAATCACACACCTCTAACAGCCAAATTAATATTTTTATCCAAGACTACGTAGCAAATTCAGAGGCTATAGTATTTCTTCATTAAACACCCATTTAATGAAGCAAACATACTTATTAAAAACCACAAATTATTCACGGTCAGCTCAGAATCAGAAAAAGAATATCCTTTTCTCAAGGCTTACTGTAGCAAATAATTCTCTTTCTTTTATTACTACTCTGATTTTAATACAGCTCATGGATTTAATTATCCAGTTCAGGATATATTTGTAAAGTTATAAAAAAATTGAAAGTACTATAAAATTAATAGTTATTATAGCTAATCCATAATTAATACAGTAGCTGATAGTTTTTACCTGTCCCAGAATAGCAGTTAAGAGAACATAATTTCTGAAATCTTGTTAGACATTCAGCCAATTTTCTGACAAAGCCACCAACCTGCCAATTCTTTCTCCATGGAACACATACCACTGGTGTGGTCATGGTGCAACCTTAAAATCACAGCGTCAGTCAGCCTGTAAATTCAGTCATCCTTTTGCCTCAAAAATCGTAGTGTCACCTAACCTGAGAAGGTCCTCCATTACAGTTGCCGAGGCCAAAGGGCCTGACGTAGCACAGAAAACCCAAATTAAATTCTTTCCATATCATCCTGCCGTGTGACAATCTCCATTTTAAACCATGTGTTAAGGAAGCCCAGACTTTGTACTGGTATTAGATGCTGTCATAGTATAAGATGATGTGACAGGAGCATATATTGATTAAGAATTTGCTGCTCTCCTTTTAAAATGTGTGTGCTGACCGAAATGAGCAAAGAAAGGGATTGTACAAATAAACAACACATGTTCTGGGTCACGAGATATTCTTGAGAAGCAAAGACAGTATTTTAAGGTTTTGTCTGTGAAAAAAAATAAATCTGGTATAAGGACAAGAAAAGGCTATATACTAGGGAAACACATTAATTGGGATATAAATTAGAATTACTACATCTAACAGAGCAAACTGCTCCTCAGTAAAGGGAGATGTGTAATCTGGCTTATAATGAGGCACTCATCAAAATGGACCCAACAAACAGTCTTCAGCTAGACCTACAAGATCACTCTCTAAATAACTCATCCACACACAAGGCAGCTAATGTGGGGGGTTTTTTGTAGCATTTTAACTTGGCTTGGCTCTGGGTTTCTTATTTTAAACAAAAGACTGATGCATTACAAACAGGCCAGAGTCTGGATAAATGAGATCTGATGTTTATTCATGACAATTTCAAAAATGTTCAGATAGTAAACAAAACTTAATTACTTTAGAAAGACATAAAATCTGCTGATATAGGATATAATGCTAAATAATAATCACCAGAAAGCCATCTCATTACTATTGGTTTTGTGTTTGATATGGGTTTGGCCCAAGGCAAAGCCCAGGGCTTTATTTATTTAAAAGGGTACGAAAACAAGACAATATGCATGTTTCATATTAAATATTGTGATGGCAATACACTATGTGAAATGCAATGAGAAAGTAACATTGTGAAGCACTGAGGAGAATTTAAAAATTTATATATTGTTGTACTTTTTCTCAGACATAAGCAGACTTTCTGAGGGATTATGGGAATACTAATAGCCACTATGGAGTGGTAATTTATTATAATCTTGCAGCAAGAAAGAGCACATCTACACGTGTATATACACACACCCTCCACATATATAACCACATCTGATTTTCCTATTAAGTTATCTGGGGTTTTTTTAATTGCAAACTCTGATGAGTTTAAGTCAACATATTTCCTTACTGCTCCTTCTGCTTGTCAGCTGTAGCTGGATTGATAAAATGCAAATGAACAAATCATTAACGAGTACTGGTTATGAATCTCTTAGGCAGTTCAGGACCCTATCAAATCCTGCACCTATTACTTTGTGTGATTGATGTACTATTGTAAGTGATTGTTCCTGATCTTATTAAATCTTATTGATTTTTTCCCAGTTTCTATTTTATGCAGGACCAGGCTTGGACTATTATGAATGTTGCTGAACACTGTTAATCAAGCTTACACAGCTATTTTGATGGCAAACAATTAGAACTCTGAAGCAATACCTTGCAATTAGCTTCAGGGATATGGACCTCAGCACCGTAATAATGAAAGAGACCTTCTCCTTCAAGCAAGGTAATGAGATTTACAATTATGACCCCAAATAACCTCTGAGAAATAACCAATCTGCAAACATAGATGTGTTTATCAATAATTTGTGCCCTTTTTATGAAAATGTATTTTAATTTTTTTTCATACATGAATCATGTTTTTCTACTGAAGCACAGTGTATAAAGCCTTATAAAATGACAAAAATATAAATTGAAAGTCTGTATATATAATTTGAATCCACTGGAGGGTTCTACAGAATGATATGCATCAATAATGTTCAAATGTTGTGAGGAAAATAACACTGAAAACTTGTGAGAAAATACTGACATTAGGCAAGAACATGGGTGGTTATAATCACTTGAAAGTTCTTATTTTATATATAAACATATATATATAAACATATAAATTCAGGTACATTATATCTGCAGTTGGTCAGTAGACATTGATATCCATAAACATATATCTTTATAAATCCATTGTATGTATTTTTTGAGTAACACAGGCAATAAAAATAACCCAAACTTGCCCCTTTAGAAATTAAAGCCTTTAACATGGTTTTGGGACTTGTAATAGTCTATTGAACATCACAGGTCAAATTTTTGCTACATCCAGAACCATTAAATGTGAAATTAATACACAGATAAAATACAATGAAAAAATTTGCCTTGGAATTGAAATAGCATATTTCCAAAGTTCTTAACTTCCAGGATTTATATTTTACACTTGCAGCCAAAGCACAAATTTTTGCTGATTATTTAGTAATAGTATAAACTCTTCCTATCACACTGCACTTGAAGATTAGCTCACATACATTTTCTAGTTAGCATCTCTGCCAATTTCTCCAGCATTTTTTTTGCTAAAAAGATGTTATCCAACATTGATAAAATATATTTACATATAAAAAGGGAATGCTTTGAAAATTAGGAAAATTTTACAATATTCCTTCCATTATTTCTATGAATTTATTACATTAATTATTACATTAACTGATGAGATGAAGGAGTGTACCAGGCCCAAGAAAGAACAATTTTCAGATACAAAACATTTGCAATTTTTACTCTTCCTTGACAATAATTACTTGCAAATGTCTCTGCTGTATATGGTATTTTTCTCAGGATGTAAGTAAGGTGCTAAGCATACCTCTAATTCTGCTGTGCTCCCTTTCATTGCTCATCTTATCCAAATTTTGAAAGCCCTTTCAGAGCCCATTTCTGAAATGGCCTCTGAAACCGTAGAGGTTCTACAAGTAGAGACTAAAATTTTGTCTGGCTGGAGATCTGTAGCTGAAAAGGTGATAAGGATGATAATTTTTTTATTCAATAGGTTAATCCAGATTCTGGGTAGTATTCTGAGTGAAGAAGAGGAGGGAGAAGAAAAAACAATATTTCTTAGAACTGTCATTTAAAAATATGTCTACTTCAATGTAATGTCAATTTAGGAACAAAGTTATATTTTTAAACACAAGATTAACAAGATAGACTCTTCTTAAGCCATGGAATACATATGAGAAGTTCATACAGAGAGGCAAAATTGGGATGTGTCTATGGATGTATGTGCAATATACCATATGCTCACAAGTTTAGAAAGCGGGAGGAAATTTCTGTGCATTCCCAAAGCAGTGTTGAAAGGGTTAAATGGGAGAACTTAGCAAACATGACAAAATTTTTAAAAAGTTCATAAGCTAATTCACCATGTGAATTTTTCCTGATTCCCTTTACCTTGAGCACAACCAATAAATGTGAGTTATTTTAATGCCAATTTCAATTTTTATCAAATAAATATACATTTATTGCTGGATGTAACTGTTAATGAAATGTACATAATATGTAAAATCTATAAAAATGTTGTAGTTATACATTACTTTCTGACTGTTGTACAACCTTTGTAAACAAAGTATAGTATATCAACTTTCTCGTGACAATAAGCAGATTTGTCATCTTGGGGACAGCTAAATGAATTATGTAATCAATAACAGTCTACATCTCTGGTGATAAGACAAGCTCAGACAAATTAAAAAGTGAATCAGGCAAAGTATGTCACAAGCAAGATACACAGGTAGTGTAACATACCTTTAATATTAAGCAGAATAACTTAAAAAAACAAATCAAAAACAAACAAATCCAAACAACCAACCAGCCAACTAAAAACCCCCCAAAAAACCACCATAAATCCTCCACAGAACTTAAAAACCCCCCATATCAAAACATAAAGCCACAGCTTGTTGCAGGAGAGGTGGAGAGGGCATTGGAAGGATGTGTGTTCCCATTTTGTAGTAAAACAAGATAACTTCTAAAAATGAAACTATTAAAGAAATGAAGTGGCAAGATACTTCATGAATTCATAAATGCAATAGTTTCAGAACAGTTTTGTACAGAACAGGCAGTGGTAACACACCGGAGGTCAGAATGTCTCTAGGCTTTGGCACTTCTAATTATAACACCTGTATTACAGAAAGGGAAGGGAAGGGAAGGGAAGGGAAGGGAAGGGAANAGAAAGAAAGAAAGAAAGAAAGAAAGAAAGAAAGAAAGAAAGAAAGAAAGAAAGAAAGAAAGAAAGAAAGAAAGAAAGAAAGAAAGAAAGAAAGAAAGAAAGAAAGAAAGAAAGAAAGAAAGAAAGAAAGAAAGAAAGAAAGAAAGAAAGAAAGAAAGAAAGAAAGAAAGAAAGAAAGAAAGAAAGAAAGAAAGAAAGAAAGAAAGAAAGAAAGAAAGAAAGAAAGAAAGAAAGAAAGAAAGAAAGAAAGAAAGAAAGAAAGAAAGAAAGAAAGAAAGAAAGAAAGAAAGAAAGAAAGAAAGAAAGAAAGAAAGAAAGAAAGAAAGAAAGAAAGAAAGAAAGAAAGAAAGAAAGAAAGAAAGAAAGAAAGAAAGAAAGAAAGAAAGAAAGAAAGAAAGAAAGAAAGAAAGAAAGAAAGAAAGAAAGAAAGAAAGAAAGAAAGAAAGAAAGAAAGAAAGAAAGAAAGAAAGAAAGAAAGAAAGAAAGAAAGAAAGAAAGAAAGAAAGAAAGAAAGAAAGAAAGAAAGAAAGAAAGAAAGAAAGAAAGAAAGAAAGAAAGAAAGAAAGAAAGAAAGAAAGAAAGAAAGAAAGAAAGAAAGAAAGAAAGAAAGAAAGAAAGAAAGAAAGAAAGAAAGAAAGAAAGAAAGAAAGAAAGAAAGAAAGAAAGAAAGAAAGAAAGAAAGAAAGAAAGAAAGAAAGAAAGAAAGAAAGAAAGAAAGAAAGAAAGAAAGAAAGAAAGAAAGAAAGAAAGAAAGAAAGAAAGAAAGAAAGAAAGAAAGAAAGAAAGAAAGAAAGAAAGAAAGAAAGAAAGAAAGAAAGAAAGAAAGAAAGAAAGAAAGAAAGAAAGAAAGAAAGAAAGAAAGAAAGAAAGAAAGAAAGAAAGAAAGAAAGAAAGAAAGAAAGAAAGAAAGAAAGAAAGAAAGAAAGAAAGAAAGAAAGAAAGAAAGAAAGAAAGAAAGAAAGAAAGAAAGAAAGAAAGAAAGAAAGAAAGAAAGAAAGAAAGAAAGAAAGAAAGAAAGAAAGAAAGAAAGAAAGAAAGAAAGAAAGAAAGAAAGAAAGAAAGAAAGAAAGAAAGAAAGAAAGAAAGAAAGAAAGAAAGAAAGAAAGAAAGAAAGAAAGAAAGAAAGAAAGAAAGAAAGAAAGAAAGAAAGAAAGAAAGAAAGAAAGAAAGAAAGAAAGAAAGAAAGAAAGAAAGAAAGAAAGAAAGAAAGAAAGAAAGAAAAAGAAAGGCAGATTAGTGAATATTTCCCTAACTGCTAATAAAGTTTGGTCTCTACAGCATTTGACAGTGTGCTCACACCTTTTGTTTTCTTCCTATCCACTTGAAAGTCACAGTTTGTGTTGTGCTCATCTGGGCAGCACAGACATGGAGCAAACATCCAGACTGCACTACCAAAGACAGTTCTTGCAGGTTTCCAAGTTACACCACAGGCAAGCCCCTCTCTGGAAGGTCTCTAGGTTGTTCTTAGATTACATCATATTCCTGTATATTAGACATACCACTTACCCAAGTGTGGATAGCATCCTCATGATGTCCCAAACTGGCTCAGACCCTGTCCTGCTTCTGATCTTCATGAAAACCTACAAAAATAAAAGAGTATGGCAATCACAGGGTGACAATTTGTCTGGTAATTTTCACATTGTGTAAAAGGAAATTAAAACACTTGCTTTTCCGAATCTTCTAGAATGATGGGCAATGAGGGATTTTTCCCCTTCCCTAAAATTTTAAATAGAACTTTAAGAACTTTAGAAATTCTTGCAGCTTCCCATATCTGAAGCCATTTCACAAGCTGCATTGATATTATTTCTAAGGAAGAGTCTGACAGTTCTAAAATTGCATAAACAGACCCAAGCTGTCTGTTTTAAAACTGAATGTCATACAGAATAGTCAGAGCAGCTGTAAATTGTATATGTGCAATTTTAAAATGTTTCCAGCTTTTTTTTTCTCCAATGAATATGCATCTTATAACAAAGTTTGCAGCTCCTACAGTTTACTGTTTTCCTTTATGTTTCTCTGTCTACTTTTCTCAGATCTTGCGAATAGCTGAAATCCTTTCTAAGCAGGGAAGAAATTCTCACTTCTCTCTCTTCCTCTGCTTCTTTATACAGTTTGCACAAATCTCACAGAAATAAGTCTAGAATAATATACATATTTAGTGATATGAACACTTAGTGTAGCTATAAAGACTAAGTGTTATTTTGATATGCAGGATTAAGCTTGAAACATATAAGCCATATAAAACATTGAAGGAAATAAGAATTTTGTGGTGGAGGACACAAATAGATAGAGATTTGCTTCTGTCCTGTATAAGTCTGTGTATTAATATAGGGTAATTATAGCTATAAGCCTCTGACTGCTGGTGGTAGTGATGTGTCTCATTGCTGCCATTGGATTCATGACAGCAAATTCCAATTCATCAAAGCAAACGCCTCTGCATTGCACATCAGGCATGATAAGTCTCTAATAACAGTGTATCATCTCCAAGTTATATGTATTAAAGACATATGCATCAAACTGCAATATCACACTTTAAAAGTTGTCTTCGTGTGAAAATTCAGTGTTTCTAAAGATTTCTTTTTGTCTTCTTGGGCTTCTGTACATTTGCTCTTTTATTCTTTTGTAATCCTTTTAGGAAGTTCATGTCATTCAGGTATTTATTTGTGTGGTGCAGTTACCACTTACACAAATACTGATCTCACATCTGATGTAATTCCCCCATCATGACACTTATTCATATAACTTATGTCAAAACTGCCTGCACTCACCTCTTAAACCCTTCTGAAATGAAGTCCATAGTTGGGGCAACTGTAATGAAAAGAAGTGACTTGAAATAAAATCATCCATCCATGAAAGCTCAATTCACAGCTTTAGGATGGTCAGACACAGATCTTCTTCAGCTTAATTTGTAGCAAGTAGCAATTTGAGCTTCATTTTATATGTAGTACGTGACATACAACAAGCTATGAGGAGAAAAAAATCTAGGGAGTGAGTATGATGAAAAAAAAATCAAAACTCAAACAAACCCCAAGATTCCTTGCTTAAAGCTCATGTACATAAAGAAAGTAGTTTCACATTATGAGGTACATTCCCCATGGTGCACTTTCTCCATTAGCATTTATATCTTCATGCTATTTTATTTTGGACAGTGCTAAAGAGATCTGATACACTCAGAAAATTATAGTCACATGGCATCAGGAAAAGACATTAACAAATAGTATTAGCATGTAGCTGGAGGTGAATGAATCATAGACAGGCAAACACCAATAAAATGTTTAATTTTTATGCACTAACACTGAATATATAAATCACAACTGGTTAGTTAGTTTGCAGACATAAATTCACCTCTCTACCAAGAAAATCTCTCTTTGTTAACTGGTATTCCTGGTAGCTTTTTTGGAGCAAATTCCTCTTTTCTAATAGTAACACCAGAAACCTTTAGACAGATATTTGTACATGCAAAATAAAGATATAAAATATTCTATTAAGCGTTTTAAGTATGAAGCAAACTGTACCATGTGGTAAAGCCTTTATGTGTTTAAATGGGAAAGTAAAAAAGACTCAAAACCAACCAAAAACAAAAAAAAAAAACCAAAACAAAGCAAAGCAAAGCAAAACAAACAAACCCAACAACAACAAAAACCCAAATGAAAAACAAAACCCCCCAAAAACACACACACAAAAAAAACAAACAAAAAACCCCCACCAAACAAAAAAAATCCAATTTCTTTTATTTATCCTCAAATTCTAGGGCCTTTTCTATCAGATCACCTCTTGTTCTCCTTCACTACCCCTCACTCTTCCATAGCTTTTCACTCATTTGTATTTATGATCTCCAAGCTATCATCCTCTCTGGTTGTGATGCTCACAGATTTGTCCTTCCCTCCTTAACCTCCCTCTCCCCTGTTGTCACTATGGTCCATAATTTCAGCTATATCCTTCAATTCTTTGCCCCTCTTTGATATCATTCTGTCTGCTCCTCTGCACCTTAGACTACCCCAAACATTCATCATATGTCTTTCTGCCTCTGTCTACCAAAGGGAACCTAGGGAATGCTCCAGTCTTCCCTCTCTTTGTACCCTTTTTTAGTCCTACATTTCTTAAAGGACAACATATAGGACACAATGTAACATATTGCTCCTAATTCCTACATCTTTAACAATCTTTAATTTTCCTTCAAACTTTCTATTGATTTAGCTATGTTTGATTTTTATAGATTCTCAATTCATTCAACTCTTGAGATTGTGTTTTTGTTCTATCCTTAGCCTTTCACATTCTGCAACTCTTGAATTCCAAATCACAAAACCCAAATTTTTTTCATTTCTTAACAGCTTTCATTTTTCCTCATTGTTAGATTTTCTACCACACGTTTTTCTCTAAGGTCTTTTCATATTCTAAATTTTAGTCAAGTTTCCTCTGCTATGTGTTATTGACAATGAAAAACATGGAATACTTCTGAAAGACTCCTCCCTTTCAGACTTGCTTACCTAATGCATCAAATCCTCTGCCTGCCACTCCACTTATTTTTGTGTTCTTTAGCATAGATCAGATAGCTCAAAAGCATCCTCCCATTTTTCCTCACAACATTTGTATTCTCCTATTAGCTGCCTTTACTTACCCAAAATGCTTGCTAATGAACAGCTGTCTTATTCCTCTAGAAATCTTTATATGTACCAACGGCAAATATTACTGTGTGCCTAGTGCTGCTCATGAACTCGGGAAGAAGAACACAAATGCAATATCTCAGTTTTTGGCAGGTCAGATCAGATCTACCAGATTTCCTCACAGCCACATTATCGTTCACCCACTGGCCCCTGGAATAAGCTCACAACTAAATAAAGAAATATTTCACTATTTGATTGTCTTTTCAGTCAACAGAAGCTTCAAGTAGCTCTCTCCACCTTTCCTCAGAAGTCCCAGCAATGCTTCATCTCTCTTGAAAAGGAACTTAGCACATAATACTTCAGGGTTTCACCACCAAAGGGAAACTTCTTGCACAAAATCTTTACTCTTCCCTGAAAAAACAAACTCCTTCACAATCCAAACAGATTTTTCAAACCTTCTTGCTCACAGTGCCTTTAGTGCCCACTGTGATCTGTTTCACAGCTTGAGTGACTTTTTGCCCTTAATTGACAACTGCCCATATTTTACGTGCATGAACATTTTATTCACTCTCATTAAATAACTTTTATCGTGTTGTTGTTACTGTAAGCTCTAAAGTTATAAAAGAGTTGTGCAATTTTTTTTTTCAGTTAACCCTAGTAGATTCCCATCAACTTCCCCAACAATGCAATCTATGCAAAGGAACACCACTTCTTCCAGAAGCCCTCTCACCAGTAGGGATCCTGCAGGAGTTGGTTTTGTCCTTGCCTCAACATCAAAACAGGTTACTCATAACTGATAGGCACTTCAAAGCCTTCTCCATTCCAGACTGACTTATAAAATAAAAAGTAAGTATTATCAAGTAAAAAGTAGCAATTGCTGTCATATGTTACTGGAGAATAAAAATGTTATGACCTGAATTTTCCTTTTTTCTTATTCCTTTCTGAACTGGAAAAAAATCACAATAATTGGAATTGTTTCCTGTTTAGAGAGCTTGGTTCCTGACAGCTCAAAAGAGGAGAAGCCTGGAATCATATCTGCCCACCAAAATTATGTAGAAGTTCCCAAAGGGCAGAGGAAAAGAACATTGTTACCACTCTAGAAAGAAATATGAAGATTTACACGCTATTGGCTGCCTGTCATCTGGTATATTTTCATGTACTTTGTTTCTAATTGCACTCTCCAGGCTCCTTTCTACATTGCTGAATTGTCTTTCACAACGTCTGCTGCTCATATTACCTTCCTACTTTATTTGTCAGCATTTGTAACCTTTCCCTCTGCACACCTTCTGCTCAGAGACCAGGAGCACCGATGGCCTTCTTTTCCCACTTGCTTGAAGTGGGACACAAGCCTTGGTGTTCAGGTGCTATTCAGTGTCAGCTTTTTGTAAATATTAAGCAAAACATTGCAATTTGAGAAAGCCTTACTTGGTTGCTCAGGGGGCAACTTCATTTAGCATGTGTAAAGCCAAGGAGTCACAACAGTGATTACACCATTTTTTTTTTCCAATTGTATGTATTGTAAAATTAGAGTTTGCATTATTGACATGGGAATGTGGGCAATGCAAAGGTTCTTCTTTGGTACAGTATAATCTGTCAGGGCAAGAGACCTGAAGATGGGAATACAATAATACCGATGATTTGTTTACTTTGTTTCCCAAAGTTTCCTCATCAGTATTATAAGGAAGGCGGGGAAAAACCTTCTCAAATACCTAAACTTATACTTACTTTTCTGGGAGGGATAGGTATTTATTTAATAAATATGCTGAGTACAGCACAAGATTCAATTCCTATAAATTAAATTATGTAAGAAGCTGGAGGGCTTCTGTCCTGAGATTTTTTAATAAATATCCACAGGTCTGAATTTTCTCATTTATTTTTAATTAAGGGAACATTACCAAAAATGAAGTAAAAATCCAAAGAAATAAACATAGCATTTTGCATTATAATATATATTTACATTATATATAACATATTGACCTTTATAAGTAGAAAAAAAAAAATTAGGGATGACATTGCTGAAGACATTGCTGAACTCTGAAATAAACAATTTATCTTTGTGTCCAGCCTAACAAGGATATATAGATTCCCTTTTAGAGTGTACATTCAATCTGAAGGGGTTCAGTTTAGAAATGAATGAATGAAAGAAACTTTACCTCAGGCATTCACTAGACCTGCATGTATTTCCAGGGATATAGGGAGAGAATCATGCCACTTAGACAAGAGAAAGTCTCCTTTCTATAATATTCTTCAGTGTCCATTCTCACATCCTAATGCAGGAAAGGATTGTTGCCTGCATATTATTAGCAGTCTTCTACTAAAGCTGCAGTATGAATGGTTAGTGTCACAAGTCCAGGAACTACACACTGACAGAGACAAAAAGCAAAGAAACTGAGCAAGAAAGACAGCTGCCACTGTTAAGAAAAAGAAAGCCATAGCAGCTTGGTGTTACTTTGAGCAACAGGTGATTTAAAAGGACAAAAGTGCTCATCAAATCACAATAAACAAATACAGGGACATTAATGACTAAAATGGATAACTCAGGCCTTGGAAGGAAATCTACCTAACCCTTAATCTTTAACAACAATTTTAGTTTCAGATCTTTCAAACTCACCTTTCATTGCATTTTTTTGAAACTACTATCACAGGAGACTTCAGAAAATGGTAAATGTTTTCTATATATTTAATTGAACAATATGTAAGCAGAGCTTGATTGAAAAATCACTTGTGGTAGTTCATAAATTTGAAATTATTAATTAAGTTTTCAATCAAGTACAAATATTTAGGGAAAATATAAACATAAGATAAAAGAGAAAAACTTTCATGTACTTTCTCCATTTTCCTATCTCTCATATATGAAAAGTTACTTAATCTATGTTATCATATGATTTCTGAGTGGGTTTTCAAAACTGAGGGGACCTGGAAAAATCTGGAACAGAACTACCCTTTTTTGGCAGCAAATTAGAGGGGGAAAGAAGGCAATTAAAGTCCTTTTAAGCCACGAAAAAGATTTTTTTAAAGCAAGTCTTAAGTTTTAGGAATATATGGGAGATATCTTGTGAAAGATATGGACAAGTCAGAAAGGATAGAGTTATAATATTGTTTCACTGTAATTACACTGTCTGTTAGGGCAGAGAACTGTCCATGCCATCTAAAACCTCTCATGCTAAATTCATGATTTTCCCCTGTTCTTTGTCCTCCCAGAGGAATCTTAGTTCCCTGCTGCTATTTGGGGTACACTGAAAACCATAAAGCATCAGCCAACTCTGAAGTCCCATGAAGACATGCTGTATTTGCATAACATTTTTTCTTTTTGTTAATATTGTAACTCTTCATTTTTTTGCTCAAGAATTTAGTGGAGCCTGGTCTCTTGTCAAGTTTCAAAGTACAATGACTCTGAAGAAGGAAGGGGAGTGCATTTTTCCTCACATTCCTGAAATGTATTAGTATCAAAATGAAGGTCACATCTTCTGTAGGAATGTCTAATACATGATTAGGGCCAGAATAAGTCCAAAAGAGTTTTGGCAAGAACGGAAACACTCTTAAATGGCAAAATCTACATGTAAGGGAACACATATATTTTCTGTGATTCAGGAATGCTCTCTTTACAATAAGTGTGGTTCCCTGGACTTCTGCTGCCATGATGAAAAAGCTTTTCAGAGAAAGCAAACTTCTGGAAATTTTCTAATATCAAGAAAAACAAATTCACAGTGTAGAACACATTGCATTAACAGCACCAGTATGTAACACTATTTTTCTCTGTCACAAACATTTAACTTATCTTCCCAAATACCATTTTAATACTTTGAAAATTGTCCTTAAGAATTTTCAGTGGATAATTGAGCCATGTGTGTATTTTAGGACAAATATTGGAAAAAGTCATGTTCAATACCGATGTCTATACCATTTAAACAATGAAAGCATCAGGTAAGTAACAACATTTGGACAGCAAGTCAATATGACTATGAAAGGTCTCCAATAATGAGCAAACTCAAACCAATACACTGTTTGAGTATTTGGCCTTCCTATTGACAAAGGTTGCTTTCAATCACACTGTATCTATTACCATATCAATCATCACTCTAAATGAATACAACATGAACATTGATGAAGAACACTTAGGCAAAGAAACTAAAGGTTCTATAAAAACAAATAATGAAAGTTTGGTTGATCACAGCATGAATATTAGACCTAATCCTTAATCATTCTTATTCTGTAAAGCAAACAAATTGAAACTAAAAATGTTAACTCTATTTCTTGTCCAGGAACTTAAAATATATGGAAATTGATATCACATTCTTAATTATTAAACATAATGCAATCCAATACATTGTTTGCTACACAAATTAAGATATGGAATTGGACTGATGAAAATGATTTACGTGCAGGATTAAAATATTGGCAGCTTTATAGAGTGAAATGTCACTATACTGCTGTAGCTTCAAGTTTTACATTTCCTCCTTTGAATCCCTGTCAGCCTTCATGAACACTGCAGAGTTTAATCAATGCTCGCAGTAGCCATAGCATAACTCTGAATATTTTACCTGTGTAATAATCATAGTGCAGTTTAGTACAAGTCAAAAGCAGAAATTACAAGTGTATATATTGCAATTGACAAGGTTACATTTTAAATTACGTTAAAATTAATTCTTACACATTTATATGATTCTTTTCTTTTTGTGAAAGCTACCTGTATTTTGCAACAGCTCAATGCACCCTAAGGCAATCAAATTGTATTTAGGATGACTCAGAGGTCATAAAATTCAAACACTTACCAGATCATGTATTTGAATTACTTTTTAATTTATATGATACAAAACTCTTGTGAAACAAGCATTTTATTTGCTTTATGTACTCCAAAGGGTGGAATTCAGATTGTAATTTGTGTTGCATTTTTTCAAGACAGTCAATATTGGCAATAATATCAAAACTGGAGAGGAAAGAAAAGATTATCATCTTGGTATTGTAGCAGTCTGTTTTCCTTATAAACACCCTTGTGTGAAGCTAAATTATAGCCAAGAATAAGGAAATAAATACAGCAACATGGCATAAAATTTAGGAACCTAAATAGAAAACTGAATAGATATAAAGGTTGTCAAATACATGGAATTTATTTCCAAATTTTCAAATTTTCAAATCAAAGCCACTAGTACAGCTAATTTAAAAGATAGGTTAATTTTTTATTAAAAAAAAAAAATAGGATATTTAACATAGTGATGTGAAGCAAAGAAGAAAAACTAAGATATATTTGAAATAAGTTTAGAAATAATTTGCCTTTAAAAAAGTTTAATTGCTATTTTTTACTTTATTTGAATAAATAAAGTTAAATTTTCTGCCAACTTTCCCAAAGACATTAATCTGTAGAATAGTCCCAATATCTGTAAATTACAAACCACTTGAATAACATTGCAAGGAAGGCATATAAATAATATTTTTGATTAAAAATTTCTTAATTTGTATTTAAACAGTATACTCTTATGGATATTTTAATAAACAGATGCAGAGCAAGAAATGCATTATGTCATAGATATATATTTGAAAATATATAGAAGAAACACTTCTACAGGGAACAATGTTCTTTATCGCATTATTCTTTCGGCACTAAATTTGATCTAATATGTCTCTATTGAACAAATATTTTACCTAGAAATTTATTTTGCCTTAATGCATGTTACAAGCATATTGATATTTAAGAACATAGAAAGTGCTCTGGTCTGTAGAGTCAGTCCCCTTGTTGCTATAACACTCAGCAAGAAGGCTTGATTTTTCCAGCAGGTATATTGGGCTATATCAAATGTTAAATCCACCTGTGCAAGGCAGTCAATTTTAGAGTATTTATTCATAGAAGAAATTTGCTTTGCTGTCTCCAGTTATGTGTCTGGTGACGCACAGAGTGTCAGTTTTATAAGACAAAAATATGCAATATTTCAGAAAGGTTCATTAAGCTAACCTCTGTTATGAAGATAACTTACATTTACTCTACTTCAGGTCATTAAGGGTGTAATCGCTTTAGGCAAACGTGAATAGAAAGCTACAATTTTTATCCCAGCTTGATCATTTTTCTCACAGCCAGCATTCAGGGCTGAAAAGGCAGTAGTAGGAATGACTCCACCACATGCCATTCCTTGTCTCAGGTCACAACAGGCAGACTAACATTGACCATTTTGCCTTCAGCCTCCTCAACCACACATTAAAAAAAGATTTTTTTAAGAGTTTCAGCACTTTGGTTCAGTATCATAATCTTATGCTAAATCCTATTCAGCATCTTTAACCTGAAATTTTACTGTCATTTATATGACAATTGTCCTCCCAGTGGAGTTCCCATAGATCAGTTTAGGCATATGGGATATATCTCAAATGCAACCATATTCCAAATATATTCAAATTAGAGGGCTAGGTGATCACCAATAGTATGAATTTTAATAGGTCCTAGATTTTGCCCCTGGGATGGGACAACCCTGGATATATGGACAGATTGGGAAATGAGAGGCTGGAAAATAAACCCATGGAATGGGACCTGGGGGTCCTGGTTGATGGCAAGTTGAATCTGAGCCAGCAGTGCCCTGGCAGCCAGGAGGGCCAGCCCTGTCCTGGGGTGTGTCAAGAACAGCATCACCAGCTGGGCAAGGGAGGGGATTGTCCTCCTCTGCTCTGCTCTGCACTGGGGTGGCCTCACTTCCAGTGCTGGGGGCAGTTTTGGGTGTCACAATGTAATGATATTAAACCATTAAACAGTGCCCAAGGCAGGGCTAGGAAGATGGTGAAGGGTCTTGATGGGAAACTGTATAAGGAGAAGCTAAGGCACTTTGATCTTTTCGGCTTAGAGAAGAGAAGACTGAGGAAATGAGACCTACAACTTCTTTGTGAGAGGCAGCAGGGGGGTAGTCACTGATGTCTTCTCTTTGGTGACCAGTGATAGGACCTAAGGGAATGGCCTGGAGATGCATCAAGAGAGGTTTAGGTTGGATATAAGAAAAAGATTTTTAACCCAGAGGGTGGCTGGGCACTAGAACAGGCTCCCCAAGGAACCATTCAAGACACCAAGCCAGCTGGAGTTCAAGAAGGATTTGGACACCACTTACAGATACATGGTGTGATTTTTTCATTGTCCCTGTATGGGACCAGGAGTTGGACTTGATCATGGTGGATCCCTTCCAACTCAGAATAGTCTATGAACCTATGATTCTATATTCCTGTTTGTAGTTTTTGCCCCATCCAGCTCTGAGAAGACAAAATCCCAGTACAACAGTGAGGGCAAAAGAAACATTTGATTATGTAGAGAAGCTGAACATGATGGATGTTTTTTCATTTTTTGCCCCCACTTGGAGTAATAACACGTTTTTTTCAGTAATATGTCAGGAATGGAATAGGGATTTCAAAACCAAGGACAAAAGTGCAGAGAACTGCCTGTTGCCAACAAAGCTGAAACAGTTTAAAGCAACATTACTTCTATAATTCTGCCTATGTTCTTTGAAAGGAAGATTTTTAGTGCAGTAGAGGTTTATTTGTATAATTTCTGAAACATTTACAGTGCTGGCATATTAATCTAAAAGGAAAATTAAGGAACATTCATGAAGAGAAGGCTACAGTAGAAGATCTGGTAGAAAAGTAATCACTGATACATAAAGCCAGTGGTGGAGGCTAAGCAGCTTGAGAAAGCTATGGCAGTATTTCTGGGGTTTGGGATTAGTGTATTATGTAAGATGAGTTCTGAGGAAGTCAGGGTTACCAGAAGATGGTTATTGCTGAGTAAAAAGTACAACATGGTACTGGCTGAAACAAAGTGTTGAAGAGGTGATTGGAATATAGATAAGTAAGGTCACAAACATTCTGAAATGCTGTTGCCAGCTCTCACCATATTTTGGAGCGTGTCCTGTGTCCTGTTCTACTTCTGCCCATTCAGAACACACCTTTGCTTGGCAGCAAATTGGTAGCTCCTCAAGACTTCATCTCACACCAGTGACAATGTTTTGCATTGCATCAAAACATCTGACTGATATTCCCCACCCAGTTGAGCTCATATTTTCCACTCCCCTCTTGCATGAGAGACAATCTCTCTCTTATCAGTCTTCTACAAAATAAAGAGTCATTTAAAAATATATATGGCCATGGTACTTCAGAATCTGCCCAGACTTCAATATGCTATGGACATTATACACCATTCCAGTTTCATGTGTTCCTTTACTACAACTTGTGAGAAAAATAATTTTGCTTGTATGTATATTAAAATAGCCCTTTCCATCAAATTCTTATTGTAATCCTCTGATTGGTCCGGCTTTTTACTAAAGTTATGGAGATGGTATCACCATCTTGCCAGAAAAATATGGCCTTGTTGTTTTAAGTGGGCATTTCTTTTCTGACTTCACTTATACAGAATGGGACATGTAATTTACTGGGGGAGACATGGACATTCTTTTATCTCTTTTTATAATCCCAAAACACTTCAGATTTACAACAGAGTGGACTAGACCATGTGAATTCCATTAAACTCAGTGAAACTCTCATGGCATGAAATCCCACACAACCACTGAAAATTAATTATTCATAATAATTACACATTTCTCTTTCCATCTGAGCATTGCAAACATCCTTTCCAAGATAAATAATTATAGTTCAAAAAATGCCCTGTACTAATGAAGCAGGCAGTTTATATGTAATTTTATATTTGTGTACATAGAGACAAAGTCAAACTCTAGGTCTGTTTAAGGAAATTTCAAACAAGCTCCTTGTGCTGAGAATTTCACTGTTTTTCATGAACTCCTCCCAGAATCAGTGGGAACTAACCATAGTATAAAATTACACCAGAGTCTTATAGATGTTTTTCTCCACAGGAGTTAAGGGATAAAAAAGTAGATCTCAGTATAAAATTTATTTAGGGCTAGGGCTCTTTTAAGATTGTTTCTTACACAACACACAAACTCAAAGAGAACTAAGGAGAATCAAAGTGAGTTTGTGGTCAAGTCTGAAACAGAATCCACTAATCTACTCAAACCCACACTCTTAATATTAAAAGGTAGTCCTTCCCATTGTAAATACCATTATCAATTCAGACTGGTCAGTTCAGCCCCAGACTTCACATCTGCCTTTTGTTATTCTCCATCTTTGACTGTCATTTAAAATAGAAAGCTATATTTGGGTTGATTTTATGGAACTCAAATAATTTTGTATCAAATATTGGCTGACTGAAACACTAAGATGTAAGATGTGTACTCACAGAAACAATACTGGTTTCATCCTTTGATTTGTGCAGATATCCTCCATGTAAATACTGCCGGCTTTATAAAAGTGTAAATTTCTAGATATCTGGTCCCTCAGTTCTACTCATCTGAAAATCTCTCTACAGCCTCCAGAGAGAGTTATGCACTGAACCAAGATTGGGATTTGAAACAACCAAAAGAGGACCATGATAAATATTCAAAAACATTAGAGAGAGCTGAATCCAAAACCCCAATTCACCCATGGTTTTAGCCCTTCTGACTAGATGCCTGAATTGGGTTTCCATGGCAAAGTTTTAGTAGCAAGGGGACCTGAAGGGGTGGTGGCTTCTGTGTGAAGCTGCTGGAAGCTTTCCCTGATGTCTGCCATATTCAAGATGGACCTGCTACTGCTCAAGACTGGCCCCATCAGCCATCAGCATCTGTGGTAGCACTCCTGGGGTGACATATTCAAGAAGAGGAATAAAAACTTGTGCAACAGCAACTGCAGCTAGAGAAAGAAGTCTTAGATAAACATCCCTGCAGACCCCTCGGTCAGGGAAGAAGGAGGGGGAGGAGGTGCTCCACATGCCAGAGCAGGGATTCCCCTGTAGCCCATGCTGAAGACCACAATGAGGCAGGAGTGGAGACCCACAGTGAAGCAGAGATCCATCTTCCATCCCTGGAGGACCCAACGCTGGATCAGGTGAATGCCCAAAGGAGGCAGTGACCCTGTGGGAAGCCCACGCTCTGTCCCCACGTAGAGAGGAAGCCACACTGATGCAGGTTTGCTGGCAGGAATTGTGAACTTATTGGAGACCCATGCTGGAACAATCTATTCCTGAAGGACTGTACCCCATGGAAAAAAAGGAATCCATGCTGGAGCAGGGGAAGAGTGTGAGGAGTCCTCTTTTAAGAAGGAAGGAAGGAGTGGCAGAGACAACATGTGATGAACTAAGCACAGCCTGCTTTCACCATCTCCATTGGTCACTGTGGGGAAAAGGTACAAAATCAGGAATAAATTTAAGCCCATGAAGAAGGGAGGGGAAGCAGGAAGGGCTTTGTTAGATTTGGTTTTATTCCTCATTTCCCTACTCTGATTTGATAGGTAATAAATTAAATTAATGTCCCCAGTTTGGGTGTGTTTTACTGATGATGGTAACCACTGAGTTATCTCTCCCTGCCCTTGTCTTGACCCACGGGCCTTTCCTTATATTTTCTCTCCCCTGTCCAGTTGGGAATGGGAATGATACCGTAGTGTTGGTGGGCACCTGATGTCCAGCCAGAGTCGACTCACAACAATGCCTAACACAAAACCTTCTACTAGGCGTCAGTGACCACATTTTCCCTTCAGGAATGGATGATTGGCTATTTTCTTTTTAAACACAGGTGGAGGGAAATGTGAAGGTGACAACAATATATTGTTTCTGACAGCTGTTTAATGGAAAACACATAAACAGTCCTAGAAAGTATGAGGTCTCCCAAAGAACATTGTCCTATTAGCAACTGGAGCAACAGCACTTCCTCTGGAGCTTGCCCTTCCAGGGCCCTGGAGTCCCACATTCATTTTCTGCTTTTATTCACAAGTGACTTCTCTTCAAATGAATGACAGAAAACCAGTGTTATTCAAGGTTGTCTTGTTATTATGGTGTCACTTTAAGAAGGTAAGAAATGATGGTTTATGTCTTCTCAAGCTGAAGAGGCTCTAGAACCTGTCACCTACTTCCCATAAATGAAACCTGATTATTGGTTACTTTAAAGTGCAGTCTTGCACTCCATCAAATGGTTTTGAATGACAACAGCTGTGATTCTTTTGTTTCATGTTGAAGTCTGGCTAAAACATTAGACCATATTAGAGCATTAGACTAATAAACTAGAATCATAAGGGGACATAGCTCCCCAGACACCTCATCTATAATTTACAATCAGACTTAGGTATTTAGAAGGTTGCAGCTTTCTAAAGGTATGCAATAGTCATTTTCTGCATGGCCAGAATAATTTTATTAGCTAAAAAAGAACTCTCCAGGTGGTTTATGACAGTTTCTGAAACTTATTTCTCACATGTCTCTGTCTTATATTCCTTCTACCTTTTAGAGAAACAAGATAGCATTCAGGAAATCAGGTTTCCCTTGTGAGAGACAACTGGTCCATTAGTGCCTGCAGAAGCTGACCACTGTGGATTTGTCAGAAACATAAATAATACCTCAACTCTCTGGAGACCACACCTCCTAGATTCTACAAAAGTCAAATGTATTTCCTTGCTGATGGAGTATAATCATGTACATTTCCTTGCTTTCCTTGTATAAGCACCTATATTTCACTTTAACACTAATCTATGTTCCTAAGACCCATACTCAAAACTCTCAGACAGTAAATTTATTGAAGAGTAAAACCTAGAATTCAAGTAAAGGTAACCCCAACCTTTTTTGCCATCTAGAGCTTAATCTCTCTTCAGCTACCATAGGAGAAATGGAGAATTATCTTGAAAGAAAACTTTTTTTTTCTGCTTTTGCTCTCCATATAATTAATTGCAAATGTCTACACTCCATTCCAGATCAGCTTCCCCAGAGATGGTGAGGCAACATTTTCATGCTGTTTCTTCACTTCCGAAAGACCTTACACTAGGAGTAGTCTTCATTCCAAATACTTTCTAAAGAAAACGGAATAAGATTCACAGTATGGACTGTGCTTTAGTTTGGATGTAATGAAGAAACAACTGTTGCAGAAAGACATAATTTCATTTTAAAAACATCAGAATAACTTTGCCCATCCTTTAGAAATAAGGTAAATTCAAAATAAACATACTGTAGTAGCTTACCCATGTTATCATGTTAATCAAATCAACAGCCTGCATAATTTTTACTAAATATCCTAATATCCTCTCCTATAGAAATAAGAACTTTGGAATTACAGCAAGTTTGTGACAAACAAGGCGTATTCTAAAAAGGTAATCCCACTCTTTTCTGGTAAATAAACAGCAGTATCACTGGGGGTTGGCAAAACTTCAGCTTGTCTTAAGCATTACAGTGTTTACCTCTGTGGCTACCTAATCAAGCCTGCAAATCAGTAAGTTTGTGCAAGGGACTTTGACGAAAGGCCTGAGATTATCTTTCACGTGCAGTTGCAAAATCAGAAACACAAATTGCACCTGCATAAACAAAGGCTAGGCTTCAGAAGGCTGTGGAGAGAACTTGCCAGCAATATGATACGATTTTGTGTCTACTCATGCTTCTATGCCTCAGAACATACCATGCATTCACAACAGACTAACTTCAAGGCAGTACATCACTCTAAATAACAATTCTCTTTTTTATTATCGGTTTAAGTCGCAAACATAGCATTAAAATTTTTTTGTCTCTGAATTATTAGATTTAGAGTGTTGGTGCACCAGTTCAAGGTAACTAAACAGCTTTATTATATCAACAATAGCCTTGCAAGATATCCTCATTGTATTCTGAAGGACTTAATTTACGGGAAGCTACTGTGAAACGTTCTATTTTTCTCTATTTTACAGAGCCATAATCAGATAAATAGTGAGAAGACACAAAAGGAGGACTCTGAGATCCTGTGGGAGCAAGAGCAGGAGCCATACTCTTAATCTAATGGGATGTATTTCAGTATAGTGCACAAAATATAGGTATCTCTTTGTACTAACAATGCAGCAATCTCAGGAGCACTTGTCCATGTATCATGTTGAATATTTATCCTTATTTGTCAAGAGTTTTTAAACAGTATATTGTTATTGCACATGTGCATAGCAGTTTATCAAATAAAAGAGGAATGATCTTCTAAATGAACTCCCTTTGAATTTAACTTTTAAAACGCCATATCCTATCTTCAGTGGAAGCACAAGATCCACTTTAATAACTAATATTAAGTGATAGCATGTAGAACACAACAAAAATAAAGGAAGTAAATCTTCCTCTCTTTCCATTTTATGGCTTTTTAAAACAGAGACTAAACCCATTATTTTGTTGTTGGTAGAGTCAGAAAACTCACAGCTCTAGGTGCAAAATGAGAGGAAGCTGTACAGCGGTCAAAAATGAACAATAGACAAAAATAGCACTGAAGGCATGAAAATAGCTGGCTACAAGCCCAGAATCTATAAATAGTACCCAACTTCTTCATCCTAACTCCACTGATGATGACAACATCATCAGGAAATGAAAACAGAAAAAGCAGGAAAAGAATAAAAGCAATGGACCTCAGGAGTGAAAGACCAACCTATTTACAGAGCAAGCTGCTCAAGTTTGACAGTAATCCTAGGATGGGAAAGCAGCAGTGGCAACTAATAATGCCATGAGTCCTACCACATAACTGTGCTGGGGAAGGAGGTCAGTAAAAGAATGGAACCAGTCCACTGAAGAATTAGTGCTGTTGGTGCAGATTCCTAATTTTTATGAGAATGCTGAAATGTATTGTTTATCATTTGTCTCGAGCATGATGAATGCAGTATGTCATTTATACAAACAAAACCTTTTACTTAGCACAGAAGTTATGACATACTCTTCCTTCCCTTTTCCATGTAAATCCCTTTAACTTTTAAACAAAACCAGAAATAACACCAATATTACACACATTTTTTATTATTATTATTTTAAAATTTATTTTTAGGTTCTCTTCATCAAGCTTAAGAATGCAGAACTACAAACTCTGGAACAATGTGATCATTTACACAAATAAAAATAGCCCAAAATTACAGCAATCTATAGGGGAACAACTGACTACAGAGAAAAAATTTTCCTGTAAAAATACAATGTGACTGAAAGAAGAGCTAGAGAGAAATTCAGTCCACATTGAGGAAAGACAGACTGCACAAAATATGTTCAAAATAAAACAAAACAGGCACAAGTTCCAGTGCTATGTTGCTCAGATCTGGTCTCAAATCCTTTTGAGACCAGACAGGGAGCATGAGATTTATCATATACACTCATAAACTTGAACGTGTTATTTAATTTTTTTATCATTCCCAATCAATGTCTGAAATCTTGGTCCCTCTGATTGTAAATTTATTCTACAATATTTGGGGGGTGGGGGGGCATGCTATTTTCAAAGTGAAACATTGCTTAACATGAAAAAAAGTGACATTTTGGTTGTCAGTATTCAAATCCAAATGGTCTGCATGATTTTAATCTTCCCCCCACCAAATACTCCTCCTACTGAAAAAAAAAAAATCAGACCTCAGACTGTAAAGAATGTAGAGGCAGTCCCAAAAAGATGCTTTTTCCCCATTATTTTGAGCACTCACCCCTTAAGGCAGCACTTAGAGGCATGGTATTTACCTGAAATATTTGGCATCATCATCAGGTTGGTGCACACCTGCTGAAGGGCTAAGCTGAACACTAGCATGTCCATCCTTTATACACACCTATAGGCCCAGTCTCGAGAAGGCAAAAATGAGATTTTGAGGGGGAAGCAAAGATAAAAGCTTAGCAGATTCATGGTGGGAAACTTAGAAGATGCCAACATTTTGGACAGTTGAGATTACCTAGTTAGTAGACATCCTTATTAGTTAACCCATCCCATCATAAGAGAAGTGTTTTGGCTTTGTAAAATACTAGTTTCAGATTGTGGAAAGCTGAAAGAGCATAAACAGTAGCAGACTTTCAAATGAGAGTTGAAAATAATATTTCCTTTATTTATATTAAATAATGTTTTATTATAATTTCAGAAGACCCACTACTATCACCCATGTCTCTATTTTGTGACACATTACTGCAGGAGACTTTTGGATGAGATGTAGCCAGGTAGACATTATATTCTCAAGGAACTTTCTGTTCTGTGTGCCTTTTCTCTGAAGAGGTCACTTACCGGGGTTGACTCTGAAGCAGGAAGGCTTTTGGCTTCAAATTATCAGCTTTAGACATTTTTGCACTCAGAGACCTTCATCAGAGGTGTGTGTTGTCATACCAAATCAGTATTATGAAGCTAGTAAAATTAAAACTAAATGAAATGTCAAATGAAAAAGTTTGAAACAGTTGGTAGCCCACATTTGAAAGCATAATATCAAAAATATAATTTGTCTAAAAAGGAAAGTACTCATAAAAATAATTTTATTATGCACTTCCCTATTTATGTAAATAACTATATTAATAAAAATTGAGATACAATAAAAAATGTTTTAAAAGAAATTGAAAATATTGATCCCATGTGCATACAAATGCAGTGGAGTGGAGCTTGACTTTCCTACTTGGTGAGGTGAAGAGGCCCAGATTTCCTGGTCACAGCAGCATTCTTGATGAAAACATAATAATACAGACTGAGAAGCATATTCATCTTTCTAAATTTCTGGAGGCAGTGGCATAGCTGAAAGGAGATTTTAGTGAGGTAGAAGTTGGTCTTTTTGACGTAACAAGGGACAAGAAGACAGGAAATGGCTAGAAGTTGCATGAGGGAAAGTTTAGATTAGACACTAGGAAAATTTTCTTCACTGAAAGGGTAGTCAGCCACTGGAACAAAATACCCAAGGAAGTGGTGGTATCGCCATTCCTGGAAATCTTCAAAAATGTGTGGACGTGGAACCTGGGGATATGGTTTAGTGGTGATCACAGCAGTGCTGTGTTAACAGTTAAAGTCAACAGTCTTGGAGGTCTCTTCTAAGCTTAGCAGTTCTATGATTCAACGACAGCTTCACTCCTGGGCCAATACAGAGTGCGCACAGAGTAGCTGTTAGTAATGATCAAAGTTGAAGAGATTCAAATTGCTACTCTAACTGCTGGAAATCAGCTGAGCATGTGCACTCCTGCACCTGGCTGCCAGCAGAAGCTGAGGAAACTCAGGCAAGTGTCTTAAAGTTATTGCACTTACCACTAGTGTCTGGGTAAAAATGTTCATCAATTACTTGGGTAATAAAGCTTTCTTGAGGGAACAGAGAGTGGATTTAAATAGCAAAACAAGAGTGTGTGTCTATGCAGTTAGAGATACAAGCACATTTTACTTTCAAAAATATTTCAGAGAGGTCTAATCTAAATATTACCCATAAATACTTCATCCAAAAAATTTAGCATGATATCAAGTGCCAAGTTGTGAAAGCTAGAAATCTGTATCTTGTTACTATCATTCCATCTTGCTGCTATCATTCTATCATTCCATCAAACAATGCTGATACGTTGCCTTAACAGCAGTACAACATTATTAGGATTATAAAGACTGCAAATATATTCCAGGACATTGATCTATCTATGATGAAAAAAAATTAAAAAAAAAAAATTGAAAAGAAAATCTCCCAGTGTTTTGGTATCAATGTGACAGAGCCAGACAATCCTTCAACTTGTAAGACGAGCAGTTTAGGAACCTTTAATTCTCCTCATCCCCAGAAAAGATGGCGGCCTGCCAAAGAGGAACAGGTTTTGTGCTAAGCCTCTGCTTAGGCTGCATTCCTGCTACCAGATCTTCCTGCCAGAGGCATCAGTAGGATTTGAAAGCGAAGGCTGTGGGCCACAGATAGAAATTCAATATTTTTTTGGAGAAAAAGATAAGCCCCGGGAGTTCTGTGTTTTACTGCTCTCTTCACTGTGGAGAGTGGCACTTGATGTGATCCTCACTGTAGAGCATGACACAATACATTTCAGAGCTGAAACTATTGGACTGTAGCTAGATTTTGCTTTAGGGTGGAAATAGGTAGTGTTCTAGAATCAAGAAAATACAAAAAGTGATGGGGATGTTGAGTCCTCACAAAGCAAATAAACTAAACATAATACAATAGAGCTGGAGGCTGGCTGCACTACCCCCACTTTTATGTACACACACACACATAGATACAAACAAAAACACACTTTCTCTATTTAATTTTCTTAATATAAAATACAGAGTATTTCTTGGCATGCAGAGCCTTGTCACTAGTTTTTGAATTGCATTAAGTCATCACACCTGGGGCTTAGTATTCACCGTGTGTAGGTATGCAAATCGAATATTAAAAAAAAAATAAAATAAAATAATAATAAAACCTCCCTGGAGCCTGTTTATATAATTTAGCATCCCATTCTGAACTGTATTCTGAACTGAATCAGGTACAAATTCACAGCCAAATTAATCACATCAAGTCATATCACAGATAGGTGCAGAAATGAAAACTGCTTAGCAGGTTTTGGGTAATCAGTGCTGTGACTTCATGACTTCTTTTAATCCTGCCTGAGCACAGAAACATACAGTTCTATGCATAAATTCTGCAACTGCATATGTTGCTTTTAGGTATTCACTGACAAGTTACTTGAAGGGCTAAAAATGCCTCCAAATGGGGCTTAACAGCCTTGCCAGTTGATTCAATGAGTTGCGGGGGAAGGAGGCTTTGTATACATTGTAAAACTCTCAGAAGTCTGAAGTTGAAAAAAAAAGAAATCAGAAAAAGAGGGAAATAAATATTATTCACAAAATTAAGTCTCTAAGGAAAAAAGCAAGCCCTGTAATGTGTTAATGTGACACACAGGACTGCAGAAAATACATAAATACATATAACTTTAACATATATGGAAGAAAGTGTTATTGAAAAGCTGCTCTTTGCTCTTAAATGAAGAAGAAATTCACCATGGCTTAATAAAATAGGATATGAAGCTTCATTTCAGAACTCCACAAATATTTGCAAAAATTTTCTGAGGTATTTGCCCAGCTGTCATGATGACTAAAAGGGAAAAATAACAGTCTACAAATATTTGAGGGGAGTAAACACCAGTGATGAAGGAGTAAAGTACCATTAGTATAATGACTGATTCTGTAGTTTAAATGTGAGTAATGAGATGTTAATAAGATCTGGAAAATGTATATTGACAATTTAGAAATCTTCCTAACAATGGTGTTGAATGTCTTCAGAACAGCAATCTGGAAAGAGCTCATCCTCTGGGTCTCTTTAAGACTCCCATCTTTCCTGCTAAAGTTTTTCTAAGTTACACCAATCATTTCAGCTTCCAGTCAGTCCTCTATCAGGAAAAAAAAAAAGAAAAAGGGCTTAGTGTTACCATTTCTATATGTAGGAGCTGAATATTTTTAAAATTAGTGAAGCTGAGGAGCTAAACTAATGTCCAAGCTCTCATATTTTACCTTTTATAACTTCTTTAACTGTATCAAGCTTAAATGTGCAGCTGAATCCAAATTTTCAAAGCAGCATTCTTTGGAAATGAAACATTACCCTCTTTCTTTCAATGCCAGATTTCCATTCTGTTTTAACATTTAATTATACTAGAAGTTGTTATTTCAAGAAGCTGTGGGTTTGAAACTGCTTTATTTATATAAAACTGATATTTGTCATAATTTTTAAAGAAGACTATGTACCCTACTCTTCTGACTAATTTTTCAGTAGAGATGTGGAATAGCAACGTTTTCTCCCCAATAAATATTTTTATTAGCTTTATAAACACACTAAAAAAGTTGTTGAAAATGGCAAAAATTAAACCAATTCTAGTGAATTATAACAAAGCTACACTATAGTAATAGAAAACATCTGCTAGTGATTCGTCATTTTTTAGGAAAAGTTTATTGTATAAAGCACTAATGGCCAAATTCAGAGACGACTGATTTCATAAAAGCCTGACATATGTTTCTTTAAAAAAGTCTAAGAATGTAGCTGACACACAGCTTAAGGTATTAAAAATTATTTTTAAAGTTTGTCATTATTTTCTTTATTTAATTCTCTTTGAATGGAGCTGGAGAGACGACTTTCAGCATGGACAAAGATGGGCCCCTTTTTAATGGTGCCAAGGGGAATCATAGAGATTCCATCTTGTCAAAGATGTAAAACTAGAGCAGAGGAGAAGGTCTGCATCGCCACTTCTGAACTAAGTGGGATGGAGGGTGGTTCTGCTGTCCTGGGCTGTCCTGGAATACTCCCAGCCTGGTGGGGATGGCAGGAGGTTAAGTAGAGACATTGTAATTTTGGATTTAGATCATCTGCTTAGAGGCCCAGAAAGTTTTTATGCTGGGACACCTGGCATGTGATGTAAGTATGTATCAGCCCATCCTCTGAATGCCCCAGGAAGAGGGTAACCAAACCAAAACTCACCTCCATAACATGACTATGGAAAATCCTGAGTTCAACTTCTCTCAGGTTTGTCAAAGTCTTAGTCTAGAAACGTTACATTCACATTGTGATTCTCAGAAGTTAATACTGATGCCCAGATATTAAGAAATAAAGAGAAAATACCAATTTTGAACACCAAATCCTCAGCTCCAGGATCCAGCTGTTGACAGTAAAAAAAAAAATAAATAAAAAAAATCAGTTTGAGAACATCAAGCAATATTTCACACACACACACACACATATATATACAGGGAAATCATGCAGCTGTGGATGTTTTTTTCTGTTGGGGTTAATGCATTCTCTTTTTGGTTAGGAAAGCAGTGCTACTAGTTAGGAAGAATTTCCAAGGCAAGGCTGACTTCACATACACTCTGTGCCTCATATTCCTAAACACCTCTGTCTCTGCTGGAAACAGAAGAATAGCTCAGATATTTCTTCAGATGCCAGGACGCCTTTATATTTCAATCACTTAGGAAAGTCATAAGATGTTCTTCATAGATCATTCTTGATCCTGTTTTAATTTGTGACTTCACTACATAGAGATGTGGTGGATTTGGAACACTTTTCTCTTTAATCTGCCCCAAATGAAGTACAGATCCTTTTCGCTGCAAGTCAGTTCCTTTACAGTACTCCTTCTATACAGACTTCAGTACTCACTTGGACTGAGCTATTACATACTATAAGTCATCAACCTGAATTTAAGGCACCCCACTTCCTTCTAAGAGAAATTCTGGTTTAAAAAATTGAAGTTAAAAGACTAGTGAGAACCCTTCAGCTAACATCAGAAACACTGCATACATTTGGTCAAACAGTAATTAAACAGTAACTGAGGTACTAATTAAACAGTTACAGCTAGAGGCTTTGACATTGAGATTCATGTGTCGGTTTTTTACTGGCATCATCATGGGTGGCAAAACCAAAACTACCCACAAGATCAAAGATTAAATACCTTTAATTTTGCTAGCTTATTGCTTGTTGATTCAGCTGCAACAGCGGCCATTAAACAGCTACTATTCAGTCATGGTTAAGGCACAGCAGTACCTTGTATCTCAGAGAAAAGGCACTGGGAGTGCTTCACATCAGCTCAGTTTATACTAGATATAAGTGATACTGCAGTGAAAAAAACTGAGTTTCAAGTCTGATTCTTAGAGACAGGAGAGAAGGAGCTACAAACTTCCAGCCAGCCTGAGAACCAGAAACATCTCACAGATAGAGAAGTATCTGAACTAAGAAGCAGTTGATTCTCTGTGTGCCATCTTTACTTATAAAATCTGTCACTTTTGCTGGTTGAAGTCCTTATGTACTTTTTTATCCTTTTCCTTTCCATATTTTTTTTTTAATTTTTTCCCCCTTGAATGGGGTGAGTTCTCTGAGCTTGACCAGTTTCAACACAAATAGGGTGCTACTCACTAACTTTTCCATGGTTCATCCTTGTACACAGTAGATTCACCAAGGATTTCAAGTAAACTGAGATTTGATGAACCTGGCACGGCTTTCAGGCTGGAAGTGAAAGAAAGGGCTGATATTACTGATGCCTGTGTAACACTTTCAATGTGGGCTGATACGAATCCATGAGAAATGCTGTAGAGAATTTCAAGAGATACAAAAAAACCTACTTAATGAATAAGAGCTTGTAAACAAAGGCAAGCCAAGCAATCATAAAAACTGTGCATATTTTTCTAGGTACTTTCTGGTTCTTTACATTTCCTGTTTTGACAATCATTTTAACTGCTACCATACATCAGTCCAAGGATAAGACAATGCTACAAAAACCACTACAATATATCACTTTCAAGTAGTTCATTTTACTGAAAAATGCTATTGTATTGTTTCAGATGGAGTCCTCTTCTTTTAAAGAAAATACATTTTCATGTACTGTCTTTGTTGTGAGCCAAATTCTTTAGTCATTACTCAGTCAAAACTTCCAATTAACTCTGTGTTAGTTTTGGGTAGAAAGAATGCCAAGACTGTTGGCCTTTTTCATGTAAAAATATTGATTTCTAACTTCCGAGTGAGTGGAAAAAATTTAAGGGGCGTGGAGAGAAATAAAACTTAGGAGAGAAATAAATTCAGTTTGAAAATGAAGATGCACCTACAGTACCTCTGTCACGTCTTATATCCATATCAACATTGCTCTAGAAAATCGAGTGTTGGCAATTGACTAAAACTCAAGGAAAAACACTACCAAATATTGACAATGGCCTCAGGAAAACTCTGATCCTTAAGCTGGTAACATGCTAAGAAAAATTCACCCTGAAAAACAAATAAGACGATTAAGAATACAGAGCACATAGAAAAAGGAACAGCATTGAAAAACAGTAAAGCGGGAGTTTAGATCTTTCATGTTACACATACAATCTACAATTTCCAAGTACTCATCTGAAAAGGAAAATTAATTGGACAACCTAAAAAGGAAAACAATAAAATATTAAAAGAAACACCACCATAAGGTCAGGAAATAAGAGCTGGACTGGAAATCAGAAAGGAGGTGCTGGACTATCAAAGCATTATGGATAAGCTTCTGGTAACCTGGTAGAAGTTCTCCCATCATTTGCCATTCAATTTTAAGGTCTTTAAAACAAGATTAAATGACATGGAAACTTATGAATATATTTTCACTTCCTACCATTTAATACTCTTGCAGTAGGGCAAATGAAAAAAAATGTTATAATTAGCTCAGAGATGATTATTCAAAATTTAAGATAACAGATCATTATGGAGGTCAATAAAAAATTAATATTGCCACCTATTGGTGAAAATAGAGAAGGCCAAATAATTCCTAATAATTTGCATATCCCCAAGGAAGGTCTTGGCCTTTGTAAAATGACTGATAGTTATTGATTTGGTTTACCTGACACCAGCTAGACCAGGGAATACCCATGGCAATCTCTATGAAAAAGTCATCCTGCCATATTTCATTCTACTATGGCCATTGCCACTGGACCCAAAAAGACCCAAAGATAACCCCCAAACATAAGAAAGGAACAATTTGTAGCATCTACTCTGCTATTGTGCAATATATTTAATAGCAGTACTTCTCTAACAACATTAAATTAATTAAAAATCTTACTCATTAGATAACAGAAATTATTTTATATTCACTTGTTTGTAGCTTCTTATTCTTCTTGTGCATATCTCCCTCCTACCACAAAACCATCTTCTTTTGATATACTAATTACTCCTTTCCCACCTCTTCTCCTTGAATTTTCTTCCTTTTATTATAACCTCTATTTCTCTTCTGTATTTGGTATCTAGTTTCTCCCATTTGTTCACATTACCATCCATCTACCTACAGGCACATCCCCACCCCCCCATTGCCTTGAACAATCTGTCTGTGAAATGAGCAGTGACTTTATGATATTCTTTCTTGGAAACTTGCCTTTCTGTTAAAGAAAAAAACAGATGAGGTTGTTCTGTTTCTTCTGTTTCCTTCTTCTTCTCAAATAGACCTCTTTACATCTCTTAAAAAAGTAGCAATGTCAAGACATATAGTTTGCTTTCTCCTTTTGATAGAGTGGCAACCTCAGACAGACTATCCTATTCTTGCTATTAAATGGGTCAATACACAGCACTCTAGAGGAGTCAGCAAATCCACGGCCTGCCAAGCCCACTTTAAGTTCTTACAACCCAAAACAGTTAAGTTTTATCAGTCACCAGACATGGGGAAGATTTTCCTCACCTCTTTTTTTCTTATCCCTCCCTCAACAGTAGCATAAAATCAAGACAAACAGCAGACAGTTATCCTGAAATGTGGTTTGGAGTAGTCAAGTACCACTATAAACCACCTACTTTTGCTTTTGATACATATAAAAGAACCTACCTGAAATTGTTTGGACAAATTTTCTATTAAAGACTGCTTATCTAAAATAGTAGGAGTCCTTTCAAGATCCTCCCTCTCTTCCAAAAGCATAAGAAAATAGAAATGCCTTACAGAGTACCCTGAAGGTCTACAAAGATGTTTTTAATAAGTTCACAGCTGAAGGCACCTTCAGGGAAACTCTGCTGCCAGTCTTCCCTCTCAGATTTTCAAGATATCAGTTCAAGTCCCTCAAATGCCTGCAGCTATTGTGAAAGTCTCATGCCATTTTGTTTTTTATAGGTCAAAAACATACCTTAAATTTGTCAAGAAAAATCAATAGGCAGGCAGTGTAGACTGGTGAGGACAGCAGCCACATGCCTCCACAAGCACAACAATGCTTAATGAGAGGACTTTTTTTCATTAACTTAGGCTTCTGGATAAACTCATGGTCTAACTCCATAAAAACCCAAAACAAACTCATGCCGTAGTGTGAAATAACATTTTAAAATACAGAGCCTTGTAAAAATCTTTCTCTATTTCTCAGGGCAGGAGTAACTGGAAATCAAATAAAATATTTCAACACAAAACAATCCATTCTAACCTCAGGGAGAAGGAAAAGCACAAATGGTCTTGGTGTTTAGTGATGGTCAGTGAAGGACCTCTGATTTATCTTGAAGAATATATAAAAAAATAAAGTAAATATTTGTTTCAAGGGCCCTCCTCAATCCCGATTATATAAATGTTACCTGACATTCCTAATCTGCAGCAAAAAGAATGAAGACTTTCAAATTTCTGTGCTTAAAAAGAATTATCCTCACCTGCAACAAGACAGCTTGTTTTATCATGTTTCAAGAAACATCAGCAGAATATATGGTATACCTTCCTCCAGGCAAAAAGCCCAATACTGTTACCATGACCCTGTTGATGGCAGGAAAGGAGGAAAAAAAAATCTGCATAGATTTTACTAATATTCTGTTGTTCATAGTTCTCAGGCTGGAATTGCTTTATCTCTTAATTTAAATATATGTGGTGGATAGATTTCTCAGCAAGACCTGCAGTCAGCTTCTGAGTGGCCAGAGTCACTAAAATTTGACATTCATGATTTGGTCTGAGATGCCCCCTTGACTGCAATACTACCTTCAAAAAAGATTTCTTAGCAAAATATTTTCATTTCTGTAAGCATAAATGGTTAAATGGTTATTTCACAAAGCCCTTTTTTCCCTTTTAAATGAATTAACAAATAAAAATTATAGTTGTGGTTTAGAAGCATCGAAGTTCCTTCACTCCCTGAGGGGTAATATTAATCCAGTCAGCTATTGGATCCCTCTCTCACATGGGGGGTGATCTGAAAGGAATACATTTCTGCAGAATACATTTATTTAAGATGTAAATGGTAAACCTACTCCCATATTATTTGTGTGGTAATACTGGGGGAGGAAAAATGCTTTAATATATATATATTTTTATTAAATGGTATCTTTTGTCAAAGAGGAAGATCAAAAAATCAACAATGCTGCAAAATAAAATCATGAAAAGGGAAATTTTCCTGCAGTGTTCCAAAGTGGTACATAAGGCATACCACTTTTTAAGCTGTTTCTTTTTTTTTTTTCCTGTCTTTATTTATTTTGCTGCACCTACCATATATGCCTTGTGGCTAAGGAGGATTCCTGTGAAGTGTCTAATTCTGTATTCACATTTAACCTTTTGAACCCTCAGCATTGCACAGATATTTGTTTATTAGTTCAGACCTTAATTTGGAGAACAATAGAAGTAGAGCCCATTTAATAAAACAGCAAAACATAATAGTAACAAATGAATGAAGGAAACAGACAAGCAGTTTGGGGAAGACAAAGAAGGAAAGAGAATATTAAAGCACTGAAATGTAGCAGAGCAAAAGTATTAGAGACATATCCAGTAAAAAAAAAAAAAAAAAGGTGGCTAGTAAGGAAGGAAGAAATCTATGCAAGTTCTTAATGACAAAGACAAAGAAGCTTTCTCTTCTTTATCCTTCAAAAATCTCACAGTTACATAGAACAGAGTGGAGAACTTAAGCAAAAGCAAAGCGAAAACATGGATGACAGTCCCGAGAAAGCATTTGAGTGATTTACAGAGCTACTGCAGCCTATATTTTCCTTTCCCTAGTTCCTATGAACCCTGGAAGAAATTAAGAGAGTATCAAGATTTTTTTTTCCAAAAAAAAGCGCCTGTCTCTCCTTCTAACATGCTGGGGACTAGTGGTGTATCTGATCATTTTGCTGACAAATGCCATCTTAAAATCAGGTGTAAAGTTTTTCTCTGCAGAAAATATTCCATAGAGTCCTCCTCCTGATTCTTTAAAGCTCAAAATTCAGTATTATATTATAAAGAATAAACTTCATGATTTTACCCTGATGTTGTTCCTTAAAAAATCCCAAACCCTGGCCTTGCCAAGTTCTTGTGGATCAACATGAAAAAGGTAAAGGTCAGTAGTATATGGTTGCTGCTATTAGCTATAGCACTGCCTTAGTTCTTATCTCTGGAGTTCTTATCTTTTATCTTGTCAGGCTGGAGGACAGAGGGAAAAGCCAAATTTATTTGGATCTTGATGAGAAGCTGTAGTCTCTCAAGTTTTAAAATTTTCCTAGGCTTCAAACACCTTAGTCTAAAAAGGAAGAACAACTCTCAATACTCTCCTTGCTTCACATCTCACGGGAAGAAATGGCACTGTGTTTTGAGCAGGCTTAGATCATTGGAAGAATCTTTTGTTGTTTCTGTTCACTGCAAACAAAGCACTGAAGGCCATGTCATTATTAGTTTCCACATTCTTCTCAGCCTCCAAGCCTGAGAGCTTTTATAACATAGGTCTGATGCTTACAGTCTTAAGCCTTAAGAGAGAGGAGCAAAGGAAAACAGAAATGAGAATCTGGAAAGGAAAAATTGTGATTGTCTTCCTCCTTTTTAACATCTGTCCTTGGCAGCTTTTCACTTGATGATTAAGTAAATAATGCACATTGAATCTAGATGCAAGGTGTATGAAAAGAGAAGGGCACGGCACATTCTGCATCTGTGGTATATATCACAAAGAGCAAATTTACATGAGACTTTTTGATTCAAGCAGCAATTAGTTTCCTCCATTCTTTTTAGATTTATTTAGGTGAGTAGATGAGAAGGGCATTGGGGCAAGCAGTAACAAATGTGCCTAGGAAGCTGTGCTGACAAAGGACAGCAACATTCATTGCTTTAAAAGGAATGCCTCCAGATCCTCAGACACCTAGACTAGGCTTCCTAGAGCTTCAGAGTCTGCCCACTTTATTGTGTTCCTTCCTGTTTCAAAACAGAGAGAGAAGTCCCCTTTTTCAAGACAGGGAATGCACTTTCTAGCACTTTCTAGTTGTCCTTTCCTGCACATCCCACTGAGGAAAAAAAAAAAAAAAAGAAAGAAGCAGAGTCCATGATTGTGTTTCTTGTATTTAATCACCAGATGAAATACAATTAATACTTATTTTTCCAAAAATTAGAGAGAGAAAGATAGGAAAAAAAAAAATCTAACAAACTAACGACAGAACGCACCCTACCACAAAATACTCCTTGGTACTCCTGTGTGAGTTAAACTCTGGATTGTTTCCTAATTATTACAGAAGGGGAAAAAAGGACTATCAAAGCCAACTTAATTTGCCTCAACTAGGAGCATATCAATGAGTGAATATCTTCCTGATTAAAGGACTGATGTAAAAGATTAGTCCATTTAGCATAAAATCAGCTGTGGCCAGCTCTGGAAATGTCAACGCTGTATCAGACTCTCTGTCTATCCTGTGTGCACTCAAAGTACATCTTCAGAATTGTTGATGGCACTATTACAGATAGAGGCACCCCGCTTAGTGCAGCTGGCATTGAGTGCTGCACTTTTTAATAGAGGCAGCTAGACAAGACCCCTAGATTACACATCGACCCCTATAACTTGAAACTCTAAGGAGAAAGCTGACCAGACAAGCAGTTATGATGATCTATTCAAAGTGGTTGAATAGTCTCTTTTTTTGTGTGGAATAAACGTACATGAATGAACCTTTGCTTGCAATCCTACAGAGCCTGCAACCCCCTCCTACTGTTGTCACCTCCCTTCCTCCCTTCTCTTCCCTCTGCACTGCCATTAAAAGATAAATGGGGAAGGGGGAAGGGAAGAGGAAAAGAAAAATAAAAAAGCTTCTCTTAGTCTATTTCAGGTACTTTGAGGAGAAAAATTCAAATACAGGTGCACCAATTGAATGCCACTATAGGGCTCTGGATCTGAGTGTGAGGCGTTTGTCTGCAGAACTTGAGAACTTCACCCATGCTAGTTTCTTGACACAAAGTGGGTTGAGAGGAGTGTCCCTGAGAGAGATCAAGTCCACTTCACACTCAGAAAGCCTTTTTTTTTCCCCCTAGCTCTGTTCTCTTAGCTCCTCCTTTTGTTACACTTCAGTGTATGTTTTCCGATTCCACCCTGCAGAAGTGACACTAAATGCAGATGAGCAGTTACAAAACCACAGAAAAAAATTAAGACTACAAGATAATTTTAAGTGATACCAAATGTATTGGTAATACTTTTCAGCATGACTTCAAGTATATCAGATATATACTTCAAAGACTTTGGTAACTGCCATGACCAAAGTAGGCATAATTATCTACCCTGGTCATTGCAGTTACCAAAGTTTTATTTTTATATCTTTGTCAAAATGTCCAATGTTTCCATTCTTTTGGTTCAGTTTTTGCACATAATTTCTACTTTTTAATTGAATTGCTTTCAACAATATCTTTACTTAAACCAAAATTAGTAAAATATTTCAACATGCTTATTTTCCTCACCCATTTTGCATTCAGTAAATAAGTAGGAAAATAAAATTTAAACTCTAAGTAACAATTTCTAGGTAATTACAAAAATTCACATGTGAATTAGGCACAAGTTTTAACTAGAACTGAGTTATTTCAATAATAAAATTAGTTATGATTCATATATTAAACAAAAATATCAGCTGTAGTACTACAGAGTGTTTAATCTCTGCAAAAATATTGAAATCAATTAATTAACTCTCCAATATTTCTAAATATAAAGAGCTTGTGTGCTGGAATGCAAGGCTTAAATGCAGTATTAATGAAATTTCATAAAATTCTATTTCCTTTTTGGCCTTTTAGTCTTCTTGCCAGTCTAATTATGACATTTAATCTATATGAACATTATTAATCACTGGCCATTATATTTTCCCAATAAATTTCTATGTCTGGTTCAATTTTACGAAAAGAATTCTTAACTTGGATACAATACACAACTACATCTGCACTTACCCTAGAAAATCTATTTTAAGAACCCAATTATGGGACAATTCAGCAAGAGATTCTACTCATAAATTTGGCAGCCAAAGCCATCAACCCCTATATATCTTATACGGTCCATTGGATGATGGTTAAAAAATAAAGTGATGTCAGGGAGGGTATGACACATTGAACTGAGGACTTAAATCTCTTTGGCTCCTCTGCACCTTTGTTGTCTGAACTGAACTTGGATAAGCTGCCTGTTCA